>VWZD01013361.1:0-17651 GCA_013396695.1 Sakesphorus luctuosus | reverse complement strand
CAGTGCTGGACAAATATTCTGAGTAGTATGAAGAATCATGTCTTTCAAGATAGACTTCGAAAAATTGACATTGGCATTAACAGTATGTTGGTGTGTTGCTTTTACATTTTGTATAATGTGAAATGTAACAGTATTTTTGACTCAGTTGATTTGGTAAGATATAGAAGTGGACCTGCTTGGAGGAGTAATGTGGGTAAACTTTGGATTTGCTTCTTTTTTAGCTGCTGCTCCAAAATTTGTTCTAGCTAACAGACCTGAGGAAAAAAATGCTGTATTTGCAGCTTTTGTTGTACTGATAGGTTTGATTCAGTCTGTTGCTTTTTAAGTTGAAGAGGAACTGACAGATTTTGGTCAGTGAAGGCTTTTATTAAAAAAGCTAAGCTTTAAATCTATGCCCTGGGCAGAAACACTAGCAGCAAATTTGTAATAATTGCTAATTGCATGGGAAAACGTTGTTTCCAACTCTGAGGTTGGAAAACAATCTAGTTTAGTATGAGGTGATGAGCACTTAATTGAATAATTAATTTTCTGTAATATGATAAAGTGCTTCCTCAGCCTTAATTGCCTCTAAAAAGATGACCTGAGTAAACTAAGACATATAATGCAAGTCCTAACTAGACAGGGGTTTATTTAGGACATGTGGCAATTAGAAATTTTAGGCTTTGGTGTATGCCTCAAATAATCAAATAGCTAAATCCAGACTGGTGGAAGATCATGGTTAAATCAGAAATTTCTAATGGTCAGGAATACTTACTCATATGTGAAAGGCATGAGGTGATTCTTTTGTGATGAGAAAAATGCCAAAGAGCAATAGGAGAAGTGAGAAAGGGAAAGGAGAGTTAATGCCCAGGAGATAATGATGCTGGGCTGCTGCTGGTGCAGCAGGCAGAAGTTGCTTGAAATATGGGATTCTTCTGGACAATTAATTTTAGCACTCACATCTTCTGTACAAATTAGTGTATGCCATGTGAGTTGTGTGAACCAGTCATGGATGGGCTGATGTGAAGTGAAAATGTGAGAACATCGCCCTCTGTGTGTGTGTGTATATATATATATGTATATATATATGTATATCTCAAGCAAAAACCAATTATTTGGCCAATGAGGTGGAGAAATTGATGATTTCGTCCTTAATGTGTGTCGAAGAAACTAAGTCAGAAATGAAAAAATACACATCCAGATCAACTCAGGTGTTCTTTGTAATATGATGAACATTTCATAATGATCAAGATGTATGTAAAAAAAAAAGAAATCAGTAATATGTATTAAACAAATACTTTAGAATTACTTAATATTGCTGAAGTATTAGTTTTGAGCACTTGAATGTAATCAATATAATCCTGTGTTCCCACACACTTGAAATTAGGGCTGTAATCCAACAACACTTCTGTCAATTTCTTATTATCAGTGAGAATATTATTCTCCCACATAACTTTTGTATTAAGATAATTAAATTCTAACACTGTTCATTATTTGACATCCACTGCAGGATCATAATTCCTGCCAGTGGTTTATTTTGGAGCAGTTTCATGATGTGGAGCATTTCTCATAGATGCTATATCAAGTCTTAATTAATTTCTGTATTTGCTTTAGGTGTTAAAGCTGTGATTTTGTAACTCAGCAAATTTGTCTCTGGTCTTTGCAATCCTTGTTCTTGCTCAATCTGAATTTCTATGCATCTTCATAATTTTGATTTATAGTTGATTTCTTGTTCATGCATACAGTTGGTTCATATGCCACCCCCTCCAGGGTTACAGTGTTGCTCAATAGTTCTCCCAAGCAACTTGCTGATGATTATCTGGTGTGTCTTGTGATAGCCATTAATGACGTTTTCAATGGCTCTATGTAGTGTTTGTGCAATGTTAAACCTCACTTTTGGATATGCATTCATAGAACTGTAAGTTAAAAGGTCAGAATACTTTTTTATTTACTAATATGCAGCTGCACCCAGCCATCTCTTTTTGAGTTGTGCTCTGAAGTTGCCAGCTTACTAGCCTTTCACTTTTTTCATACATTCAGAAGAGCTCTTCCCAGATAATTACTTGAGTGTTATTTTCTCCTTCTCCCAGTTCATCTTTTTGCCTCCTCCTTTGGGCATTTACTTTTGTTGCTGCTTTTCCTTTGTTCCAGGTGAACTCTAATCAACATAAATTAGATGAAATAGTCTAGTCAACTTCAGACACTTTTGGAATCTGTTTGGTGTGCCTTTTCCCTCGACTGATGTCCGCCATTCCTCAGTTAAGAGAATTAGTTGAAACAGAATTTGCTACCCCCATGTCTCCAGGCACTAAACTGAGATTGTAGTCACTTGGGTCTAATACATTCTTGAAGCTTTTGAAGTTGCTGCCTTTTAAGGAGAAGTGTTGTTCTTTTTCTTATGCTCTCTTTTTAAGCTCTTTCACAACTAATTATGTGTGCATATATAGATAGGTATGTACACAAATGCAGACATATTTATGTAAAGGAATTAGAAGTAGCTGTGATGGGAGAGTTTAAACTGACAATTCAGGTCAATTTTAACTTTATAATGAAAGGTTTTAGGCTGACATTCATTATCAGCATTCCTTGTGCTTTTAGTTAGTTCTTACACATTGTTAATTATTGCTACACGTTAGTTCTTACACACTAATGATTATCATTATGTATTCAAAGCAGTCAGTCTTATGTCTGAAATACCCTAAGTTGCTGTAACTATGCAGTACCGTGGAGCCAGTATCATATTGCTAGCCTGGTATCTTTGTTCTTGATGGTCTTGGTTGCTGAGGTCAAGGCAACCTGGTTGAAGAGCTCTTCAGTATGGGCTGGGGGTAGGTGGATGACAGGACAGGGACAGAATTGAAGTAGTCATCTTCTGCCAACATCCCTGCCACACTGCCAAAGTTATGATCTTTGTAACCATCTTTTATGAAATGATGGAGGCACATGACCCTGGATTGCATGAGCTGTGATACTGGAGAAGTGTTCCCGTGCCAGGCTGCGGTGTTGTTACTTCCTTGCCCTGTTGCTCAGCTGTTTGGTTTTTTCTCTTGAGTAGCTACTCCCACCAAGAGCAAAAACAGCCTTCTGGCTGTGGGGATGGCATGTTTTCACTGACCAGTATTTGACCATTAAAGAGTTGTTTATCATTCTGGGAATTCTTGCTTTTCCTCTGTGTCCGTAGTTTGAAGGTCTTTGATATCTCATGCTTATGTTTTGTATCACAAAAAGAGATAGCTGGTACCAAGGTCTACTTCATAGAGTCAGTTTTCATAACAAGTTGATATGAGCCTCATAGATCAGGACTTGGACTTGCCTAGTTAGCGTAAGTCCTGTTACTAGTAATGTTAGTTCTGCATTTATAGAAATACAGTTGTACTGTGTCAAGTTGCTTATTTTTGGATTTAAACAAAGTTAATCTTAAGTTGCAGTGGCTTTTGCAGGTAGAGCAGGGCTCTGTTTTAGTTGTAACTGCTGATTTCCTAGAGTGGGGATTTCCATTCCTATCCCCACGAATCTAAGTCCACAATGCTCTACTTTCTCCACCAGTGAACAGCAGTGCTGTGAGGCATTGCTGTTCTCCCAGGGCAGAATACCTTCTGTGCGTTCTTGCTCATGGTTTTCTTGTGAACTCTGTGTGATTCTGTTGCTGCTGGTGCAGGTGCAGCTTTTGGGTCTTCTGTGCCAGCCTGCAGGTACATCGTGTGAGATACAGCAAAGCTGATCAATACTCGAGTACTTATTTTAGCAGTGCAGCAGTGATTCCTGCCATAACAATACTATAAAAATAAACTTTAAAAGCAGTGGCACGCACAGCGTGTCTGCATTCTCTAAGGTTGATACACAGTTGCCTGTCTTCCCACATGATGAGTAACTATCTGTTCTCTGTATATGGTGGGATTTCTAAGGAATTTAATTCAGTGATTTGTCATCAATTCTAGGCTGATGTTCTTTCTATGTGATGCAATTCTATCTAGTTTTTTTTCCCTTTTGTTTTTTCATGGCTGATGTATGTTGTTGGTGTATAATACAATTATATTTTGCTCCAAATGGAAACCTGAGAAGTATTGTATGAATTTTATTGTGGGGAACTTATTGCTGCTGTCTTAGTTCTCACCAAGACAGCAGCATGTATGTTTCCATTTCCAGTATTTCATATACTGAAGTCATTAACTGATCGTTAGCTCTTCATGCCTTAAAAGTCTGTAAAAAAGACTCCAAGCCAAATTTTAGTAGGAGATAAGATAAAGGGTAGTTACTTTAATGAGCACCCAGGCCCGACCAGGAATACATCGATGCACACGTGGGCAAGCTTTAATTTCCATGGCTTTTTTAACACTATCCATCCAATCACCACTTTACACATTTCCAGTTCCACCTCTGTCCTGCCCCAGTCCCACCCCCCTAGGAATTGGGTCTGGGGTCAGTGAGACCCCCCTCTTCATCACTCCTCCTCTTCTTCAGCCCACAAAGGGCTCTTGGAGGTTTTCCAGTGTTCTTACTTCTGGGTCACTCTGCCCTGTGTTTGTCTTCCTCTGATACCCTTTAATCTTGTACCTTGAACAAGAGACTAAACAGCTAAAGAATTTTAGCAATAGAAAGCATTAAACTTCAACTGCTAGAAATACTAACCCACTAAATATCTACTTTGCTGCAGCTACTATGTTCCTAAAATCTATAAAATGTGAAAACCAAAAACTCAAAAATCCTTCCTGCATCACTCTAAAGGCAAGTTTTGAGTTAGACCAAGTTACCAGTTCTTCAGACTGGTCAAATGGCACAGCCTATTAGTTATATCCTGGTTGCTCACAGTGTGTATCTAAATCTGTTAATAGTGAATCACTAATCCAGAGAGCTTTTCCATAGTCACTGGTAGATCACTTAAGGTGACAGCTGCATGCACGTGCTGATTTACAACTATTTCAGTCTTGCCCTGTTTATTCTAGTAACACAGTACCATTCCATGTCTTCTGCTAAAGTTAAGCTGACATTTCAAAAGCACATTTGTTACAGTCTGTGTCTTGCTATAACAAGTAGTTGTTTTTTCAGTAGGCAGTTGAGGCATGTGTCTGGGGTGTGTTTGCATATAAACCAATACAGCATGCCTCGGTACTGGATGGGAATTACACTTTTGGAATGGGGAAATAATTTGATTAAATATTAGTTAAAAAATCATGTACTGTAAGTTGCTATACTGCAAGATAGATGACTCCTGACAGAAAAATCTGCAAATTATTTCTATCTGATCACTACTGCATCTGAACCTCTGTGGCAGGTGTGCAGAAAACCTGACTGACCAGGTTTATTCTTGGGAACTGAGAGTTTCAGATTTCGAGTGTGGTTTCACTGCTGAAGTACCATGTACAACATATGCTTGATCCAGACTTCACAGGGCCATCCTCCAGGGATAGAACTTTTTTGCAATGGATTAAACCAAGCTAATTTTAAAGTTTGCATAGCATGCTAACAAACTAATTTATATTCTGCTAATAATGCTGCTGCTTTCACTGGTCTCTACTTTAGTTGGGTTTGGAAAGATAAGATTATTATTTATAAGAAAAATAACTTTTGAAAAGCAGATTTACTAACTTAAGACCTGAAGTGAAATATTTAGGTAGTAGCAAAGAATGTAAAAACATTTAATAGGGCTTTATATTTTTAAGCCTGTTTTCGTAATAAGTTTTTTTCCTACATGCATAAAATCTTTTTAATGTGGTAATGAACAAGCAATTAGCCTATATTTTGCATCTCAAAGCCTAATCACTGTTTTGGTAGGAATATTATCGTGTTTACTTGCTTGTTTGCATTATCATTTTCCTGTAAAAATATACAGCCAGCCAATGTAACTGCAAAGTAGGTTCTCATTGCTTAAGAATAACAAGGAAAGTAAAGTAGTGCAGTGTTGCTATTGGGTTTTCCTTGGATTTTGGAACTCTGAAAGAGAAAACAGAATTTTGTGTTGTGAATTTTGACAGGCCCTAATTCCCTAGGTTGGTGGATGTACTTGGTTTCCTTGGGGCAGCAGGGGCCAAATACTACAGATAAAGGGAATTAGAATTTGCAGTTTTTCAGGGGTTTGTTACTTTTTTTTTAATGAAATGTCTTATAAGCAATGAGGTATAATCCTTTAAGTTATTCCATCCTGACAGTTAAATCTGGGATAGATATTGCTATAAAAAGAAAAAAAAAATCCTTGCAAAATTAATTACTTTAGTAACTTATTACTTCTAAAGCAAAGTGTCTTCAAAGATAGGTCATAGAAACAAGAGTGTCTTTATGAACTTCTGTGATTGCACTGAGTGAATATGGTGGGGTTGGGGTTGCCCGGCAGCCTCTGTGAGGAGACTCCGGGTTGTCCTGCACTGAACACGGCTGGTTCCAGTTGGCTGCACAGGGCCCAGCACCGGGCACAGCTGAGCCCCTCAGCCTCTGCAGGCCAACGTGCTGAAAGGGCAAAGATACTCTCAGCAATCTGTGAGGAAGAGAAGAGTGAGAAACAGCTGAGAGCCGGCAGAGATGCTCCAGCCATGGAGCAGAGGTCCCCTGCAGCCTGTGTAGGACCCAACAACAACAGCTGGATATATCCTGACAGAGCCTGCAGCCTCTGAAAAGCCCATAGTGGAACAGATTTACACTTGAAACACTGCAGTGATGGAGAAAATCCTGGCTGGAGCAGGTGAAGAGTGTGAGGAGGGAGTGGCAAAGTTAGTGTTACCCACTGACCACAGTCTTTCCCCATCCCCCCCGTGCCTGCATTTTTAGTTTTGTCTTGTTTCTCACCATCCAACTCTAACCAGCCAAAATTAAATCGATTTTCACCAAGTCAGCTCTGTTTGACCATGCTAGCAGGAGGTAAGGGATCTCCCTGTCCTTATCTTGATCCATGAGCTTTTCAGTGACTCCAGAGAGAAATACACTAACTTGAGAAATACTTCTCCTTAGTATTTCATACGCCACGAAAGACAGGGTTCTGTAGACCTGTCTTGTCTGCTAAAATTCTAACCAAGCATAATATTATTTGGTCAAACATGTGTTTTGGTTCAGCTGATAGGATTTTTACATTTTAAGTACTATTCATCATATAGAATACCACTTTAAAATCATGCCAGTAATGCTTCAATTCACTATCTTTCTGTTCAGTTTTTTTTGGTAAATTTTTGTGTTTTCAGCCATTTTACATTTTGTAGGCAGGGGACATAATTTCTTCACAGTTTGGATCTGTCATGAATGCTCTCAAAATTATTTTAAGATGTGCACTTTTTGAAACTTGGCTGAGATTTCAACTTGTTTTCTTCTGGTTAACTAATTACAGCCTTTGCCAATTCCAAACTTTACATGGGAGCCAAAATACAGTTTTCTTATGCACTTTTAAAACTAAATCCTTCAATCACACAGCACAAACCTTAAAGTAAGCTCTTTATCTTTCTGTTTTTGTTAACACCTCAACCTAAGTATGTATAGAAAGTGTTCATGTAACTTTCCTGCCATCAAATAGGTTCCTTTTTTCATTTTCTCCCACGGTCAAAATGCCCACTTAGGTTTTAGCCTTAGTTCTCAATTAACTGCAATGTTTTTCTTTCATTGATACATGCTGCTGACTGAAAATCATGGAGACAAACCATTTTTTTTCTTTATTTGATCTTGTTACCTGCTACATTACTTTGCTTTCCCTTCTTCTATTGCCTCAGATAAACTGCTTCTTAAGGTGCTCAGCATTGTATTTCTAGAACTGATCATATAAGATGATTCTCTCTTTTTAACATAGGATAGTCATGCCATGCTATAGATGCAGTTTGTTGTATTCTGGTAATTGCTTGTGCCCTCTGTCCTTTCTAGTCCTATCCATATTATCCAGGAATGGTCTCTTGGATTTCCTGTTGGAAACTAGAGAGGATAGAAGTGGTTTTGGCATTTGAGTGAATACATCCAGGTCCAGAACCTATTGAATGAGCTATGAAAACAAATGCACAGATCTGTAGATTTTGTGGTAACTGTGCTGAACGTTTTTGTTTTGGTTTGGGTTTTTTATTTTTCTTTTTTTTTTGTAGGAAGTAGTAGTTTGTTCAGGTATCTTGTAACTGGAGGATTTCAGGAAGTTGAAGAATGGTGGAAAAGGGATACTTTTTCCTGCATTCCATGGGAATGATGGAAAAATTTAGCAAGTAGATAAATTGTACCTTGCAGTGTAGGACTGTGTCATTGTTCACATGGGAAAGATTGTATGTTCAGCTCTCTTGGCCTGGGAAGTGTGGGCTATGATAGTTTGGCTTGCATCTCACCTTCCACAGTGCAACTTTTCGTGTCCAGTTTTGTAAGAGGTATTGAAGTTGCAGCTGGTGAAGTCTGCTATCTTTAAAAGCTTTTCAGGCTTATTAATGTGCAGTTGCTTGCAGACAGACATCACAGTTGCAAAGTGGTGTTTCGATACATTCCTGTCAGAAGGAGCAAAGGGCAGAAGGTACCAACTTATATTGTAAGTGGAAGGGATTGGTTTGTCCCTCTGCACATGCTACATGCAAAAAACCCTGTGAGTCTGTGAGCATGGGTTACAGCACTTGCATCAGTGAAATATATGCAAAAGACTTTACGTTTATATAGGAAGATTAATCTTAAAACAGTTCTGCTTGGATAAGGTATTTTTAATTACATAAGGCATTTTTTGTCTTTTAAAAGCTGAGTTTAGCATTTTTAATAGCTTTAGGTATTCTCATATAAAGCATAAATGTGTGGGCCATTTCTTTAAGAAAAACTGAAGTTGGATTAGCAAAACTTAAGTTTGTTTTCTTGTTTTCAGTTAAGCAGCTTTTGACTGACACCTTCCTTAAACCACCTGGAAGAAAGAATGTGAAGTTTCTGTCAACTTGCTTTGAGCTGTATTAAGAGCAGCAGAGGAAAACATCAGGTTTCGTGTTTTAGTTTAAAGCTACTACCAAAGTCTTTGATAATGATTGAAAGCTAATAATCATTCTTCCTTGTCAGAGGAATTCAAGTCATTCCAGCTTTTTCCCTTAAGACAGTTTTGTAAAAACTAATTAAGTAAATGAAAATATATCACTTCACAAAATGCCTTTTCCAAAGTAATGATTTCTCAGGAGTTTTGCAAACTTTTTTTTAGAGGGAATAAAACAGGTAGTACTTAATATTTGCTTTCATTGTAAAATTACTCTTTTATGAATGTTGTTCTCTTACAAGATTTTGTGTCTGTGATAACTCAGTCTGCACAAAAGGAAATGTGGTGTTCCAGCAGCATGAATGAGAACTAGCGTTAGAGATTTTATGGAATTTGGCTTATATGTGACTGGAATTTAGAAATTCAGGAATTGTACTCAGCAGTTGAATAGGTTGCAGCTGTACTAAGTTTCTCTTACTTCTTCTATGAAAGGAGTTACTTGCTGTCATCAAAAAAAAAAAAAAAACCCAAACCAAAAAGTTGCTAGGTTGAAAGTTCAGGGATAAATAGATTTTTACTACTGAACTAGGTAGATACAGTGCTTATCTTCACTCAGCTAATGTATGTCATTGGCAGTGTATAACACTGGTGTATTTGTAAACTGCAGTTACATTCATAACAGTGTATGATACTGGGGTTTTATAACTGAGAACTGTCACTAGCATAAATTTAACAAGGACTGTCATCCAGCCTAGCTACATGACAACCTCTGCTGAGTTTATGCTAGTGGCATTTACATCTGAGAGAGAATTAAAGAATTGTAGTTTGTATTTCCTGTAGGCCTTTATTGTTTGTCTTGTGTTCTAGTTCCCTGCTCAGTATTTTCTTGATGCAAAAAACTCCAAAATTTAAAGATTTTAGCTTAGATGAGTTTTAGTTTTGCAGTGGGAGTAGTGGCAGAATCCCACTTTAATAACTGTAATATGCACACTTGAGTTGTATCTGCTGTGAACCATCCTGGCTTTCCTCCACAGGGAAAGGAGAAATGCCATTAATACCATTTAGAGTTGTTAGAGACCAAGTGAAAATTTCTTCATTGAAGGTGGTTTGTTGGTTTTTTTCCTCTCCCACAGAGTATTCTTGCAGGTTATGAAGCACATAAAAACACTTAAGTGTTCCAGTGTGATTTGCCTTAAGCACCCAAACCAGTATTTTTCAAGCAGATACTGCTCGGGGGCTTGTTTCATGAATACATCAGGCTTGACAGCTGTGCAGCAGGCAGGATTTTGTGGCAGTGCAGTCAGCTGTGACTCATGAGACCTGTGCTGGCTACTGACTTCCTCAGTAACTGTAGCCAAGTAAGCGCTTGGTGATGTAAACTGTTCTTGCTTGTTTGGAATTGAAGAGCTGGTATCCATTGGCTTTGGATACAAAGGTCTAGGACACTTGAATACTTACAATTGCCTTTGTTTCTTCGGGATTTTCCTCAGGTGCCTTGGAAGAAGGATTAGGATACATACAGAAAGGGTGTTTGGCAATGCTGGAGGCCTCTTTCTTGTAGCACATTCTTGCACAGAATTATGGTTTAGCTGGTCTTTGGTTCTTTGGTTTTCTTAATGCTGGCTCTAGAAGGAGCCCTTGGTGCACGCAGAGATTGCCTCTGCCACAGACTCTTAAGTCTGTCCAAAAGCAGCTTTCAAAACACTATAAATGTGTTCAGGTGCTCCCATTCACAGTGCCTTGTTGGTTCCCCAGTGCCCTCTCAATTTATGTATGTGTGCTGCTTGAGACTCCTGCGGAGTGGGAAAAAGCAGCTGAGGTTCTCCAATGTGCCTGAAGTCCTGAGGATAGATAGTAACTCCTACTTGCTTCCTTCTTCCCTGCATAACTAAAACATTCCTTCATGTTGCCTTGTCTTGGCCACTAGGACATATCCTGGCCCCAGACCATGTCCTTAATTTGTTACAGATGAAAATCCCTGTATATCCACCAAGACCCTGCCAGGTGCCTGGCTAAGAAGTATATCATTTTATAACAGCTTCTGAGCATAAGGGACAAAGTGAACAGTGAACCTCAGAAAAAAAGGAGATCTAAATGAAGTGAGCTGAGCTCTACAGGAAGAAAGTGAAGTGAAAAGAAATAGGAAAAACTTCTGACAAGTGTAAAAGAGAGGATCAGACTAGTCTGAGGAGGATGTTAAAAGGAAAAAGGACAGACCTGAGAAGTTGAGTGACACTTTGTGGTCTCTACTAGATGCAGCTACATAAAACAATAAAAGCATTTATAGTAGAAGGGAAACCAAGGAAGTTTGTGTATAGCTCAGTCAGGAGGAGAATGTAACAGATGATACCAAAAGGTTACAAATTATCAATGAAAGTTAAATGTGAACTCATTACTGGTTGAGAAGAGGGTTAACCGACAGCAATATGATTTGCTCTGTGTTAAGAAAAGAACAGGTCACATGTGGTGCAGGTGTTTTATTTGTCTTTCATGTTCATTTAATTAAGGGTTCTTGCAGTGAAGCATGTCTTCAAAAAAAAAATCAAAGGTAAAGGAGAAACAATGGGTCTGATTTCAGTTGCCCAAAATATGGAAAATAGGCAACTAATTAGTACTGTGGGATGTTAAATAGGTAACACACATCTGTCAAGAGCAAATCATGCACCACCTGCATAACTTCTTTTTAAAGCATATTTAGCATTACTGAGGGTTATCTCTTATCTTTGAGCAAGGTGGTTTTACAGGACCACCTGATCAGCTGGGTGTGTAGTAATATGGTAACTGCACAGTGAGTTGAGTATAACCCTGGGCCTAATTTATAGAATCATAGAATATGCTGAGTTGGAAGGGACCCTTCAGGACCATCAAGTCCAATTCCTGGCCCTGCACAGGACACCCCAGGATCACACCATGTGCCTGAGTGCATTGTCCACATGCTTCTTGAACCCTGAAAGGTTTGGTGCCTCTCCTGGGGAGTCTGAAGGTAAAAACTTTTTCCTGATATACAGCTTAAACCTCCCCTGACTCAGCTTCAGGCCATTCCCTCGAGTCCTGTCAGTGGTCATGAGAGTGAAGAGATCAGTGCCTGCCCTTTCTGCTTCCCGTCACGAGGGAGTTGTAGACTGCTATGAGGTCTCCCTGTAGTTTCCTCTTCTTCTGGCTGAACAAACCAAGGGACCTCAGCCTCTCCTGGTATGGCTTCCCCTCCAGACCCTTCACCATCCTTGTGGCCTTCCTTTGGATGCTGTCTGGTAGCTTAATGTCTTTTTTTATATTGTGGTGCCCAAAACTGCACACAGGACTCAAGGTGAGGCCACACCAGTGCAGAGCAGGACAATCACCTCCTTTGACCAGCTGATCAGTTCCAGATCTGTATCTGTAGATGGCCTAGTATCTTAACTACAGGTAATGCAGAAATCTGCATGCAGTAAATGGCCCAGGAAGGTGTTTAAAAGTTTTAACTAGACCTCAAGGAAAACATTTTGTTTCCCTGCCTTGGCAACAAGGCACAGATTTTCAAATACATTAAAAGTTGCTGTGGATAGAGGGAGTACAAAAACCTGCCTTCAAAAAACACGGGAGAGGCAAAGGTCTTAATGTGAATTAGAAGATACTTAAGTTAGAGATGGGGGAAGCAAGGATGGTTGTGCACTGAAGTAAGTGCACTGTATGAAAGTGTGGAATCAGTAGTGGTGCAGGCTTTTAAGATGAATTTTGGAAAGTCTTTCTAATCACATGCAATGTAATTGCTTATAACTCCTCCTAAAGGACTGCAGAGAATCAGAGATCAAGCTGAGGAATGCCATCATAGCAGGAAAAGCTTTGATAACGAATCTTTCTACACTTGCTTTTTGGGTGCTTGTTGGGGCTGTCTATCTTTGATTGTTGCATGTCTCCCACCGCATGGCTAAAGGAGGGCCTGTCAGAGAAGTGGCCGGGAACAGGCATAATAGCCTGGCACGTTGCCATGGCAAGTTTGCTGCTCTAAAGCAGATGAACATCCTTTTAATATATAGTAATAATAATTTAGCAAATACAGTTTGAAGAAAAGGGATCTGGACTAGAAGACTTGATGCCCACAAACCCAGTGGTTTTGGTAGCAAGGACTACAGAGGTGGCTTCTGTGTGAAGCTGCAGGAGTTACCTCTCTATCTCACAGAGCCGCTTCTCTCTGGCTCCAAGATGGACCTGCTGGTGGCCAAGGCTGAGCTGATAAGCAATGATGCTGCAGTGTCTCTATGAAAGCATATTTAGAAATGGTATAAACTACTGTGCAACAGGGGTTGGTAGAGAGAGAAGTGAGAATGTATGAGAGCCACAGCTCTGCAGACACTGAGGTCAGTGAGGAAGGAGGAAATGGTCCAGGTGATGGAGCAGATTCCTCTGCAGCCCATGGGGAAGCCCATGAGGGTCCATGGTGGAGCAGATACCCACCTGCAGCCCATGGAGGTCCCCAGGCCACAACCCTGAGGATACAGCCCTGTGGGAAACCTGTACTAGAGCTGTCTCCTGGCAGGAGCTGTGGCCCTGTGGAGAAAGAAATCCATGCTGTAGCTGGTTTGCTGGCAGGACTTAGGACCCTGTGGGAAACCTGTGCTGGAGGAGCCTGTTCCAAAGAACCATGACCCATGGAAAGGACCTAGTGGAGCTTTCTGATGGACCATTTTGTGAAGAGCTGCAGCTCTTGGGAAGGACCAGACAAGCTCATAAAGGTCTGTGTCCCCAGGGAGGGACCCTGTGCTGGAGCAGGGAAAGAGCATGAGGAAGGAGTGGCAGAGACAATGTTCGTACAGAGTGTGACTCCCATTCTCTATTGCCCTGCACTGCTTGGGGAAGGAGGTAGAGAAAATAGGTATTGAAATGGAGCCTTTTAAGGAGGAGTGGGAGGAAGGTACCAGTTTTGAAAGTTGTTTGAGTAGAATTAACTTGAAATGATCAGGTATTAGGTAATTAGTAGCTGCATTTGTTTGACTTGATTGTTGTTTTTTTTCAGTTGCTGGAGATTTTTGCCATAGGAAGTTTAGTTTTCTTTAAATTAAACTTAGGTTCAGATGCTTGACCAAATATGTGAAGCTTTATAAACACAAAGTGCAGCTTAGTGTGTTTTGTAAACTCTTTTAAGCTCATTTTTTTGTTTGGCAGTTTGAATTCTGTTCTGCTTTTCTCCTTGCTTATTATATTTAGAATAATTTATGTGTAAGTGGCTTCTGATTTTCAAATTCTCTGAAAAAGATTCTCACTGACACTGGAGTGGTGTGCATGACAACAAAAGAGACTTGCTTCTAGGTTTTCTTCTGTGGAGTGTTACACAAGTGATCCCCCAGTGCTTTAGTTTGCAAGATGAACACACTGGCAGAGTGGTTCATATGTTGTGAAGGATATGACCAACATGTGTAGGCTTGTCTTTAGCGTCTAGTGTCAACATTTGTGGTCCTTCAGACCAAGTCAGTAGCCTCTGTCCTGGAGCCTGTTAGCCTCCTACAGTTATTTTCATGTGTATTTTTAATTTGCAGTCAAATTCAAAAAGGTGTTCAGCTAAACCTGTGTTACGATTCTTTAAGAATAATTTTAGAGGGTGAAGGGTGTGGGGAACATGGGGCTCAGTGGGATGTTTGCTAAGGAGTAACTTCGAACTGACAGTGTCAGGATACAGGACAGAAATAGATCATTGTTTTCTTTCCCTGTGGTTTTCTTACCTGCTTCATTGTAACACTGGTAAAATCTTATTAGTACTTAAGACATGAACTGAAATTTAGACGCAGTTGAGTAGAGATGTCTGAAAAGATTGTATGTGGCTCTCCTTTATCTGTGAAATATACCTGGTCAAAACAGTTGAGGCAGAGGCTTCCTTAAATTCCTGGTCTGACTTGTCAATTACCTATAGTCTGCTTTTATGGTCAGTTAGCTATAGTCTGCTTTTATGGGTTGGAAGAGACCTCCTTCTGCCGTGGTGTGTGTATTTCATCTAAGATAAATACTGACAGCAGTAGTGTTATGGAGTTTTTGTCCTGCTTTGAAATTAAAACAGAGTGTGTGTGTGTATATATATATATGTTTGTGTATTTTCCTGCCTAGTAGGTATTTTGCTAAAGGATTTCTTTCCAAGTATTTGAAAAGATGAAACTTACTTAGGTGTGGAACTTATTAATGAATTTTTAATTTAATAAGAATGTATTAAATGGCTTTTCTGTTTCAGAAGACCAGAATTTTTCATTGTGAGAGTGTATGTTCATTGTTTGAGGCAGCTTCTTAAAACAGAATTTAGAATCTAGGATGAATTTGAGACAATGTAGACCAGATTTTTTAAATAGTATTTAAGTGCCAAAATATCCTGTGAGATAATATTGATCACGCTGCTAATTTTATCTACTCTTACACTCTTTTCTGTCACAGCCCCATGACTTTGATGAATGCAGGTTTGATATTAGCGTGAACGACAGTGTTTGGTACCTCCGAGCTCAGGACCCAGACCACAGACAGCAGTGGGTAGATGCAATAGAACAACACAAGGTATGTTGGTTTTTGTTCTCTGATTTCCTTTCTCGCTCCCTGTTTAGATCAAATGTGGTGCTTGCAGAGAGTTGTGAGCTTCCCTGTACAGTCATTAAAGTGCTCAAGGTATTTATGACACCTAAAAGCTGCAAGATTGAAGCTATGTGTTAAATATGTTTCAAAGGAATTGATTTGCTTGTTCTTCATAGATAAGACTTTAGAGAACTGGGGGCTAACAACTCTGAGCCTTTCTTGATCTCCCTGGCTTGAAACAGGAAAAGCTTGCGTTATGTCTGAGTGACTCTTTCATTGTTTTGTCCATCCCCTCTCACTGATTATTGAGTTGGTTCTTATCTTTTCAAGATGTTAAACTTGTTAGTCAGTTCTCCTAGGCTGTTATTCTTGTTTTAGGCTCCTCTCTTTCATCATTTGAATGCTTTTACTGTATCTGATTACTGGCTTTTGTCTCCTTGTCTCTTAAGTCATTACTCTTCATCAGTGTTTGGGTTCAGCTTTCTTGATCTATTCCTTAATGTATTCCAATGAACTCAGTTAATTTAATTTTAAAACTAGCTGACCTTCAAGTCTTTTAGATCAGGTAGAAAGTACACGAAACATCCATTATGTTTTCAGGTACAAGACAGGCACTGTCCCAAGGTGTAGTTTGACTCCAATACCCAGCACAGTGCATCTTCTCAGTCTGGATTATACAGGTGTTAAAGGGATACAAATTAAAATAGATGTCTGAGTATGAATTTTTACCTTGAGCTTCTTGAAGTGTTATTTGTCAGTACTGCATGTAATTAGATGGTTTCACCTCTTACTGGACTTTCCTTACAGTAAGCAGTACATGTTCTTAATTTTAAAGTGCTGCCTTTTGATAATGGTTCTCTAAAAACAATCATCTCAGTCTAGTCATACCTTTATAGCTCGGCATTTTGCCTTTGCTTTTATACAGAGATAACACTGAAACATAAAAAAGTCAGTTGCAAATCTATGATTTTTTTCTGCAATCTAGTGAAAAAATACAAAGTTAACAATGGAGTGTTCTTGAGACAAAAGTATTGCAATTTGTTCCTAGTACAGCACCTGAGAGATGTCTCATAAGAATACACCAAACGAGTTACTGGATTATACATCCATAAAATTTGCATTTCACAAACTATAGTTTAGAGGCTTGAGGGTCTCTACATGTGGGTTTGTGGGACATGGAGCCTGATAGCCCTAGGCTAAAATTCAGACTAGGTTTGGTGAATGATTTAACTGGAGAAATGCAGAACTTAACCTGAGTCCAGATAAGCAGAAATGCCATCTGGGTTGTTGCTTCCTACTCTGCAGGAATGAATCAGGAAAAACCCCCAAATCCTGTCTTAAACTCTGCTCAGCACAACCTCCAATCTTTTTTCCCTTTGTGAGGCTTACCTTAACTGTTCCTGAGTTCTGAGCTGTGATTTTGTGGAATCACTAATTCATAATAGGGACTTACAGAATAATAATAGTTTAAAGTTTGCCATTGTAAGTGTTAATTTGGAGTTGTTTTTCTGTGCTACTTAAAAAAAAAAAGTGTTTTATTTTTCAACGCTGAGTTTTTTTCTGCATTAGTGCTCAGCCCCTATCATGTCATATCTGTTTCTTTTCCTTTTTCTGCCTGGTGTTGGTGGTAAGGTAACCTTAAGTCATATTATTCAGTCTCCTTTCCAGATCATTAAATAGTGTTGAGGAGCACAAGTACAAGCATTCTAAAAGTGACCTCCCTTTGTGAAAAAGCCTGATTGGCTATGCAGGTTTTCTATTTTAAAAAATAAATAAAACTTCTTTTAATATTGCTTACTGTTTGGACAGTTTGAACTTTGACACTTAGCAAGAATGTACTAGTCATGAAAATAAATAAATAACTGAATAGTACCAGATCTCTGCCATGACATTTAAAGGAGTAGAGTGAGGGGTTTCTGGGTTAATTCCAGTACCCATGTTTTTTCAGTATTTAGAGTTAGTATAGGGACAGGGTTAATGAGAGCTTTTTTCATTGTTTTAATGAAGTTGTTTTTCTGCTCGTTTTTCAAAGAATGAGGGTGTTCTGGAATGTTATATAAACAGATGAAAAGTATGTCCACAAGTAGGAAGTGGTAATAAAGTTCTTCTGCTTACAGTGAACTGACATGAAGTGGTTCCATTTGCATCTTGCTGTCCTAATGTAGTGACACTTGACTTGACTGTTCTGAATCTTACGGCTTTTTCAGTATGTGGAGTTTGCAGTTTTGTGGCTATTTGACATTTTTCAGTTTCTTTCATA
>VWZD01013360.1:0-15283 GCA_013396695.1 Sakesphorus luctuosus | reverse complement strand
CATGTGAGGCCGAGCAGGCGCCATCGTGGAGGCGGGCAGGATCTAGGTGGGGGTGAGTCCTGTTAAAGAGGCCAAGGGTGAAACAGGGACAAAATAAAACAGCCTCAAAGTCTAATCGTGTTATTACTGTTACCTCTGTGTGAAGTTCAGCGAAATGGCTCGCAGGGCGCGCTGTGAGCATGCAGCGCATCGCAATAAAGAACTCCTGCCTCGTAAAACTCCCAAGCTGCGTCTCGGAGGTTTCTTTAAAGAGCCGCTTTGAGGCGGCGCCGCCTCCCTAAGGGCGAGATGACGGCTGCCCTTACTCAATATGGCCGCCGCGCCCTCACGCCGCGCTGCGTGGTGACGCAGTTCCGCCGTCTTCCTCCTCCTCCTGCCTCCCTCCGCAGCGGCCGCGGGGCCGTGAGGGGCCGCAGGGCCGGCGCTCTCTGAGGGGCGGCCGGACCCGCCCGCAGCCTCCTCGGAGCCTCTCCCAGCTCTCGGGGCCGCCTCCTCCTCGTGGTGAGTGCGGGCGGCTCCCGGCGCGGTGGGTTCGGGGCTCTTTCTCTGGATCCCCCTGGGCCCTCCCAGCTCGGTGTTCTGTGGTGTGGCCGCTCTGAGGCAGCTCCTGCGGCAGCTCCTGCCGCTCCTCCTGCCGTTCCCTGCCGTTCCCACCTTTCCTTGGCGCCCCATCCTGTTTCCCTCCCCCGCCCAGAGCCCTTTATTTCCTCCGCCCTTCATTCTCTCCCCGAGCGGGTGTCGCGTTGGGCTCTCCGGGTTCGGTTCTGCTGCCCCGGCCGGGCCTGGGCGCTGGTCCCTCCCAAAGGCTCTGCAGACTCAAACTAATCCCGTGTATTTATTATTTATCGGCCTTTTCTTACTGTCTCCACTCGTGTGGAGGTTCTTCTGAATTTATACTCGTGTGTAGTTTTATATACTTCAATATTTATACCTGCTTGTAGGTTTGAGTTTTTTTACTTCTGTCTTTGTGTGTAGTTTTTTATACTTTACCTGCTTGTAGGTTTTTTTACTTCTATATTTATACTTGTGTGTAGTTTTTTTATACTTGTATGTTTATGCTTGTTTGTTTATACTTGTTTGTCCTTACTTATCCTTATTTATTTATCCTTATTTATATATCCTTATTTATCCTTGTTTGTTTATCCTTACTGATCCTTATTTATTGATCCTTATTTATTGATCCTTGTTTATTGATCCTTGTTTATTGATCCTTGTTTATTGATCCTTGTTTATTGATCCTTATTTATCCTTACTTATTTATACTTTATTTATACTTGTATATTTATCCTTGTTTGTCCTTGTTTGTTTATCCTTATTTGTTTATCCTTATTTATTTATCCTGATTTATTTATTTATCCTTATTTATCCTGATTTATCCTGATTTATTTATCCTTATTTATTTATCCTTATCCTTATTTATTTATGCTTACTTATACTTATTTATACTTATATGTTTATACTTGGATATTTATACTTACTTATACTTGTATATTTATATTTATTTACACTTTAGTGTAGGATCTTTTGACTGTTTATTGCTTATTACTTATTATTATTATCACACTCATGTTCTAGACTTTAATTCCTTTGTTTTCTCCTTTTTCCTTTCAGCTCCTTTCACCCACCCCAGCATTCCCTCAGCCAACATTTGGACTAAAAAAGGCCCCAAAAATGCTGTCCAGACCCCCCTCCCTGTGCACTTTGGGCTCTCTGTGCCTGTCCCTCCTCCTCCTCCTCCTCCTGCTGGGTGTTCATGCCAGGCCTGCCAACAACTCTGCCCTGAAGGACAAGGCAGCAGAGGCCAAGGAGGAGCAGGAGCTGCTGCCCCCAGACCACCTGAACGGGGTGAAACTGGAGCGGGACGGGCACCTGAACAGGGAGTTCCACCAGGAGGTGTTTCTGGGCAAGGACATGGAGGAGTTTGAGGAGGACTCGGAGCCCAGGAAGAACAGGAAGAAGCTGATGGGCATTTTTGCAAAGTAAGTTGGGCAGAGGAAGAGCCAAAGTTGGGAGGTTTGGGCTGTGGGATTGAAAAATCATGGTTTAAAAATGTGATTTTTAAACCTGTTTGGCCTGTAGGGTTTAAAAATGAAGGGGAAAATTTTATCCTTTAAGTGTTGGGAATCAGTTCCTGGGGCTCCCAAAGCTGGGAGAGCATCCCAAATCCTCCCAAAGGGTCACAACTTCTCTCTCTGAAAATAAATAATAAACATCCTAAAAAATAAACATCCCAGACCTTCCTCCCAAAGGGTCACAAGTTCTCTCTCTGAAAAAATAAATAATAAATAAACATCCCAAACCTTCCTCCCAAAGGGTCACAACTTTTCCTTCTGAAAAAACGTCCCAAATTCTTCTGAAAAAAATAAAGAAATATCCCAAATTTTCCTCCCAAAGCATCCCAACTTCTCCCTCTGAAAATAAATAATAAATAAACATNACGTCCCAAATTCTTCTGAAAAAAATAAAGAAATATCCCAAATTTTCCTTCTGAAAAAACTAAATAAACATCCCAAATCTTCCTCCCAAAGAATCCCAACTTCTCCCTGAAAAAAATAAAAAAAATCCCAAATTTTCCTCCCAAAGCATCCCAACTTCTCCCCCTGAAAATAAATAAATAAATATCCCAGACCTTCCTCCCAAAGGGTCACAACTTCTTCCTCTGAAAATAAATAAACATCCCAAAGCTCCCTCCCAAAGCATCAAAACTTCTTCTGAAAAAAATAAATAAACATTCCAAATCTCCCTCCCAAAGCATCCCAACTTTTCCCTGAAAATAATAAATAAACATCCCAAAACTTCCTCTCAAAGGGTCACAATTTCTCCCTGAAAAAAATAAATAAACATCCCAAATCTCCCTCCCAAAGCATCAAAACTTCTCCTGAAAAAAATAAATAAATATCCCAAATTTTCCTCCCAGAGCATCCCATTCTCCTTCTGAAAAAATAAAACATATCCCAAATTTTCCCTGAAAAAAAAAAAAAATCCCAAATTTTCCTCCCAAACCATCCCAACTTCTCCCTGAAAAAAAATGAAGTGCCAGAGACACAAATCCTGCAGATTTTCACCCTCTGGGACAGCAGAGAACTCTCCCCTATAATTAAACCCTAATTAAATCTGGTTTTCAGACCTTGGTTTTCAAACCTTGTTTTTCAAACAATTTTGGGGGATTTGGGGTCTATTAAAATTTAAATCCACAAAGGTTAAAAAGATAATTATTTCCAATAAATCAGGAATTTAGAAATCTCCAGGACAGTTTCATGAAATGAAGTGTTAGCAAATTAATTCCCTCAGAATTTAGAAAAAGAGAATGAAAAATGAGAGTAAAAAAGTGATTTTTTTCTTTTATAGCTTTTTTTAAAGTTCTTTTATTTCTTAACTTGGTATAAAAACACTTATTTTAGATATTGAGGCATTTTTCCCTTTCTGAAGCCCTTTTTGTGCTGTGTCAGGTGTTTGGAGTCAGTTTGGGGATGGAAATGGGGCAGTTTTTGACACCAGGTGGCAGAATTGGCTTCATTTGGCTTTTAAATGATGGATTGATTATATTGGAGATTAATTTTAGGTTAATTTTATTTGGTTCATTAATTTTATTGGAGCAGCTCCAGTGACACTGGTGGCTTTAATGCTGCTGATTCCATGAGATAAACTGAGAGGACTCAACAAACCTTTCATTAATAGGGAAAAAAATAACAATAATAACCTTGAACTTTGTTTTTCTGGAGCAAAGGAACTAAAACAAACAGTTTGTTTTTTAATTTAGAGTGGAATCCTTTATTATTCTGCCTGTTATTCAGCCCATATATACCCAAATATTCAGATTTCTTTCTTGTTTTATGGTTATTGGAAACCTTCAGCCTGTGGTTGGTGAACTGTCACTCCCTAAATTGCCAACTCTTTAATTATTCTGTTTGTTATCAAAGAGGTTCCTTGGGAAGATTAAAGTTAATTGGATTCAAGATCCATTTCATTCAGATCCTTCAAATGATCAGATTAAACCTGTGGGGAATCCTGGGGGGGCTCTGAGTGCTCCCCAAACATCCTCCTAAAGCCTAAAAGGGAAAATCCTGCCAAAATTTCTGTGCAAATCCAAATCCAGAAGTTCTGGAATTGTCTGGGAAGGCACAAAGAGAACACCCAAAGTGTTTGGAATCGATGAGATTCCTCAGTGGGAAATAAAACAGTCAATTCAGAGCATGAATTATCATCCAACAGGATTACTGAAAATAAAGAAAACTGAAGAATTGTTCCCCAAATCAGGATTTTCTGATCAAGTTCTGTGTGATTGGAACACTTGGGAATAATTCTGTGTTTCGGTTCCTCGAGTCATTACTTGGAGAAAACCAAATGCAGCTCTGAAGGGATTCAGAGCTCAAAGAACTGACATTTTTGGGTCTCTGGGTGCCAAAAATGTTGGGTTTTAGGAACCTGAAACCTGAAACTGGGTGGGCAGAGCTTGTTGATAAAGAACCTTTGGGAAGGTGGCCAAAAAATCTGATTTTTAATGGCTGAAAGGTTGGATTGTCCATATAAAATACAACCATTTCTGTTGGAAAAATTCAGTTATTCTACAAAGCACTCCCTTGTTTCTTCCTCAGACTCTTCTCTTTGTCCTTTCATGATGTAAATGACACTCAAGGGGATGTTTTTTACCTCCCTCTCAGTTCTGGTGTCACTGAGATGGAAAGTACTGGCTGGAAGTTGAAGCCTCAGAGCTTTGATCGCAGGAAACGACGTGAAATGTTGAGGGGAAAATACTCTTTGCTTTCAGTCTCACTTTGGATTGTACCTTTTCCACTTCAAACCTGCTCACCTGGTGGGTGCAAAGTGCCCTGAAAGCACCAAGATACTGATATTTAAATACAGCATTTATATGATATATTGATTTATTTAGAACACCAGATTTATTGTCTGGTGTCGCATTAAGTGCTGGGCTTGTTGTTTGCCTCAAGCCTTTAACATTTAGTTGACATTTAAAGGCAAATCACACAGAACTTGAGTTTCAATAACACTTCAGTGATACAGAGATAACAGAGTCAGGCTGGGGCTTTTTATTGTGTTTTTCTTTGGGGTTTGTTTTTTACTTGAACAAGAGTGGGTTTGGTGTGCTTTAAATAGATTTAAATAGATTCCTGCCTCTTAAATGTTAGTGATGGCTTTTCAGTTCTATCTATTTGATATATAGAATCACAGAATGGATGGGGTTGGAAAAGACCTCCCAGATCATCAAGTTCAACCCTTGATCCAACCCCACAGTGGTCACTGTGGATCCAACCCTTGATCCAACCCCACTGGGATCACCAGCCCAGGGCACAAAGTGGGGTTGGATCAAGACATGGTGGATTCTCACTCAGTGCCACATCCANTTCCAGACAGTGCTGAGGTCACCTCTCAGCCTCCTCTTCTCCAGCACAAACACCCCCAGCTCCCTCAGCCTCTCCCCACAGCACTTGTGCTCCACTCCCTTCTCCAGCCTCGTTGCTCTTCTCACTTGGGTTGGAAGAGACCTCTGAGATCATCAAGTCCAACCCTTGATCCAACCCCACTGGGATCACTCTGGCACTCTGTGCCCTGGGCTGGTGATCCCAGTGGAGTTGGATCAAGCCGTGTTGGATTCTCTGTCCCTGGAGGTGTTTAAGAGGACACTCAGTGCCACATCCAGTCCCTTCTCCAGCCTCGTTGCTCTTCTCTGGCCCCGCTCCAGCCCCTCAATCTCTTGCCTCAACTGAGGGGCCCAGAACTCAACACAACACTCAAGGTGTGGCCTCCCCAAGGCAGAGGCCAGGGGAAGGCTCACTGCCCTGGGCCTGCTGGCCATGCTAGTTTGGATCCAGGTCAGGATCCCATTGGCCTTCTTGGCCACCTGGGCACACTCTTGGCTCCTGTTGAGCTTCCTGTCCCTCAGTCCCCCCAGGTCCCTTTCTGCCTGGCTGCTCTCCAGCCACTCTGTGCCCAGTCTGGAGCCCTGCAGGGGTTGGGGTGGCCTATCTATATTTCTTTATATCTATATCTATTTGATATATATATATTTGATTTGAATAAATATTTCAGGGTGTGCTCAAAAAAGGCTTCAGAGTGGCAGATTGTTGGGTTTGCATTTGTTCTTTAACTACAGTTTTCATGTTCTACTGAATGAAATCAGCATTAATGGAATTGAAAAGCAGTGTTGGTGGTACAGGAAGGAGAACAGGAGTGTCAGGTTGGGTAATTTTAGTTATAATTTTAGTTGGGTAATTCTGTAGCTGAGCAGCACCAAGTCCAAGCACATCCTTGGACAACTTTCTGCCAACTCAGAAACCTCAGGGAGAACAAACCTGTGTGCAGGACCTGGAAATGTGTCAATAATTAAAACCTCTCAGCTGTAACAGGTTCCCAGACACTGAGGGGGCACAGAGGGAACTGGTTTGAGCACTTTTAGTACAACACTCAGAATATTAAACAGTTTAAAGTCCTTTGGACAAGTTTATTCATGGTGTGTTTTCACTGTAATGACCAGAATGGTGGTCTGGGGAGGCAGCTCAGCAAGAAACCTCAGAGACTTTGGAATATGGAGATGGAAAGGGCTTGGAAAGGCAAGTTGAGAGGGACTGGATGGCTGAGAGGGAGTTGGAGAAGCAGCTTCTCAGTTGGTGAGGGCAGGGAGGGCTCCACTCCAGGAGTGATGAGTTGTGGTTTCCTCTCTTTGAAACACTGACTCAAACATAGGGAGTTAATCACAGTGAAGTGAAGGTTGGATGTTTGCCACTGAGAGTTAATTAAATGGTGTAGTTCCCTTAATTATGAAGTGAATGCCCATTTCCTACTTGGTACTCTGTATTTCAAAGAATGTGCAACTTTAGAGGGTTCTAAACGTTCTCACCCTGTTTGTTATTGCTGAATGAAGTCATTAATTTAGAGACTAAAAATAGACCACCCCTTTCCCTCCCCAAGCTCCAAAGGTAAATCTTGTTTGCCCTTCCCCCAGGGTGGATATAAACAATGACAAAAAGATTGGAGCCAAGGAGATGCAGCGCTGGATCATGGAGAAAACAGATGAGCATTTCCAGGAGGCTGTGGAGGAGAACAAGATGCACTTCAGAGCTGTGGACCCTGATGGGGATGGTGAGAGGAGCAATCCCTGCACCTTCTGCTGGCCAATGGGATAAAATCCCAGTTCCTTGGGCTGCCCAGAATCCCAAGCTTTGATCCCTGCAGAGATTCCCAAGCTTTGATCCCTGCAGAGATTCCCAAGCTTTGATCCCTGCAGAGATTCCCAAGCTTTGATCCCTGCAGAGATTCCCAAGCTTTGACTCCTGCCCAGGATCCCAAAGAAAAGGGATGTCCCCCAGTCTGTGGTTCTGAGCTCACCACTCTGGGCTGTCACTTGTGGTCAGAGGGCACTGGAACAAGTGTCTGTGTGGGGATGGAGTGAGGACAGTGACACAAACTGGTGGTTTCCATAAAGCCCAAACAAATGAAAGTGAATCAGGTGACAGTTTGCAGAATGTCATTCACAAAACTCAGCCTGATGTTGTGAGTGCTGGGCCAGAAGGTTTTGAACGTGCTGGTTTTAAGTCGAGAGACCAAAAGTTCATCCTTTAACCACGTTGTGTCTCTGAGATCTGTCTCTTCCTTCCAGGCCACGTGTCCTGGGATGAATATAAAATCAANTGATCCCTGCAGAGATTCCCAAGCTTTGATCCCTGCAGGGGATCCCAAGCTTTGATTCCTGCAGAGGATCCCAAGCTTTGATTCCTGCAGGGGATCCCAAGCTTTGATTCCTGCAGGGGATCCCAAGCTTTGATTCCTGCCCAGAATTCCAAGCTTTGATTCCTGCCCAGAATTCCAAGCTTTGATTCCTGCCCAGAATTCCAAGCTTTGATTCCTGCAGAGATTCCCAAGCTTTGATTCCTGCAGACGATCCCAAGCTTTGATCCCTGCAGAGATTCCCAAGCTTTGATCCCTGCAGAGATTCCCAAGCTTTGATCCCTGCAGAGATTCCCAAGCTTTGACTCCTGCCCAGGATCCCAAAGAAAAGGGATGTCCCCCAGTCTGTGGTTCTGAGCTCACCACTCTGGGCTGTCACTTGTGGTCAGAGGGCACTGGAACAAGTGTCTGTGTGGGGATGGAGTGAGGACAGTGACACAAACTGGTGGTTTCCATAAAGCCCAAACAAATGAAAGTGAATCAGGTGACAGTTTGCAGAATGTCATTCACAAAACTCAGCCTGATGTTGTGAGTGCTGGGCCAGAAGGTTTTGAACGTGCTGGTTTTAAGTCGAGAGACCAAAAGTTCATCCTTTAACCACGTTGTGTCTCTGAGATCTGTCTCTTCCTTCCAGGCCACGTGTCCTGGGATGAATATAAAATCAAATTCCTGGCAAGTAAGGGCTTTAATGAAAAAGAAATTGCTGAGAAGATCAAGAACAATGAAGAGTTGAAAATAGATGAAGAAAGTAAGTGTTGACTGGGGTGTGTTGTGTTTTCCTTTATGTTCCTAAAACCTGAATTTCAAAACTGTTCCAAAGATGAATGTTTTGATTGTTCTGGTTGGATGTGGAAGTTGGGAGACACAAATCCCACATATTTCCAACTGGAATCTGCCACAAATGTGGCAACTTTTAGCAGTGAGCCCCCTCCTCCCTCCCTCAAGAAGTGTTTAAATTTTACTGTTAAATAAAACCCCAAACCTTTGCCTTTCCCTGCAGGAATTAGTCATTGAAAAGTGGGTTATGTTACATTTTCCATTTATCAAAAAGCAACTAAAATGCAAATGGCCCTTTTTGAGTTTTCTGGCAGGGAAAACACCTGTGCAGTGAGGCTGAGAGTTTACAGGAATGCTCACAGATAACAGATCTGCTGAATAAGGAAAATGTCTGCACAAGCATCTTGCTACCTTTGTAGCAACCCTTATTTGGGAAAATCCACTCAGTTATCTGCAGTTCCAGGGGCTGAGAGGCAAAGCTGAGTCTCTCATTCTGGTGCAGGGGAAAAAGGGCTTCTTTTGGGTGTGTTTGATAAAACCCCACCTGGGTGTGGGGAGCTTTCTGAGCCCTGGGCAGGAGGACACAACAGTTTGGGTGCCAGGCCAAAATTAGGGACACCCCTTTAATTAACTAACACAGATAACAACAGTTCTACCTGATGATTGACACTTTAATTTCATTTAACTCAGGCAAAGACTGGGGACTTCCAACATACCTTGGAAAACCATAAGGAAGTGATTTATTCCATGTTTCCTTGTGTCCCACTTCCAGGCTTGCCCAAAGGTTCATGTTAAAACTGAAGGATTTCTTTACTCCTCACTGAAAACTTAACTCTAAATTCCAGCTACCAGTTCAAAAACGTTGATGTGACCCTTGGGGTTGTTCTTCCTCTTGTAACTCAGCAACCAAAAGCATTCAGGAGTTACTTAAAACAACTTACTCAATTAAATAAAAATGTATTCTCTGAAGTCTTTCAGAGGGCTTTAAAACTTCTTAAAGTTTTGAACTCTGGAAGTTTTGAACTCTGGAAGTTTCAAACTCTTCAAGCAATCAGGAGTTATTTAAGACAAATAAAAATTTATTCTCTGATAAATAATATTCAGAGTTTTAAAACCAACTAAAGGCAAATACTTCAGCCTTGTCTTGCAGTGTATTTGCAGGTAGCAGGGAGTGCTCCAGACAGTCTTTTTTCCAGTGTGTCATTTAGAAAATGCCTACACAAGAAAAAGACTCCTTTGTGCAGGTGTTTGTTTCCTGCTCAGCACCAAGAGGTGCAGCGTGTGGGTTCCATTTCAGGGCAGGTGGGTGCTCTGAGCAGAAACTCCTCTGTCAATTGTGGTTCTCAGTTAAGAAAAACTCACTGAAGTGGCTGTGAGATGAAAGGAGTGGGATTGTGAAAGAAGGGAAAGGATTTTGGGGCTGCTCTGTCTGTTCAGGCACAGGAACTTCAACTCCCACTTGCTCCTTGCAGCAAAAATATTTCTTCTTTGTGAAATTATTGTGATGACTGAAACACATGCAGGGATTTGGCTCCTGGGGCATCAGGAGAGGGTTTATTTTAAGAGCTTTGAATAGATTGAAGGTGAAAACTTAAATCTTCTTAACTTTGCAGCACAGGAAGTTTTAGACAACCTGAAGGATCGGTGGTACCAGGCTGACAACCCTCCTCCTGACCTGCTGCTGAATGAGGAGGAGTTCCTGTCCTTCCTCCACCCAGAGCACAGCAGGGGCATGCTGAAGTTCATGGTGAAAGAAATCATCAGGGATTTGGGTATGGCATTTTCCAGTGGCTTCTTGGGAGCTGTTTCCTTGCACGCTGTTGTGTTGGGGGGGATGTTGGGAGGTTGGTGGCACTGCCAGGGGTCAGGCTGGCATTTTGGCACATCTTTGGTTGCTGTTCTGCTCATCTTCTGATGTGATGAGTGAAAAACTCAAGTCCTGGCAGCTCTGTGAGCTGTCTGTGCATCCCAGGGCTAAACTGAGTGTGTGACTGAAAGAACAGAACATCAGAAAGTAGAAACATTGCAGGTGCCACAAAGCAAATCAACTGACAGGACTTCCCACTAAACTGTCCTGCCACAGGGTCACTGAGTAGAGAAGGTTTTTGGTGAACATTGAATATTAAAAAATTTATTAATAGAAAGGTTTCATGAGGAGGGCATTGATTGCTTTGTACTTTCCCAGTCCAGCAGCTGTGTCAGAGTCAGGACTTACAGTCATAGAAGTGGAAAGAAATGGTTGAGGTTTCTTAGAAAATGGTAGTTTTAACTCCTAAGTGTTGGCACAATGAGTGGAATGAGGGCTGTGCTTGCTCAGAGCAGACAGCCTGTCCCAGGGGCATTTCTCATTTTTCATGGGCATTGAGAAAACACTTCTGAGTTGTTTGATGCTTGTTTTGTAGATCAAGATGGAGATAAGAAGCTCACCCTGTCAGAGTTCATTTCCTTACCTGTTGGCACCGTGGAGAACCAGCAGGCTCAGGACATTGATGATGACTGGGTGAAGGACAGGAAGAAGGAGTTTGAGGAGGTCATTGATGCCAACCGTGATGGGATTGTCACCATGGAAGAGCTGGAGGTAAAGTTCCTAATAATGTGAAACCCAATAATTGTAAAACACAGGATTGAAACTGCTGCAGAGAACAGGAAATCCCCAAATATTTGGGTTGGTCTCTTCTCCCAGGCACTCAGCAATAGGACAAGGGGGGCTCAAGCTCTGCCAGGGGAAATTGAAGTTGGAGAGCAGAAAAAAATTCTTTGCAGAGAGAATAATCAGGGATTGGAATGGGCTGCCCAGAGAGGGGGTGGATTCCCCATCCCTGGAGGTTTTTCAGCTGAGCTTGGCCGTGGCACTGAGTGCCATGATCTGGTAAAGGGACTGGAGTTGGCCCAAGGGTTGGACTTGATGATCTGGGAGGTCTTTTCCAACCCAATCCATTCTGTGATTCTGTGGATGTGGCACTGAGTGAGAATCCACCATGTCTTGATCCAACCCCACTGTGATCACCAGCCCAGGGCACTTTGTGCCCTGGGCTGGTGATCACAGTGGGGTTGGATCAAAGGTTGGACTTGATGATCTGGGAGGTCTTTTCCAACCCAATCCATTCTATGATTCTGTGATTTCAATTAACAGAACCCAGAGTGTTTGTCTGCTGTACAACACTGTGGGTCACAGTGCTCTGTGCTCCAGTTCCCTGAGCAAACTCTTGTCCAGGGGTTTGCCCTGAGGGCTTTTTGTCCCACAGACACTTGTGTGGAGCTGGAGGCCTGGGAACAGGCACCGAGTCACACCTGGAGCTGCCAAAGAGCTGCCAGCCCTGAGAGTCACTGAGGAAACCCCCCAAAATCAAAGCAAGCAGGAAACCCCAGTGGCCACCAAGCACTGAGGCCCCACAGCTTTGAAAAGAGCAGAGCGCTCTTGTTTTTCCGAGTCTTTTACTGGTTTAAAAACCCAAATTGTTGTTTTCAAATGTGGATTCTACTTTGGGGCCTTTTCTGGCTTTTTTTCTACTTTACTACTTTCTTCTCTCCCCAAGACTGGATTGATGTTAAAGCCCCTCACGTTTTCAGTGTACAAATATTTGAGGGGGGGGATTTGGTGGTGTGGACAAACTGTCACATGGTGACACAGACAAATTTAAGGCCTTTTTACTGAGAATTTTCTTTTAAAAATGGCTGTTTTACCTGGGAACTCTTTGTGTACTTAAACACACGCGTGTCACATATTCTGGGAAGAAATTAATCCTGAGTCTTCTAACTTTTAATTAAGTGCCCTACTTGAGAACTTTTAATTATTTCACTCTTAGGTGAAGGAGAAAAATACTTTATTCTTGAGACTTCTGACCTCTGCAGTGTCTGTCTGATGGTTTAAAATGGACCAAGCAAGTTCTAAATTGAACATGTCCTAAAGAATTTATCTCCAGAATTTAAGTCATACAGATTAAAAGTTGTTAATTTTGAATTGGTGTTTCTTGACAGAACTGGATAATACATTTAATTTGCAGCCAAAATGTCCAAAATATTTGTATTGGCCTAAGGTGAGAAAATCTGGATTTCTCTTAGATCAGCCAGGGAAGCAGTGAAAGGAAAAACAGCTGTTAAAAAGATGTGCTAAGAGCTTTTTTCCATGATTTATGTCCAGGGTGGGACGGGTTGTGTTGGTCTCACGATGGCTCAAGTTCACAGAGAGCTGAAGTTGATAATTCTGATGTGTGGAAAAGTGGGTGAAAATGCTGTTCTTCCTGGTTTAGGAATATATGGATCCCATGAACGAGTACAATGCCCTGAATGAAGCAAAGCAGATGATTGCAGTGGCAGATGAGAATCAAAACCACCACTTGGAGCTGGAGGAGATCCTGAAATACAGCGAGTACTTCACAGGCAGCAAACTCATGGACTACGCACGGAACGTGCACGAGGAGTTCTGACCCTGCTCATCCCTCAAAGCTCTGATGCACTTTCTGCCTTTCCAAACAAGAGGAAGAAAGGAATAAATGAACCCCCAAACAGACAGAAAGTTCCTTTGCTGCTATCTGTGTTCTTTGCCTGCAGTGTGTCATCCCAGACTCCAACCCTTCCGTCCATCCGTGGGATCTGCAGCTCTGCTGCCTTTGGGCTGAGGGCAGGGCCGGGCCAGGAGTGCTGGGAAGGGCCTGGACTGCCCCAGTTCCCCCTGGTTTGGGCAGCAATTCCAGCTGGAGTTCAGCAAATCTGATCTGGGAGAGGCTTCTGGAATATTTCACTTGTTGCCCTCAGAGCTGCTGATCCTGGGGAATCACAGATAACAGGGAGATGCTGGGCTTGGGAAAGGGGATGGTGGTTCCAAGGCATGTTCTGACCTCCTGGGAATACCCACACACAACTGGTTGGTTGATCTCCCAGTGGTTTTCTCAACCTAATTATGTGTTGTTGGGAATGTAATAGGAGTTTTCCCTCCATCACCCAATTATCGTTGGGGGCCGTGGGGAGGAATTTATTTTAAATGTTACACAGAAGCTCTTTTGCATCTGCTTAAAACCAAAACTGGTTTTGGCATGACAGGCTTTGTGTTGGCACCTGCCCTGGGGATGGGGGAGAACTCAGAGGGATTCTGGCTGAAAACACTCACATTTGGTTCAAAAATGAAACGATGGGGAAAGTTTCTCTGTGAGTTACTCCAGTGGGTTTCCCCTGGGGGTGGAATTGCTGCAATTCTCTGCTCACTCTGCTCAAACCTCTTGCCTGGCTGCAAATCAGAGCTGGATTGGAAGTGCTGCTGAAGGTGGAGAATTCTCTGCTGAGCTGCTCGTGCCGAGCCCTTTGATCAGCTCCCCTTGGGGAATCTCTGCCAGCATCTGGGGCCACATCCCCTGCTGCAAAACCAGAACAGTTCTTGGGACTCTGGCTCCATCCTTCCTGTAAACCCCCCTTTGGGAAGGGTCCTGCAAACTCCCAGGGAGATGTTATATTTGATTAAATTTATTCTCTTAATATAATGTAAATACAAGGATTGCTGTTTCTGTTTCACTCTTCCTTCTCTTGATTTTTGTTTTTAAATGGCTTGTTATAAGAGTCTTTTTATATCCATATCTCTTTTTTTTTCCATTAAATGTTTTCCTCCAGTTGGAAATGGTGATGGGTTGAGATTCATCAGTGAGTGGGGAAAAGGAAACTCTTGGGAAGAAACAAAATATGATTTTGAAAGTTGATAATCTTATATTAAAATGAGCTTAACGACAGCAGGTTTAGTAATACCAGTTGATAATTGTATGTCCTGAACTCCAGCTGTTAATATATGCAAAAACCATTGAAATTTGGGGGTTTATCTGCCAATATAGAGTAATATCAGTTGATAATTATGTCCAGAACTCCAGCTGTTATATATGCAAAAATCATTGAAATTTGGGAGTTTATCTGCCAATATATGCAAAAAACACTGAAATTTGGGAGTTTATCTGCCAATATATGCAAAAAACACTGAAATTTGGGAGTTTATCTGCCAATATATAGTAATATCAGTTGATAACTGTAATGCCCTGAACTCCAGCTGTTAATATATGCAAAAAACATTGAAATTTGGGGGTTTTCTGCCAATATATGCAAAGATGATGCTTAAACCTCCTTCATTAATTTCCTGCCAACACAAGCCTGGAATCCCTTGACAAATGAGGCCCCAGAGTTTGTGCCAACAGCAGAAACATGGAATGCTCTTCCTGCAGGTTCTGCTCTTCCTGCAGGTTCTGCTCTTCCTGCAGGATCTGCCACTCCTGATAAAATCTGAAACTTGAGGAACAGCTTCAAAAAAACTTTGGTTTTAATGCACCTTCGTGTGGTTTGTTCTGCCCTGCCAGAGTTCAGGGGCACGTTAATGGACAGGCTGAGTCGGATCATTCCTGTCCTGGGATTGGGAGTTCAAACCATTCCGGCTGCTCAGGAGACTTGTGTGGTTTTAAGAATTGAAGCATTTTATCTGAGCTCACCTTTCAGGATTCCTGTGGGTCTCTCCCCATGAAGTGCCTCAATCCCTGGGGAATATCTGGGGAGTTCTGCAGGTGGGGCATGTTCAGTGAGCATTAAATTTATATTAAAAGTGTCCTGAACAGGAATATCAACACCTCACCCAGCTCTGCTCTGGTGGAAGTTCCAACGTGCACAGCAGAGTTGGAGCTTCACCCTGTTTGCATTTTGGGTTTCTTACTGAGTACTAACTGACGTGTTAATTAAATAATAACAGCAACAAAAATAATAAATATAAAAGTAATAGATATTATATAAATCGTTTCTTACTAATTGACTTGTTAATTAAATAACAACAACAAAAATAATAAATATTAAAATAATAAAT
>VWZD01013359.1:47475-59366 GCA_013396695.1 Sakesphorus luctuosus | reverse complement strand
TTTTTTTTTTTGCTTGGTTTTGATTTTGGTTTTGGTTTTTTAAAATTGAGTCAGGTTCATACTTATTCTCATTAACAGTCAGCAGGCTTTCTGGAGAAGTAAGACTCTGACTTGGGAACTACTCTTATTTTTCCAGATCTCTTGTGCTTTACCCAAGCAAATTAAAGATTCCCTGGCAGATACCTTATGTTCAGTGAAACTTCTTATTTGTTCAGTTATAAATTAATAGGCAATAAAGGCATATTTCAAATCTTGTGGGTTTTGAAAGCCAGTCACTGAGCATGACTTCTGGGACACTGTGCCCCTGCATATTGCTCCAGAACTGCCATCAGTAAGAGAATGAGCAAGATGTAGAGGAAGGTAGTTTTCTACAGACATAGCTCCTCATTTTTTAGAAAATGGATTTTTCTCAAAATTGGACTTTGAAAGTGTGTTATGCTTAGCACCTTCAGAGTAATTTCTGGCTGTGCAGAAGCTCTCAGCAGGAGCCCTAGTAATGGAACACAGACTCCAGAAACTTTACAACCTCCTCTTCCTTTCCCACAGATTACTTCACATACTTCCAAAATTCTGGCTTATAAAATTCCAGCTTATAAAATTACTTGCCTCCCATATAGGTGCAGCAACTGATACCATAGATGATGTGGCTCAAAATATTACAGAAAGAAAAATATTTTTATTTTTAGTCTCATTTAAATAAATGCTCCTTATTGAAGAAATAAATGAAATTACTTTAGAAAAGTCCATCCTAATCAGGTATGATTTACTAGATTGATAAAAAAAGGATCTTTTACTTGGAACAAAGGTCAAAGTCAATTACATTTTTGTGTCATAAATGACACAAACGGACACAGACAGGTCATTTAAGGATGAGCTACACTGGGAATCAAGTTACTGATTATTTTCTCTGATATTCAAGTCTACATATTTGTTCAGAAGCAGCTAAACCCCCCTTATTTCTCAAAGGTGGATCAGAGGCAGATACCAAATTCATATGAAAGGAGGAGAGGCTGGAGGCTGAAATACATCCCCTCCTCTTTCTTTGGTTCAGATATTTTTACAGCTCAATAAATTAATAAGCTTTAAATAATTCTTAGTGCCCTCTCAAATCAGTTTCTCAGAATAAAAGTTATCCTTCCTGACTTTTCTAGGTACAGCAGCATTCTGCTATTTTGGAAAGAGCAGCTCTGAATATTCACAGCAATATGTCATAATCCCTATGGGCTGTGCTGCCTCACCCTCGTGTCATCTGTGATATATATCACCACTTTCCCAAACTGCTGTACAGCAATTACATATCAAGAATTTCTTTAGTCTAAAGCAAGAAATGTCTCCAATGCACTCCTTTGAATGAACACCTACAACCTGCAAAAGACAGCAACATCAATTCCGCAGTGGCTGTCATCTTTATAATGGAAATCCCTCCACTACAACGCACTGCAACTTACTCACCAGCCAGACTTCAAATTGTATACATTTTCTCAGGCTATTGTACTCACCATTGAAGAAATTTAATCTGAAGTGAAGCCCACAACTGTCAAACACTTTTCCTAGATAAGTAAATCAGGTTTCCTCCATGCTGTTCCCTCTATATACAGAAATACTTTTATACTTAAGTTTGCACAAGATGTCAAAAGTTTTATATGAAGTTTCAAAGCATGATGAGTAAAAGGAAAAACCTGGATGAAATATTGTCTGCTCATATTAATATCTGTTTGGTTTGTATACTAAATAGGAGGAGGGGAGATGAAATACAATGAAAAAGTTATTCAGAGACTTCTTTCATATTCTCGAATTGCATACATTATACAGGTACACCCTGGTCTTGGAGGAAACAGAAGTCCTCCTTATAGCCCACTTCCTCAGTAGTTTGCATTGAAAAAGTGTTTTAAGGTTTTTAACCTGTTTTAAGGAAGAATGCACTAATTATGAAACTTTTGTCATGAAAACAAGGAAGGGAACTTAAACTCCTTCAGTTACTCTTTCAGCACACAGGCAGCACAGAGTCCTTCTCCTTTGAACTCCTCCCACCTCCACCCTGTGACACTATCCTTATGCAAGTACAGCGCCCAGAGAAATGAGAACTTGAGGGATTGGACATGAGAGTACAGTATTTTCCTTGGGAGGTATTAAAAAGCCCTTGGCATTTATCCAGTAATGCCTGTCCAATGACTCTCAGAGAAGCTGCATCTGTAAGTGCCCTTAGTTAAGATTAAGGAAGGTTAAATGTGTTGCCAGGCCAAAGGCCAGAGTAGGCAGAATCTTCTGTAAATCCATCTGTGTCCTTTCTTTTGCCAGAAGCAAGTTATTGATGGGTCTCACAGCATTTTGAATGCTTCACCTGGAAGATGTCTAAGACAAAATGAGAATTCTGTCCTACTAAGAAGCAACTAAAAGCCTCAGAAGTGGAGTTTAAAGGCAGTAGTTCAAGCACTCCACAAACTGCAATTAAAGGAATTCAATCAAGGAAGTGATTGAAAACACAAGAAGTGTTTTCTTAATTGCTATATTCTTCAGTTTACAACTCTGTGCTACAGAAATTTATATTAATTTAAAGACAAAATATCTCACCAGGTAGATATTTGCCTTAGAAGGAGCATTTTGCTATCACCTGTCTCTGTAGTTACCTGTCATGGTTTAAGCTGAGTGGGCAACAAAGCATCTTACAGCCACTTGCTCACTTTCCCCACCCCACTGGCAGGGGGTAGAGAATTAATAGTGAGATTTGTGGGTTGAGATAGGAATCATTTATATTGGAAACAAAGCATAACAATAATAATAGAAATTAATAATAACAACAACTCTACCCCTGAACCATGATCAGTCCCCTTTCCAGGTATCTCCCCAGTTTATATACTAGGCATGATGCACTACACTGTGAAACACCCCTTTGGCCAGCTCAGGTCACCTGTTTCAGCTATGCTCCCTCCTGGCTCCCTGTGCACGTGCTTGCTCATAGTTCATGAGACACTGAAAACATCTCTGAGTCAGGGTAAGCACTACTTAGTAGCAACTGAAACACTGGTGTGTTATCAACATTCCCATACTGAACCCAAAATACAGCATCGTACCAGCTACTGAGAAAAAATTAATCCATCCAAGCCAAAACGAGGACACTTACTCCAATAATCACCTCGTTCACCTCACCTCATATAAAAGGTATCAAACCCTATTTGTTATCACAATTCAATGTTTCACACATTATTTCATTTTAGAAATGAAACTGTTTTGCATTTCTACCTAAATAAAACATCTTTCCTCGTCTTTGATGTTATGTATGTGTGTTCCAAGGTTGTGGCTTGTAATTGCTGCACCATTTCTGTTCAGAAAAGGATATTAGAGGTTCACAAACTGCCACTACAATAGTATATTTTAAAACAAAAGCAAATGTCTACTTTCTACTTTCACTACTTTTTCTTGGAGTGCTCAGAAAGGACAACATAGTCATTCCATCCATTTTAAATGGCGGATGGGTCTAACAGTTATAGGTGCAACTGCATAAACTATGTTATAACTGAGATGTGTTATTTTATAGACTTTTAATACTAATAGTCTAGTAACAAATCCTAATTTAATCTGTATGTGTGTGCATTTTGATACTTAACATCCATGTAGATGGGGAGCTACATTCTACGAAGTCAGAGAACAGATGAACTACTTCAGTACCAACTGTGTCTACAGCCGAAAGGAGATGCTCTAGGATAAATGTGACAGTGTATAAAGTTGAAAAATAACACCTGACAAAATATGGGCTTTAATGTAAAGGATGTTTGATGAAAACATACAGAAAAAAGCAGAGAAAGAAGCCAAGAACATTAGTTCCCCCAAACCCAAATGGACTGTTGTCTCAGTTTAAAAGAAAACTAAGATGTCCATCTGGACTAGGAAGGGGGCCTCTTCCCCCAAATCACCACAGCCTTTGAAATTAAGAGACTTTAATCAGAAAATGTACAGAAAAGCATAACAATGCTTAACTAAAAATACACGTATATATATATATGTAAAAACGAGAAAAAAAAACCAGAACAGAACAAATAGCAACGCCATAACCAAAACCTTTCAACCAAATCCAGTCCTATCTCTGCCCCTTTGGTGCAGTTCTATTTAGAGACAGCAGGAGGCAATGCTGCCCCTCGTGAGGCAGCAGTCGCAAATGTCATTCACGGACCCCNCACCCCAGCCCCCAATCCCCCTTTAGTCATAGAGTTGGAATTCAAAGCTATCAGCCATCCTGTTTTTTAGCTGGTTTAAGGAGCAGGCAGCGGGAGCTGGCCCCCAGGTCCCAAACCTCTCTGTTGGTAAAGGAGAGAAAAAAAAATTCCATGACAGATTTTGAAACTGTAACAACTGTGCACTAAGAGATGAAGAAAACCATTAGCAATGAACCCAAAATTGCTTCCTATAACTATTTCTTTGCTACAGAACTTCTAGACAAAACCTAAAAATTTATACAGATGCCTCCTCTGTGATAAAAGAGACCACAGTGTGAATTTTTTAGGTTCAGCAGAATTAATGATCCCTAAAATGTAGCAAAGTATGCAACAAATCAAAGTGACATACACTGCAAGATTTAGTCAGTATCAGAGGTTATGCTTCCAGTATATCTTCATAACAAGAAAATGAGCATATTGGAAGGAATCCACTCCAGGATATCTGAGACTATAAAATAAAAGTAATTACTTTTACTCATAGCTGTATAAAATAATTATACTGTATACAGGTGACTTGTAAAAATGGATGAATTTTATAACCTCCTACAACCTGCATTTAGCAACCATGTTAGTATACTAAATTAACCATGTTTCTACTACTATTTATTTTGTAGCTTTTAATCACAAATGAGTTATAGGAAAAATCTGTAGATTGAGCACTAGAATAAGACTTTTATTCCTGTATCTGGATGCAAACATAAAAGAAAAAATAGCTGTGGTGATTTGTTTAAGCCAAAAGATTTGTTAATCAAACATCTGTGCCAATGATAACTAATCATTGTCATTCTGCTTGCTGCATAGTAGATAATGTGCTAATAATCCCATTTTATAGAAAAGCATGTCACTTATGACTGCCACAGAATAAATCATTGCCAAAAATGAGTAAAAATCTAAGTTCCTTGTTTTTCATACTTCACTTTTCAGACATAAGTCTTCTTTTATTGGTTATACTGCTACTCTGTTTTCCAGGTACTGACATTTTACTCCATTTTCAGCATGAAAGTTGGATGAAAAGGTTAGGCATGTCACCAAGAGCTAATATTGTCTCCGTAGAAAAATCCTGTATTCTAGCCGCAAGATTTGAAACCTGTTAAAACTCTCAATTTGGGCCAATGAGTACATTTTTAACCATCCTTTATGAAAATGTTTCCTATTCTCCAATCAAATTAATTGTTTAGTATCTGTCTGTCTGTCTGTCTGTCTGTCTATCTATCTACCTGTCCTTGTCCATGTTCCTCTTTTTTAATCAATACTGTAAGCCTCCTTTTTTTCCCAGGTAGCCAATCATACTAATAGGCTCTTCTGGCTGATCTTATCAGTTTAAGGCTGTTAAAAACTAAAAAATGCTTTTCTTAAGCACATGCCATTGCTTTCACTGCTGCCAGGCAGCCACACACAGTCTGTCCTATCTTCCTGCCAGCTCCCTTCCTGTGTCACAGCACAAGAGAAGCAGGCAAAACCATGGAAGCATGCAGAATGCCATGGAGGGACAAGTGAAGGCATAATGAAATTCACTAGGTTATTTCAGCAAACTTATGCATGCGGCCACGGACAAGGCTGGCTTATGGAACGGATCCAAGGCTCCAGGCTTCTTCAATTATCTGTGACTTCTAACCACATGAAATAAAATCACGTCTAAATAGAGAATGAGGGAAATTTGAAGACCCAAACCTAGACATCTTGCTGAAATAGGGTCTTAGAAATGCAAGCCAGGCTGATGCTGCCTGTAGGAGAACGAGGAATCTCCAAAAGTCTCTTCCTAGAGATCTGTCACCACAGGTCATAGGATGCTAAAGGAAAGATAGTGCAACCCAAAGTACAATTATTTAATAACTTACCTTGTCCTTTCTGCATCCTCAAGCATTATTAACCATGCAACATTCAAACACTGCTCTAGAAACAGGACCATCAACCCTTCCTTGTGCTTTTCAGAGCTACTAATCACCTAAATAATATTTAAAAAAATAATTTAACATAAATGGCTTTATGAGTTATAGATAATAAATTATTCACTGTTACAGAAGAAAATCAGAGAAATTAACTTTGAGAGTGTCCATAAATTGTGCATTTCAGATACATGATGCCTAAAAAACCTTTGAGTTTTTTTCTGAACATGTAGCATTTTATAACATCTATATGGCATTACTGATCCTTACGACCAGCTCCCACTGAAAAAAAAACTAGTATAATTAGACTCCAATGGCTTCAGTTTGGCATCCAAAGAAAACCCAATTCAGTCAGGGGTCAGAGGAGAAGGACCTATGCAATTCAAGCAGCTTCTGACTCCAGGTGACCTGCCTGACACCTCGTAATAACTTCATGGCATGAGCACAGACAGGAGACAATTCTTTAGGGTAATGTTTTCAGAGTATGTCTGTAAAATAGCACTGCTTTCAACTATGCCTTTTCCGGTGAAGTGCAGAACATGCTGCTTCCTAGTAGTACTAATATTACCACTCTAATAACACTCTCTTAAGTCAATATTCTGTGAGCAAAATCAGGCAGACAGTAAAAAATTCTAAGACAGAAATAACACATCACTTAACATCTATTTCTTTGCTTTGGCATTGCATTCACATACCATGACATGGTCTTGCCCTATGACAAGGGCTATCCTCTGTCAGGTGCCTAGATCAATGCTCTTTAAGTTTCACTTAGACCATGGAAGATTGCCAGGATTAACATCATAAAGTTGGGGAGTATGTGTGATGGGTGCTCCTCCATCAATATTGAAAAATAGCAAGGTCTGGCAATGTGCTGTGTCCGTTCAAAGCAATATTAGCACTTAGAAGACATGTTTCAACTTCTCTGACCTCTCTGCTCTTAATAAATGTTTTTAGTATTCTCCAAATAATATTCCACATATCTAGATGGTCTGTTAATCAATAACCACTGCTGAACAAACATAAAACTACTATAACATGGTAATGCCAGAGAGAAAGCAGACGTTAAATCAATCTGATTAAAAAGATACTTAAGTGTAACCTGAAAATACATTTTCTTTGAAAATTGTTTCTAAAATTCTTTAAGATGCCATGCCTAATCATAGCTCTGGGACCTGATTCTGACCTTTTACTTTCATTGAGCAATTAATTATTCCCTTTGCAAACTCAGCTTTAGTTTTCCTCACTTTAAAACCGGTTTTTCTTCCAGAGTGTGGAGTTCACAGTGACCATTGACCTGATATACTGTGCTGTTAAGACCATTCATGAGAATATCTGCAGCTCCAAATGATGCAACTGGCACATGAACAGCAATCAAAAAAGCAGCATGCACCTCCTGCCCAGTGCAGCCATCTGCACTTTGAGGAAGTATGTTAATGCTTTGAGAGTAGTTAATGGGGTAGAGGTTCTGGGATCAGAAGCCAAAAAATCTTCAAGAAGTTTTAAAATTTACACCGCACAGAGATTCTCACTGGACTTGTGGAAACTCCTCTCTAACTATTACCAGAATCTACACTTTATCAAGCATATTTTTTTCCAAAGGAAGACATACTAAAATGCCTTGGACTGCTCTTAACTCTCAGTAATAACCATTATTCTGGAACTGAGCTAATATCTGAACTTCCATGGCTATTTCCTCTTTACTAGTTGGCTTTTCTGTAATACTGTCAACTTCTTGCATTGCTTAATGCATTTTTTCCTCTGTGTTTCTGAATACTGCTATGTATAATGATGACACTTACTACCATCCTAATGATGCCGAAGGGGTTTTTGATTTTCACATTTTGTAGATTTTAAGAACACAGTAGCTGTAGATTTTTAGTGGGTTAATATTTCTGGCTTAACTTTAATGTCTTTCTATCACTACCCCTGTCCCAGAACGGGGAGCCCAAATCTCTGTAGTTATTTAATCCTGTTTAGACTCTCTTCAAGGTAAAGAGCTAAATGTTATCAGAAAGGCCTACAGAACGAAGCATAAACACAGGTCAGAGTGACCCAGAAGTCAGAACTGGAAGAACACCACGAGCCTGAGAAAGAGGAGCTGATGAAGATAGAGGGTCTTGCTGACCCTCCAGACCCAAAATCGTGGGGAGTGGAACAAGGGTGGGACTGGGGCTGGGCTGAGAAATGTGTAAATAATGATTGCAGGGATCATATTATAAAAGCCATGGAAACTACAACTGGGGGGCACGTGCATGTCACCATGTATTCCTGTGGGCCGTAGGCCTGATATTAAAAGGACCTTTACTTTTTATCTTATCCTACAATAACTTGGCTCAGAGTCCTGCTTTGTGGGGGTTCTCCTATGGCATCACTATATTAGCTGGAATCAAATCTTTTAACAAAGCATCTTTAAACAAGTGAGATCAGTCTTGTTCACATAAAATGTAAGAGATGACATTTAGAGCAGCTAATCATAAGAACTCACTTAACATCAAAATGTACAGGTTTTTATTGTCTGTCCATTAAAATACTAATATTCTTCTGGCACTCCTTTACTCAGCCTCTGCACAATACATTGATAGACAGGGAAAGATACATGGCAACATTTTTTTAATATTGTATGACTTCTATTTTTCCTCCACTCATATTACTTTTCTCTGATCCTATGACCTTATTTTCTATGCTTCTCAAATAACTTCTATTTCTTCAATGCCTGGAATATTGTGAATTTGTGTTCTCACTTCTGTGCTACTGTATTGCCAAAATTTCCACCTTTCCATCTTTTCCATGTTAATGTAACTAGGATTTCACAACTTGTAATGTTCAATGTTATTATAATTGATTCATATCTTACCTACTATGGCAAACTTACAAATAGTTAACTAACAGCTACGTGTTCCCTGTCTTGGCTTGGCTAAGAAAAGGCTCTAAAAAGGTATTAATGTTAAACTCTGTTCTCTCTTAAAACTGCAGATATCAGAGATATAAAAAAAAGAGTAGGGGAATTTAAGTGACAATGCAGAATGTGGAAGAGTAATTCTAACCAGCAGATTAAAATGGAAATACCCTAATGGGTGTAAATTGGTAAATGAGAAGTTCTTATCCATATTGGGTGATTTGCAGCTTGGAAAAAATATGGAAAATACCCCAACCATGAGCCAAGGAAGATTGCTAATCAGGACCCATAAGCTCTATTGAAGCAGTAAAACTGGCACCAAACATGCCATCCTGTAGCTTTCTTGCACTGGCAGGACCTGTTCAAAGCAGGAAAGATTCTCAGACCCTGCAGCTGGCAGGTCTAAAAGGCATGTGCAAAGGAAGATGGGAGATGCAGAAAGCCACCAGTTATTTTCAGGAGAACTTTGTTACTGAGTTGGAAGAACCACAGAAGCAGCAGGAAGATAAAAATCAAGTGTGGGAGACAGGATAATGTCAGACTCAGCAAAAACCATGTGAAAGAGTCAGAGTGACAGGAGATGCCAGATTGAAGAAGTAATGTTCAGGAACAAGGTGAGAAAATGGGGCTTCTCCTTACTCCACATGGCACTCCTCACAGATTACAACTTGGAAAATACAAGGGCAAGGTTAGCTATATGCTCTACTGCTTTAAAAATGCAGGCGAAGGTGTATCCTACTGGGCTGCTGCCCATCAGGCAGCTCTTTTACAGTTTGCAGCCAGCGTTTTCTGCTAGGGAGATTGATCTTATTCTTGCAGGGCACAGTCAGCTTTCATCTGTTAGCCTGAAATAAGGAAGTCTGATCTGCTGCTACTTTTCATAGCTGCTATAGAGGCCACAAACTATAGGATATACTAAGAGCTAATAAGTAATGACTGAACAAGTTAAGCCATAAAATCCCATAAGAGCTAAACCATTTCCTTCAGTGTCTAAAGGAAAACCAAGCAGATAAACTATGAAATTTGTCAAGCAACTGGAATGTCACTCCCATCCTCCCCTCTGCCTCAGTATCATTTGTTGCTGCAGCAGCACTGTAATTTTCTGGATCTTTGATCTGATAGGAAGTGTCTCCAGCCCTGAGGCCACTACAGTGATAATAAAACTATAATATTCACAGATACTATCAAAATCATATTCTCACCTACCCATTATTTCTTTGTAAGTTTGAGGGCTACATCTTTTGCCAAAACAAAGATTGTGGCTTAAAAATTGATTGGGTTTTTTCCTATCTTTTTTCTACAGATAGATTACAACCTGTTAAATAACACTGCTCTCCTGTTAGTGCTGAATAATACACAGAGATGCCACAAACCCACAAGAAACCGCTTGTAGCAGGATCTAGGAATTTCAAGTAGTGAATTTACATGAAAACTAGACTTGTCTCTAACTACATGAATTTTCTCTAATATTGTTAAGATTTATGTAAGGTCAAATAAAAACCCCTGACTCATCTAAAACAGGGAGAAAAAGGCTATTTTACATCTTTGTACATTCCTGCCCCACAAGAGATATCAGTAGAAAGCATGGGTGTGAGTTGTGGAATGAACACGGCAGCCCTGGAAAAAAAACAGTATTTGGCAGGGTAAATATCGTTGTTCCCTGCTCTGAAACCCACAGTTGTTTTAATGCCTCCTGACAGTGCTGCTAGAGCTGTGTGCATCCTCCCTTTTTCAAAACAGCTCTGCTTCCCAGCTGTATTAATTAAGGTAAGTCCAGAAATGGCATCCCTGCCTGCCTCTCCCCACCCTGTTCCCACAACTTAGAGCAATTCTGGCTAAATGCACCAAACAAGCCTGCATACATTTCCTTTCAGTGTTACTCTAGGTAGCCAATATTTATACATTCTATACATTTCAATTGACCCTGAAAATCACTATCATTTGTTTGCTTACCATACTTAGAACTGAAAAATATTTTCATTCCTTCATCACAGACAGAAAAGCAAGCAAGCAAACGAATGGTGAAGAATCAAGTTCTTGTAATTATATTTAAACAAAAATACTGCCTGTACAAATCAACCTTTGCAGTAATTTTTCAGTCCTCTTGTCACTGAGATTATTGCTGAATTCTTAATCAGTTAACCTTCAAAGATTACAATGCTCTGTTAATTGCAACATTTTAAGAGGACATTGCAAAAAAATAAAAAATAAAATGCTTCAGTTGATAGGGGGAAAAAAGAAAACTATATTGTCAAGTAGTCTGCAGTGAGAACTAGCACAAACAGTTGAGATACCAGTAATGAAGTAGCCTTAAAAAAAGCTATCTGCTGACAATGCCCTTTCATTCCTTTTTTTTTGTCCACCATCTCCTTAGAGCTTAGGCAAATAAACTGAAAACAATCCAACATGTTTGGTGACCATGCAGTGAAGTTTAGTTTCCTACTTATAAATACCATGTCTGTGCTCAGAGCAAAGAAATCCCGTTGAATTGATGTAAGCTTCTCTCATAAGGAGCTGCAGAATTAAAATACAGCTGCCCTGTTTTCAGTAATGAGGTCCTTGGGTGCTTTGCATCATGCTGACTAACATTTCCCCTTTTTCTGTCTAAAGTAACTGCAGCAATAAAGCTGTTAATCAGAAAACCTTCTGCATATCTGCCTCTCCGAGCAAAGCAAGGCTTACCTTCTAAAGACATGAAAAGGCCTTTCTATAGCGAAAATAGTAAAGATGCTTTACTGCTGCACTTCAGCATCCTCGTTCTGTAGCAGTTTACTAGGAATACAGATCATCCACCATTTTCTTGTCACGTGGCCAGTGGGACTGCTAAATAAGGGTGATCACCTGCCTTTACACAGCCGGCTCTGAGAACCAGCAGCTACTGCGCTTTGATTAAAGGCG
>VWZD01013359.1:23769-47437 GCA_013396695.1 Sakesphorus luctuosus | reverse complement strand
TCCAGCCGAGATCCCCCCCCCCCGCCCCCCCCTCCACATTCCCTGTGGAGCTTTGTCAGAGCATCGCCAAACTTTGATACAGCGAGTCAGCTGGCGGCAGTGAAAGGCTCCCTGCTGTTTCATTTTCAGTGCCTGAGGAAAGCTTATGACAGAAGATGCTATGGATTCAACCCATCTCAGCCCTGATTTCTGTTTGCATCGATGGTTATAAAGCACATGCATATTCAGACATGGTTAGAGTAATTTTTTTGAATTGCAAGTCAGCAAGGGAATGCTATGTGTGGTTTTTTGTTTTTTTGTTTTTTTGTTTTTTTTAAAAAAAGCAAACACCAGCAACCACTAGTGCAGAAGGCAGGGTGGATTTTGGAAACATAAACTGTATGTGCAGCAGGAAACAATGCTCACAGTCTGTGCTCCTTAACAGTGTTTCTGAAGGGTGTGCTTGAAGGAACGGCATTTCTTCCCATGCAGTGCAGTCCAACAGACTCTTGTTATAAAAGCCTCGTGGGGTAAGTTCATTAGAAGTTCCAGGTTTCTTTCCAAATGCAAAACAACTTCCAATCCTTATCCCTGCAACAAGGCAATAGACCCTAGGATGGCCTGCCTGTCAGCTAGTTTCTCGCTTCACACTGCACAGATTATCCTGGAAGATGAGAACCTGGAGATGCTTTCATATCAGACTGCCTGGCCATAAACAGCAAAAACCAAAATAGCCTAACCCCATTTTAATTTGTCAGTACAGCTCCATGCATACCTACAGCCCAGTGTAAATAACAATTCAGTGGCTCCCACCTCGTTCTTCATGGTAGTAGTAATCCTACAGGGGAAAGGCTCATCATCTACAACAGATCTTCTGTGAAGTCAGTCTCCAGAGGCTATTTTACAGATCAAGAGACAAATACCAAGCATTTAAAAATTTTTAAAAGCATCAATGATATGTAAATACTCTTCTAAAGAGGATACTGCTGCAGACAGGTCATCTTTGAAGTTTCTATCACCTAACTGTACATAAAATTTCTGGTGGTGGGGGTACTTTTAGTACTTTTTCAGATGGCCAATATTTAATTAATTTAAAATCAAAAGTCATTACACCCATAAGGTGTCCTCTGGAAATAGTATTTATGTGCAATAGAAGTCATTACTAGCAAGGTTATGATGAAGCTGTGAAAGTAGTAATGTAGCAGAAAATATGGTCTTAATTCTCCATGGTTAGAACAACATAGAGCACCTCTGAGATTGTAGGAAATTTCCCTGACATCCAGGAGCCTCTCTGGCAGTTACACTCACAGCCCAAGCTGGGATCAAGGCCCCTTTGCAGCTACACCCCCCACACTCACACAGTCAGACCAGGCTTCCTTACTGGCTTGACCCCTGGTTTCCTATAGCAGAGCCTCAGATGTCTCAATCCTTAAAATAATCTAATCATGATGCAAGAACAAAGTAGCAGCTCGAGCTGAGCCAGGTGTCTCCAAGTGGACTCCAAACAAAGGAAACCCTGCACTTCTCATACCCTCGCAGTGTGTAGATGCAGAAAGAAGTCTGTGGGTTGTCCAGCAGAGTCATCAGCCGCTACCATGACTGAGTGTTGGGCCACCTGCCAGTGCCACAGGTCCCCGTGCAAAGGTGTTGTGCAAAGGTGGGCACCAGCTCATGGCCTCCTCCGCAGGGACCACTTGCCTCATTGGGGCTCACTGCCAAAGTGAGGTCTGTGTCAACAGAGTTAAAGTTTCCAAGCTCATAACATTTTAGGCTGAAATGTGATGTCATTGATCACACTGACTGGAATGTATTATACACGGAATAAGCTTAGAAAACTGTGGCGTTTTTAATGACAGGGGAGTTTTTCATGTAACTGCTAAACCATAGTAACACAGTCTAGGCCTTCCTGCTTTAAGAAAGTGGCTCTATTAGCCTGATCTCACAATTTAAGTAAAATTGCAGGACCACTAGTGAATACTAGTAAGTACGGGTTTTTTCTTTTAAAATGAGGTCATCAGGACTTTTCTACAAACAATCTTCTCAGTTGTTGTCCTTTTACTTACATGTTTGGTTTTAACCTTTAAAGTATGGTCTTGATTGAAATCAAATGTTATGCTTGTGCTGCCAAGTGGGAAGACCTAAGTTCAATTTCCATTTCAAGTCCATAATCTTGTAGTTCACCAGAAGCTGGAAGAATCACTGAAGCAACATGCCTGGTCCCCAGAGTGCCTGGAATTGCTTTCCAGCAAATACGGTCAATTAATAAACAACCTTGACAGGAGTGAAAGAAAACAGCCCCACAGGTATGCAAGGAAAAAATGAAATCAGGCATCCAAAGGGAAGTACATGTTACATTACTTTGTCTTATAACAGACTTCCTCAAAACTGATCTTAACAGCCTAGAGAGCTTTTATGTTTGACTTTGGGATGGAGGGGGCAGTGACTAGCAGACATCAACATTTTAATGCACTTCATTCTAATTTTTGTGTAAACTTTCTGTTTCTAAACTTTGATTCCCCATTCTAGGTAACTAATTTTTCTTAGACAAGTTCTGCATGAAAGCAGAAAATAATGCAAACTGCATTAATCACTGACCCTTACTCCACTAGTAAGGGAACATACTTCAGCCCAGTATTCAAGCAGCAACTTTTTTTTTCCAGGTAGGGACAAATGTATAGAAGAGGACTTAGAAGACAGTTACTGAGTAAATGCCTTTATAAGCTTTGAACCACTAATTCAGTTGTTCATCAGTTGGCTTTCACTTTGAGTACAAATGTTGAGTTTCTTTATTCTTCAAAGATCATAGGATAGTTTGGGTTGGAAGGGACCTTAAAGATCATGTGGTTCCAACCCCCTCGCTATGGGCAGGGACAGCTTCCACTAGATTATATTGCTCCAGAGCCTCATGGAGCCCGGCCTTGAACACTTCAAGAGATGGAAAATCCACAGCTATTCTAGGCATTCTCTTCCAGTGCCCCACCACCCTCATACTAAGGACTTTCTTTACATCCTACTTTGTTGTAAATCTTTGGCAGACTCAGAGTCTCATGACCAGCACCATCTGGTACCATCCAGAAATTCTATTGCAATAATAAGAAAAATCTTAAGTTTCTTCTCTTATGTAATGACATCAGTGTTTCTGTGCTAACAGCCCATAGGCTGGCAGCTCTGCTGCATCACATTGTTTTAAAATTTGTTAGCCAAGAACGGCAGATAGTTTCAGACTTAAAAGATGCATCCTGATTTACATTTTGAGAAAAAACGTGTATTTTTAAAACTGCTAATGAAATTCATTAGAGAGTATTTCTAATTACGCACTTCTATCATGTCAGTTGCTGGTTTTTTAGCTGTTTATATAAGAGGTTTAGTGTAATGGGCATATCATCTAGAAATAATGATCCCTGTATGTGTTTCACCATAATATTTTTTTGCATTTGCTTTGGTGTCAAAGGAATCAAGGTCTTTGTGATCATGCCATGGGCAATGCATAGGGACATCTGCATGTGTCTCTGCTATTTCCTAAAAAGGCTGAAATCAGTATCTTACTGACCAAAGACATAAGTTCATTATAAGTTTATTGAACATCAGCTACCAGGGACAGGGGAAACTTAGGGGGAAACAATACCACAAAAGCAATCTCATTGCATAAGGAATCCTCATACAAGGGGATTATTTAAATATTTTCAATAACATTAATGCTGAAAAAAAGTTTCATTAGATTTTACATTTTTATCAATAAAAAAGTCTAACAAGAAAACATAAACCAAAAGGAAAGTAGATTTTACTGGTTCCATGCTTTCACAATTAATTGTTAATTTGGAAGTTGAATAACTTCCTTGCTTTTCTTTATTTCTCCAGGCTTCAGCATCACTAGTACAAAGGACAGAAATAGCTACTGCTACCTACTGAAAAGACATTTGTTATTAAGCAACTTCAGAATGGAAGATGAAAAAAAAGACTAAACTGGAAGTTGTAGTGACTATATATATTCTATACAAGGCACTCCTTTATCTTCTTTCAGGATGCACACCATATTGCATAAGGCATTTAAGTTTTTACTGAAAACATACTTACATTGACATGATCCAGTTTGGAGTTTTAATGTGGCAATTAGCCTAACAGAATATTCTAAGAGTTATGAACCCAAAACTCAAATATGAACTATTGTGGAATAGTACTTTGGAGACTTACAGAAATTCCTAAAGAATAGCAGAGTTCTTCTCAAAGTGGATCTAACAATTTATAGCAATAAGATGTAAAAAATCCCTACACCTCTGCGGCCATGTGAGTAAGTTCAAAAATCAGATTTTCTTTTTCAGTTATCTAACAAAGACTCTTACTGCTTCCAAGTTGTCTCAACTCTAAAATGTGCTGGTTTATTTACAAATCATTTAAAATTAGATACCTAGACCAGTTTTCTTCTTCTCTCTAAAAGCATGATGGGAATGTAAGTACAGCAAGTCAAACCCATAGTATCCTGCCTGCACATAATTAATCAGCGTGATTTAAGCAGGGCCAGCATCTGGCAGCTTTTAATTTATAATGTTTTATGGGAGACAGAGGAAGTGACAGATGATTTCTTCATGCACTCCTGCAACTAGCCAGCACCTCTAAACAACCATTGCTGTTTCCTGTCCTATTCATCACTCATCGTAAATGAAGGTGGTAAGCATTTTTTGATTCAAAGATTTTTCACTAGAAAGTTCTGGTTTGTCAAAAAAACCAGCTTTATTAACTGAAATCAGGTGGTTTGGATGAAGTCCCTGTGAAACCCTGCAGAGACAATGGTGGAAGATTGTTTCCAAGGTGTGGACTAGTCCTAACAAACAAAGTACCTCAAAGTCAAAGGGCATCTAGCTTTTCTAGATTTGCAGATCCTAAGCCACCCCTCCACACAATAACATGGATACAAAACACTGCTTGGGAATTTTGTTTGGTTTGCTTCTCCCTGATTTCTCTTTTCTGGAAAATCTCAAAATTTCTACTGTTCCTTCTGGTATGGAATTTAGAAACTTAGAGAATGGGGTGCAAAAGAAATGCAGTCCCCACCAGCTATGCTTTTGCTAGTTTCAGGGTCAAGCACTCAGCATTTGTTTACTTCAGATTGTACAGATCTGGTGAGTGCTTATCTTCTGCTAACCTTTCTGCAGATGTTCCTTTTTCTCTGGCAATAAATGCTAACCTGCACCAATAAAAGCTGCCACTGCCCTATCTTATAAGCCTGTGTTATTTCCTAGTCTCTTCAGTGCCATTTGCCTAGTTAGATTGAAGCAATTTCAGCCTGGGGCATTGTGTGAGGGCAAAGTATGCTCTGTGATACTACCCAAAATCTTGTCTGCCACGAAAACTTTAAGTCCTATACATGTCTATGTTTAAGCCTGGAAGTAACATCATTATATGTCAGAAGTTCTGAAACTGGGGTTTATGTTCAGGGTGAAGCCAGCACTTATCACATTTTAAAAACAGAGCATTTTTGATTTTGAAATAATGATATACTCTTCAAACAATTTGTGAAATTGTTTAGAAGAGAGTTACTTAAACATCTGGAGGTAGATAAATCACAGTTATTGAACTGTTTATCCCTGAAATCTTAATAAAATGTTTGGGATGGGGAGAGGCACAGCAAGAAGCTGTGCTTTTCTATCACAAATTATCTGTATGTGCTGTCATCAGGGTTATACACAGGCATGCTACCCTTAAGGGGTAAGAAAGTCTACTGCTAAAACTGCAAAAGTGTTAAAAAAGTAAAGTCTAAAATAAAATGCAAGACAATTAAAACCTGATAATATACATTGTGAATGTGATAGGTATTTTATACTGAACTGGCAAGTGTTTGGAAGAAACTTGGAGAAAAAAGTAAAAAGTAAGTCTTGCATTTCAAACAAACAGTATGGTTCCACATGGTCCATACCACATGCTTTTGGGTAAGTGCAGTTAGAAAGGAGTAACAAGTACAAAGTAATTATACCACCTAGTTTAATTTGTGCTGGGGAAATCCCTTTACTGCTTACAAGAGTTTCACTGTATAAACACAATGCTGGTTTCCCACTTCGTGAAACTGCAACATGTCAGTTGCAGATGCCCAGGAGAAATAATGCCAGACTTCAACACTTGCATCTCTGGCACTGCCTTAGAAGTCCACTGTAATAGTTACAACCTCCTAGTTGTAAAGAGAAGTCAGCAAAAGAAGCATCCTCTCCAATATGCTATAATAAATGGAGTCAAGAGGGCCATCTCTCTCCATCTGGTGACAGAGCAGAGAGACACTTGGCAGCACTAATGACAGCTGACAGCACAGAGGCTGCATGTCCACCCAAAGGCAGGTCCATATATACTCAAACTCCTTCAATTGCCAGTTCAAATAGTCTGAAATGCTGCTCTGGCCTGACTACACCTTGAAAATAATCACAAGGACCACAACTTCCCCTCATGCATTTCTGTCCTCTGTAAGCAGCACCTTTTTCTGACTCTGGGCCTTTGACTCCCTCCTATCTTCCTTCCCACCAGTTTTACATTAGGCAGAGACAGTACTTAACTTTGATCCCCCCATAATCTCATCATTAGCATTGTCTCTGCACTGGCAGTATCATCAGTACCTGGCTTTGGTCTCTGTCACCTGGCCACATCTGTTTTAGATTTAAAGGTAGGTTACACATTCTATGGGACTTCACAGAAAGAAGAGAAATTTATTCCTGCAAGGAAATGACCTTCAAGACAATCCTAACTTGACTCATATCAAGCAACCAAGAATCAAGAATCTGTTTTAGAAAGGAAGAAATACAGTGACACCTAAATAAGGTAAACATAATGTGTACTTTAGACTTGGAAGTCTTGCCATCTCTTCATAATGGCATAAACACTTCAATAACATAGATAACAAATGAACAGAAGACTTATGAAAGAAAACAGGTAGGTTTTTCCTTACCCTGATTTTTGACTCAGTTTTCTGCCATTGTTGAGAAGAACCATTTCCTCCTTCCTTTCTTGTTCTGTTTCTGTGTTATTTCCAAGTCTCTTCTTGGAATTTGCTTCCCATGCATCATCACCACCAACTACCTGCAAAACACGTGCTCCTGCAATGTCTGAACTCTCCTCCTCAGTAGTCAGACTATCTGAAGGGGAACAACTTTCCCGTTCAAAAGATTTCTGAGTGGGAGTTTCTACCCGAAATTCAGTCCGGGTGGCTAGAATCAATTCTGGTGCTACAACAGCTGCCAGTTCTTTGCCAGGATGTCCAGACCCTGATTCTGGCATCTCTGACTTGGCTGAAATTTCTTCAGGTGACATGTCACTTACTTCATTTTGCCCCAGTATAATCCAGCCCTCAGCTTGCCCACAACTTTCCTGTGATCTCCTTTCACCATTCAGCTTTTGAGGCACAATGGAAGAACTTTTCTCTTCTAAGTAACAGGAGTCCCATGGAGTCCCAGGGACAGGGGTATTTTTGCTTTCATTTGTAATGGAGATTGGCTGAAAGGTATCCAAGGAGCCTGGTAAAAAGCCTTTGTGAGATGTTTTTTGTTCAGCTGCATTAGCTTCTTCAAATGCAAAATTACTTTTGCTTCTTTTAAGGATATCCTTTGTTGAAGGTGTATTTTCTTCCTCAGTAACAAGGATGTAATCCATCTCCAGTGAAGTTGGATCTCTGAGCACCTGCATGCTCACATCTTCCTTAGCCTCTCTTCTTTCCAGTTCAGGGCTTTCAGAGGAATTTCTCTGCTTATTCTCTCTACAAAGCAGGGAATCAGTGCCAGCTTCTAAAGAACAGGCAAATAGAAACTCATTTTAATTTTTGAATTACTGTTTTAGTCATCATGATTTCCTTAAATCAGTACAGTGAGATAAAGCTCTTGACAGTTTGCTTTGCTCTGTTAATGTGTACCTGAATTTTATAACATCATTACCATCATCGTTAAAGATTGTACGTTAACACTGCAATCATTCCTCCCAGATAAACAATTCAGAGTCCCATATGCTAGGCTCTGTACAAACAACAGAAACAGTATTCCTACTTCAATGTTTAAAAGTTTTAGATCTGTCTGAGAGAGTCACATTAGAGGTCTTAACCACAGCGCAAAGTTTTGTACATCAGGGAGACACGCAAACTCCAAACTTCACTCAAAGCCTCCTCATTAAGTAGCATTACTTTAGACATTCTCTCCTTTCTGTGTCTCATGGATTTGCCCTGGAAAGCAAGTTTTCTTACCATAGGGTGATCTTCTATCTCCATCTGGCGGTGAGTCTGGATCAGTTGTTTCTGTTTCAGATTTTCCTTTTGATATATCAGAATCTCCTGGAGTTACTACAGACTCGGAGAGTGAAGGTATTGAGGTATGATTTTTCTGAAGGCACTCTGTGGATGTTTCAGACACTTGATCTTTAACACTGATGTCTTTGGTCATTAGGATGCCTTCTGCACCCTCCCGAGGAGGTGGCAGTGGTAAAGGTTTTTCTGAAGAAACACTGTCATAAAATGGCTCCTGTAACAAGACCTCACCCTTTGCATGCTCTCTGCTGCTAGAATGTCCAGCATCAAAAGATGCAGAGGATGGTGGAGTACACACCATTGGTGACTGATCGCTGGGCATTTCCTTAAACACAGGAACATTACTTTCAATTACAGCTTCATATGCTTTCATTGTGTCATCCAACTGTTGGTTATTTGAATCAGATTCATGAGCTTCATTACCACTATGTAGAAAGGATTTGGGAAGGAGTGTCTGTTTATCCTTTGATTTCCCTTCTGCTGCTTCACTGCCCAATGCTGCCCGTATGTTCATTCCGCCATAGGTGCCTGCCAGGACATTAGTCAGGGATGTGTTCCTGATTTTATGTTGCATTCCTGTCTCAGATTCATCCACACATTCTTCTGACATGTCTAGCCCATCACCAGTTATTGCTGTATGGTCAATATGAGAGTATTTTACAACTTCAGCCAAGGCATTAATTTCTTTTAAGCTTTGTTCTGCCCTATCACATTGAGTTAAATCCATGGGAAATAAATGCATTTGGGAGGTTGCTGTTTCAGCTGTGTCAGTTGGTGTTCCTTGATGGTTTGCATGAGTGAAACTTTCATGCAATATGTCTTTCAGATCTAAGGATGTCACTTTTATGACTTCACTGGCAGTTTCTGTTGACTCAATTGGGTTAATAACCAGTTTGTTTTCTAGACCACGTTCTTCCAAAAATGCAAATTCAGGAGGCTCCTGAGTATTAGAAGAGATGAGCTGATAGAATTCATTCATATTTCCTGGTTCATAGTCCTGGGTGCTGCCACTTTCAGAATGTGTCTCTACCTTCTGCATTGCTAATTCATGCTTTGAATCAAAATCTACCTCTTTACTCATATTTGACCATGTGTGAATTGGCTGACTATATTTGTCTTCAAGATCCACCACAATCTGAGAAGATGGGATAGAGGCATGCTTACCTCCAGACTCCTGGCACACATCAGGACTGCTTGATGACTCTGAAATGTTGTCTTGGTCACAGTGACTTAAAATATCAGGATTTTCACCATCTGATTTCAAAGTGACAATCTGTTCAGCATTAATCCACAGGTCAGGTTCCACTGAAAACAGCTGATTACTTTCTTGCGTGTTATCCTGTAAAATATCTGGAATAAATGCAGTTTGGGGAACTAATTTATTCCACCCTGGGCTTGACTCTTCTGTCATTTCAAAAGACAAGTCTTCTACAGTGAAAGCATCTGGCAGGGAGTTGTGCACTTCTAGACTTTCGCAGGTGTCCTGCTGTTGTTCTTGATGAATGAGACCTGCATTTCCCTCATTGTCTTTTTGTAGATCCAACACAATAATTGCTTGAACTGATGTATTTGGTGCAGCTTGTTCCTTATCTGAAAAAGAACGCTGTGGAGTCAGCTGGCTTTCCTTATCTGTAGAAAATAACTGCTCTGTCAAGCCCCTTTCTTCTTTATGTGGTATGAAAGCATCACATTGTTTGAACTGTATAGTGTCTTGATTTACCTGACTGTCAGGACTATTCATAGGATGTACTAGACTTTCATTTTCTTTTTCATCAGAGTACAGAGGGGCAGGCTGATTTCCAAAATTACCTGAATTAGAGAAATATGCTTGTGTTAGTTCTTCATCTTGTGAAGGTGAACAATAGGAGTCTTCCTTACTATTTGTTAACTGCTTTGATTCAGAGTGACTTGAAACAGAATATTGATCTTTCAATTGCTTTTCTTCACAAGGTTGTAAATTCCAGCATTCTGAACTTATCTGGTTATTTGGAAAACCAAATGTTCCTACTGTGGATTTTGGATCAGTTCTTAAATCATCTTCCAGTGACATACTCCATATATCTACAGCTTTTGAGGAATACTCTTCTTTATAACCAACAGCAAAATTTGGTGTAGCATCTTTATTCACTTGATACAAATATGTGCCTTCTCCACTACCTGTTTTCTCATTGAAAATATTCCCCTGAGGTTTTTTCTGAATTGTTTCACAGTGACCTAAATATTCAGAAGTCATCTTATTATGCTCAATAGACTCAATAGTCACATCCTCCTGTAGTACCTCCCTCACTTTAATTGATGCAGAGTTTTCATTGAAGATGCCCACCTGGGCCTCCTCTCCTGCCTTAGTCTTTGCATCTAAATTGTCTTCATTTGCTTCAGGACTTGCTGCATTGGACTGAACATAATCCTCTCCAATTTCAGATGTCTTATGCTGTTTGTTTTCACACATTGAATCTTGAGGAATCACTTCTGGACACATCTCTGAGTTCTCTGAAACCTCATTTATGTCAGGACTTGATAAAGAAGATACAGGATCATCATCTACATGGGCATTCCAAAAATCTAAGCTTTTAGGAACTTGGTTTTGTTCAACACTTGTTTCAAATCCTTCTTCATATTCATTCTGAAATTCATTCCTTTTACAAGAATCTTCAAGATTTTTATTATTTTTAATCTCCCACATACCTCTACTTTTGTGATGACTAGAAGCTGGAAGGTCTCCCCATATATTCAGAGATGTGTCACTCAAATCAGGACTTGTTCCACTTGAGTGTGCATAATCATTTATTGAATTACTCCACACACTATCTTCTTCCAAATAACTTTTGATGTGTATATCCTTTGAAAGGCTACTTGTGGTATTTGCCATTTCAAGGACTTTGCTTGTCTCAGGACTTGTTCCAGGAGTTTGCAAATCTTCACATGGCTGTGAATTCCAAGCAGTTTGGGAGAAACTGTCATTAAGCACTTCACATGACTCTTCACAAAGATTATTAGCAGGTTCTAAATTTTCAGAGTTTTCATTTCTCCCAGCACCTATCTCATGTGAAAATGATTTTTCTACCACAGACATATGTGTAATGTCAGGAACACTGACATATCCAGAAGGACTCTTCTTGAACTCATCTATGAAATAATTTTCCTCAGTCCCCTTCAGTTCTGAGCTATTTTTGAAAGATACTGACTCAGAATTACAAATGTCTGGATGGTTAAGAGCCACTTCATGTAAGCCTTTTTTCCCTTCTCCCAGAGTTTCCTGTCGTTCGTGCATCAAAGGAACTGATGTGGTTATGCCACAACTATTCTCTCCAGAGTCATTCCACATGCCTGAGCTTCCAGGCATTGTAGAAAAATTGTTTTCAGGACTATCACTATCCTTATGAGAACTTTTAGAGATACTTTCCATGTGGGGACTTGTTGCATCCTCTGTCATTGTAGCCTCTTTTTCAGCTTTCTCAAAAAGCAGCTGTGACATTTCACTATAATTTTCATTTTGTGGTGTGGGGTCATCAAAAGATTCATAATTTCTGCCTTCTTTAGAAGCACATGAAGAAGATTCTATCTTATTCTGCAACAAGTCTTTCATCTCTTCTGGACTAACTGGATTGCTTTGATTGGAAAATGACTCATTCTCTGTAACTAACACTTCCAAACTAACACTATTCTTCATTTTTTCTGGGGAGGTGGAAACTTCTGTTGTTGACCCATTTTCTTCCAAGTCTGCTTTACACAAACGTTCACCGTCCTCTGACATTGGCTTATTACAAATGTCACTAATCATCTGTTCACTTGCCTCATGTGTTCTCTTATATTCTTTTCCTTCCTGAGAGATGGCAGTGGCATTGTCCCAGCCTTTCTTTTGACCTTGCTCACTCTGTAAACTCCATGAGTTCAGTCGCTGCACTGAATCCTGACTATCCAGTTCTGCATCAACATGAGCAGTGTTTTGTTCTGCCTTCTTACTAAGTATCTCACTCTGTAAGTCATGTATTTTCAGATCCAAACTATTCCCCATGTCCAAAGTTGGTGCAGATGTGTCTGTGTCTTCTACAGGAGCCCTGTCCGCTGTTTCTACATTGTCAGCTGCCATCTGTCTAGTATTTAATTCATTCTGTGGTAGTGATAAGTCATTCACTGTTTGACTATATGCAAGTCCTAGTCTTCTGTTTTCAGATAAATTTTTTTCACTGGTATATACCCTGGTTGAAAAACATGGATTAGCTGTTTGTTCTGAATTAAGAAAAAGTTTAGCAGAGGCAGAAAGACCAGTAACATTAGAATTTCTTTCTTGTAACTGGGTGATGTTATTAAGAGGAGTGTTCCAGATGTCTGTATTTCCTGTGCTTGAAAAAGGCACACTGGTAGGAGATGATGGTTCCTTGCTTACTTTCTCAAGTACTTTCAGCTCAGCCAAATTTTTGTTCATGAATTTACCAGTAACTGTTTCTTCATCAAAATCTTTGTTCTCATTTTCTTTTTCGTCTTCCACATATGTAGGTGATACATATGAATCAGACGTCGAATAATTGGTGTCTGGTGGAGAAACAGCTAAATCTTCCCCTATATTTGAAGAACTAAGGTCTGAGATTTTATACAAAAAGTTATTCTCCCATGGCACCACTACTTCTGTTACATCCTTCCTGATGTTTTTATCATACATATTCCAGGTATTTACATTTTCAAATTGTTTTGGTCTGTGTTTAGGATCACCAAATAAATTTTTTTCCCCTGTTTTCAGCTTGGAATTATTTTGCATATTGTTGAAAACAAAATCTGTATTTTCAGATTTCCCATATTCTTCTACTGAATAGTAACTTCCTTTATCCCTGGCTTCTGGATTTCTCTCAGTCTCATTGTCTACTGTGATTTCTGAAGAATCTGATAAACTAATTTTTGATATAGCCCATTCCTCAGGAATATTCACTGATCTTTTTTCTCTATCCAGTTTGGGCACATTCCATACCTTTTCTGAGGATATAGCAGCATCTCCTTCATCAGACTTGGTCCAGACTTTGTAAGAGTCTCCAGCTAGCTGACTACCTTTTTCTTCACCACTACACCATGCATCTGACATCATAGGTGTTGGCTGACTGACCTTCCATGGGTTACTAAAGCTCTCCAGTTCCTGCTTTGTCTCATCTATAGAAGCAGTTTGCAAACGTGGATGTTCACTGTTTTTCTCTTGATTCCCATGGTTCCAATTATCTTGTTCAAGCTGATTATCCCACAGACCTGCTCTCATGTATTCCATTTGCTTTGGCTGTTTTTGGAGGAACACAGAATCTGACGCTCTTCTATCAATATGTTCTCGTAGCAAGGGACTTTCTTTAGAATCTTTCCATAAGACAGGACTCTGAAATACAGATTCCTGCTCACTTGAACTCCATGCATCAGCATTTCTGGACTCTAGCTCAAAGCCATCCCACCAGCTCCCATATCTAACACGGGACTGAGAATAATTTGGGCCATCTATTTCATTAATTTTTTTTATGACATCTTGTGAGAAGATTAAAGGCTGCCCATTATCTAATGGTGAAGTTTCTACAAGACTGTTCATAGGAGTGGGTGGAATTCTTGAATCAGCAGATTTCAACATTTCTGGTGAAGAAGAATCAGCTTCAACTAAATTGATCAAACTTGAAGTTTTCTCACACATTTCTCCTGGATTCTCATCAAATTCAGCCAAATTGTCTTCCTCATTCTTTGTCATTTGTAAGTCAGTTGCGTAATTTGCTGTATCATTTTCTAATAGGTTTGCCTCGTCAAGTTCTTTCTGCACAGTGAGTTGATGCCCTTCTGATGAATCGCTATTAAGGAAATAGTCATCTTCTGGGGAACAATTGACAGAATGAGAATATGACTCAGATGGAGCTGTAACCACAGGTACTAGATCAAAATTGAAAAGATCAAAGTTATTGCTGTTGTTTCCTGACTGAGGCTTTTGTTCTTCAGCTATTCCTCCTTCAGGAATAGGGCTATAGGAATCAAAGCCAGGCAGAAAACTGTGATGGGGAGCGGCACCTTCTGCAACAGGGCTATCATCACTAAGGAAAACAGAACTCTCCTTGGAAGATCGGCTGCTTCTAATGGTCGCCAATCCACTGTCTGGACTCACAAGGTCTGCATTAACATCAGTGTGGGCTTGCATTGATCCATTTAGGTCTTGAGGGTTTTCTATAAAATTGGCAGAACTGGGTTGTGGTTCTACATCAGAACCATATAACTCCACAATACCAGAAGATCCTTGTGAGAGTGGAGCACTTCCAGCAACAGCTTCTGTAGAAGAAGTTCTACTGTTGGATTCCATTTCTGGTTGCCTTCTATTTATAACTTCCTTAACTAAAACAAAAATTTGATCACAGGTCACCAAAGAATTTTCCTGATGATAAATGAGAATTTGGTCACATTCACATTCCAGAGGATCCAGTTCCAAACAAGGATTCTGACATTCTTCTAATTCACAGCAGATCTGTTGAAAAATACAATATTTCAGAAGTCATTATAATCATGGGCGTAAGGGCACATAGTGAAAACTTCACAACCATATCTCTTCCTATTAACCTATTTCTTGGACATTTTGCTGTGGCATCCTTATTATGATCCCTAAATAGGTAGGTGTTAGAAGATCAACACAAAACAAGTGTTATAGAATTGGTCAGAAATTATACCATTTGATGTTCCAGGTCACTTCTTAGAAACAGAAGATCCAAATAATTGTTTAGTTGTTACCTTAGAAAACTGAGTAAAACATGTAATGGTACATTAGAAATGTATTTCTAGAATGGGATAATTATATTAATAAAATAAATGCGTTTATATTGACTTTGAAAACAATGGAGTCATTTAGCCACCTATCCCTAAAATGAGAACTTCTTTTAAGACTGAGAAAAATGTGCAAAAAGTTGCCACTGAGATGGTTTCTTCCATCTCAGTAAAAACAAAAAGGACAGCACATGGCTTTGGATAATTGAACATCCTAGTAAAAATCATGTTTCATGTAAGAGCTTGAATTGTTTAGGAATAACATATATGTATATGAGCTCTAGTTATTACCACTTAAAATGCACTTGTTTTCCCTCATTGCCAAAGACCCATTTGTGTAGATCACAATACAAACCCAAGCCAAAACTAGTGAGAAAAACAAAAAAAAGAAGAGCATTTTAGCTGAATTGAAAAATCTTGAGTCTTTTGGTATTTCTTGTACCTATACACTTTTCTATTAGCTTGGTCTGAAGCAATAATAAATATCACTAGTCTTTCATTTTGCCTAATACAAATAATTCAGCCATTTTAAATAGCTGCTCAGTTGCTGGCCAACTGTTACTACTTTTTGACCTCCCTTAATTAATCAACACCTAGATACATACTATCTAAAAATAAATAAATATTTCCCCCCACCCCAGGAAAAACATTACCCATTTTTTTCCCCAGATACTTACTTGATTGCCTAGCTCTACATTTTCTGAGTATACTGCTATTTGTCGTTTTGTTTGCTTCTCATCTGACAAACAATTGGTCAAAATGACAAGCACATCAAACCCATATTTATCTACGAATGTTTTCAAGTCACCAATGAGACTCCTGTGTAACATGCAGTCCTGAAATACAGTAAGAAATTAAAATAAATGTCAGCATTCCTTTTTCTTTTCATCCAAATCTACAGTAAAAGCAGCCAGAAATTTTAATAAGTGTCAGCATCTGTAACAGGTCAAAGAATTCCATTCCATTTGACAAAACAACTACATGCGTAAAAAAAAAGTCAAGAACCTTTCTCACAGCACAATACGGACTCTTATTTCTGAAAAACACTAAAATACTAAGTGCAAGTTTTACCTTGTTCAAACTGCTGGTGAAACATAATTCTTACTTTTCCCTTCTATTTGCTTTTGCAAGGTGGCCTAAAAATACTCCAACATCAAGACTAGTGTATCCCCATGATCAAGAAATCAGGCAAAGAGGGTAGGAGATCTTCATGGATGAGCAGGGAGTTCCTAGTAAATCTCAAATGTAAGATTTATGGGATGTGAAAAAGGAACAGACCATGTGGGAGGGCTATAAGAACATCACCAGAGCATACAGGGCTATGACAAGAAGACCGCTTGGAACTGAGTCTGACAAGGAACATCAAGGACAACAAGAAGGGTTTCTATGAAGGCATCAGCACCAAAAGAAGATTAGGGAAAAAGTGAGGTTGCTGTTGAATCAGATGGATGTTCTGGTGACAGAAGACACAGAGCAGGCAGAATTACTGAATGCCTTCTTTATGTCAGTCTTTACTGCTGAGACCAACCCTCAGGAATCCCAGACCTTGCACAAAAGAGAAGGCTGGAGAAGAGGAAGACCCCCCTTTGATCTTAGAGGGTTGGGTTAGAGATTGGCAAGGCAGACTTGACACCATAAATCCATGGGTCCTGATGGGGTGCACCTACAGGTGCTGAGGGAGCTGGCATATGTTGTTGCTAAGCTTCCATCATCTTTGAAAACTCATGGAGAATAGGAGAGATGCATGATGACTGGAGAAAAGCCAATGTTACTCCCATCCTCAGAAAGAGCAAAGAGGACCCAGGAAACTATCAGCCAATCAGTTACACCTCAGTCCCTGGAAAGGTGATGGAACAGATCTTTCTGGAGGTTGTCAACAAGAATCTGGAAGACAAAAAGTCATCAGGAGTAGTCAGCATGGATTCACCAAGGGGAAATCCTGCTTGACCAATCTGATAGCCTTCTGTGATGGCATGGCAGGACAGGTCAATGAAGGGAGGGCAGTGGATGTTCCAACCTTGACTTCAGCAAGGCTTTTGACACTGTCTCCCATAACATCCATGTAGGTAAGCTCAGGACATGTGTGTTAGATGAATGGACAGTGAGGTGGATCAAGAAGTGGCTGAATAGCAGAGCTCAGAGGGTCGTAATCAGCAGAGAAGAATCCAGTTGGAAGCCTCTAGTCAGTGGCATTTTCTAGGGATCAAAACTGGATTCAGTCTTATTCAACTTGTGTACCAATGATCTAGATGAAGGGATAGAATGTATCCTCAGAAAGTTTGCTGATGATATGAAGCTGGAGGGAGTGGTTGAAAACTGGAAGCTGCACTGCTGTTCAGTGGGACCTTGGTAGGCTGGAGAGTTGGGCAGAGAGAAATGTAATGAGGTTCAACAAGGGCACATTCAGGGTCCTGCACCTGGGGAGGAATAACCCAAAGTACCAGTACAGGCTGGGGCTGACCTACTAGAGAGCAGCTCTGCGGAGAAGGACCTCGGAATCTTGGTGGATGACAAGGTGTCCATGAGGCAGCAGTGTGTGCCCCTGCAGCCAGAAGAGGCAATGGTATCCTGGGGTGTACTGGGAAGAGTGTGACCAGTAGGTTGAGGGAGGTGATCCTCCCCCTCTACTTGGCTCTAGTGAGGTGATGTCTGGAGTACTGTGTTCAGTTCTGGGCTCCTCAATACAAAAAAGACAAGGAGCTACTGGAGAGGGTCCAGCAGAGGGCCACCAGGATGACAAGGGGTATGGCAAATCTCTCTTATAAGGACAAGACTGCAGAAGCTGGGCATGTTTAGTTAGAGAAGACTGAGAGGGGATCTCATTAATCACATCAATAAATCAAAGGCAAGATGGGTGTGCCAGACTTGTTTCAGTGGTGCCCAGCAACAGGGCATGCAGTAATGGCCATAACTAAAACACAAGAAGTTTCACCACAATATAAGGAAGAAATGGCAGAGCACTGGAACAGGCTGCCCAGGGAGCTCATGGAATCTCCCTCGACATTCCAAATTCATCTGGATGTCCTCCTGTTAATCTGCTCTAGGTGATGCTGCCTTGGCAGTGGTGTTGGACTAAATGATCTCCAAAGGTCTTTTCCAACTCTAATAATTCTGTGATTCTGTGATACTGGGCTGTTGCTATTTCTTGAATAAAACTCCTTTTTTGTTAGAAAAGTATTTTATGAAATTTTTCATGCCAGTATTTAATCTAAAGTAATAGATGCTAAAATAACAGTATAGAGACACAAAACCTAGCACTCAAAAGGAAATTCTTTTGAGCTAACTTAATTCTGCAGCTCTTTGTATGTGTCCATGATGATGTTACATAATTGCATACAATGTTACCACGGATTGTTCCTGTAAATTTTTTTTCCTGCTCTTTGAATTCTGTGCAAGTCTTCTAAAAAACACTCCCCCTGCACACCTCCCAAAAAGACTGAGGCAAACTAGTTTTAAAATCCTTGCATCAAAAAAATTCCTTACTTTCACACACACCCCACACCAAATGCACAGAAGGCAAGCATTTCCTTTCCTATTCTCATTTCTACTTGGATTAGCCCAGTTATATAGACTTCGAAACATAAACCATACATCTGCCTTTCTCAACTGGGGGCGCGTAATTCACAAAGTATTAATGTCTCTCTTCAGTCCTCAGTTTTGGTAACTACCAGTGAGCAAAGACTTAGACATTTTATGTTCTCTTTTATGTTTCTGTTGTTTGTATTTGAGGTAACTTTTTGTCATCTTCTAGCTAAGAGTTCTTTTGATGCTGCCAAGCTACACTGGCCCTGAATAAACAGCAGTTCATCATGAACACAACACACTGTATGTGCAGATTAACATGTTATTCCCCTGCATCTGACTCTTACCTAATAAATTACTGTTTTGCTTACAAATATACAAATACTATTTATTAATCTACTCAAATGTGTCCATAAAATGCATCTCCCTCCCTGTAAGTCAAAATTAAATAAAAAGAATCTCTTTGTCAAATGCTTTGGAAAAAGCTTCCTTTCTGAGACTAGAGATGAAGTTACACTTTGGTGCTTGCATAACCTAAAAATGAGGTTTATGTAAAATTCACATAGATTAATGCACAAAGAGTCAGGTGCCCGTTTACCTGTGGACACTCAGATGTGAAATCTGAATAGGGGGTTATGGTGAAGAATTATTGTGAATAAGGTCTGAACTTCCAAACCAGTAACATTTTTTTCTAAAGATGCTAGTGTTGGGTAGATTTAAAAAAGTACCAATATGTCCTTAGGCATGGAAAAGTTACTTCAGTTATCCCACTCCTAATTGCAGTTGTAGCAATTAAAATCTATTCAAATAAAAAATTTGAACTAGAGCACATTCAAAACCATCTGAAAATCCCTGATATCTTCTTATCTTAGTTACCCACTCACAACCTACTTAAGAAGACTGGGAGGTCACAAAGAACATAGGCAAATCAAGAATCTGCAAGGTGTTTTGTGGCTGTACATAGGGTAAATAAATGATCATTCTAAACAATGTCTGGTCTTCACGCTTCATGATGCTTCACAGTCTTCTATCCACTGAAAATGCAAGGAATTAGAAATGTCCTGTTTAAATCATGAGACTGAAATGTAAACCTCATGAAAGTGACATTGACTGTGATAGTATCTGCCATGATTTCAGCCTGCATTTGGTACTGACAAAATGGTGGGTTGAGGAATGCCAAAACCCCTGCTGTCTCCAGTATTTTCGGCAAGGAACCTCTTAAACTGCTGTTGCCTGAAAAGACAAGCTGTTGCCCAAGAAAAAGACTCTAGGCTAATTTAGTAGCAGATAACAGAGCAGAAGCTTTAATGAGCACCCAGACTCAAGCAGGAATACATATCCACATGCGTACACCAATCACTGGTTTCATGAGTTTTATAATAATGTCCATCCAGTCCCTTTTCACCCATCCCTTGGTTCTGCCCTGTTATGCCCCAGGCACACCCCATCAGGAATTGAGTCTGGGGGAGTTCTGGGACAGCTCTTTCATCATCTTCATCTTCCTTATATCACATTGGGTTCTTGGAGGTTTTCCAGCATTCTGGTCTTCTAGGGCACTCTGCTTATGATTAGGTCTCTTGGTGCAGGCCTTGAGGTGTTTTTCAGCCATTTTACCTTGAAAAGAAGACTAAACAGCTAATGGATTTTCGAGGGGTTGATATGGGTATGGGGTTGATATGTATAAAAATTGAACAATTGAGGTTACTTTTACTAGTACATTAAAATCTGTGTTCACTATAACTACTTCTAAAATCTATAAAAATTAAAAAATAAAAAAAAAACCTCTGAGGCATCAGTGCCAGCAAGGCAAAGGAAAACTCCCCTGTCACAACCATGGCCACATGAAGAACCAGTATGTGCATGGAAGGTAATCAGAGGTGTATTTCTAGAGTCTAAGGCCAAGAACCACTAGGGCATCATAGAGCGATACTACAAATAGAATGGAACAAGATCCAACATTCACATGCTAGCAGTGGGAATGGTTATGACAACAAGGATGTGGCACCAAATGGCACACAATGAAAGGTCAGTTCCACCAGTCAGGGCAGGAACCAATGATGAGTATGAATGGCTGCGCTAAACCCCAGAAGGTGCTAAAATCTGAATTTGCCTGAATTTGCCCTTTTGCTGGTTTTTTTTTTTGCTAATTTACTACATGCAGTCAAAAGGAATTGATGTAGCAACAGGTGATGCAGTAGCATGAGGCTGTAAGTGAGGAAGTTGCACAGTATGAATTGCTCCTAGTGGAGCAATTGGACAGGAAATCTTCACCTTGGGCCACATTAATATTAACAATAATGGACCTATACTACCTATGTGATTACCTGATCCAGCTACTTAAGGTTTTCACCATTTCTTCCATGCTCTCAAATTTACTGTGAGTGTGTATTTCTTTCTTCCTGAGGTTGTCAGCACGTTGATGACTGAGGGAAGCAAAAAGATTAACTGAGCAGGCTACCTGTCCCTCTCTATTGTGTATAAGATGAGAAAGAGATCACTTATGTAGTACATGTATTTCTCTCTATAGCCTTTGCTGTACTGCATATATTCCTTTGGTGCAAAATAAACCTTGCCAGAGAAGTCTGCAGACAACATCAACTTGGTACTGGCAATTACTTCACCTGTGAGTCCTTGCCTTTATCTAAAGGTGCAGGAAGAAGTTCTTATATTAACATTATTTCTATTTGACAGTAGAAATTAGGAATTTCCTTGTAAGAAAATCCTATCATAGCTAAAATAATAAAAAGGCAGAAATCTCTTCTATGACCAGGGTGTCTCCAGCATGCTTACGCATGGATTGGAGGCTTATTAAAAGCTACAGCTCTCAGGGATCCCACAACTTAAAGAAATTGTAAAATTAGCTACAGGGTTTTCTCCTTAAAATGTTAGCACTAATAAAGACTGTTTTGAAAGAGACTTCAAAATTTAGAAGTGCAAGAGGGCAAGAGATGCTTTACAGTGGCATACAATTGACTATACTACTGAGGAAATTAAGCCACATCAAAACACAGTCCAAGACAAGAAAAATTATGTTGATCACATCCCATTTATTACTTAACTCCATAGCTTGTCAATAAGAAAAGCTGACAAAAAAGTCACTATCAAGCAAAGGTATAAAACCCAATTTCTCATTCTGTGACATGAAGAATAACACAGAAGCTTTTTATATTACTATTACTAAGCAAACTATTCAAATAATACTTTACAATTTAAGTTACTCAATTTTCCCATTAAAATAATTTTATTAAGCAACAGTAAATGTTTCTTATAATTTTTTACTTCATTAAGTGCATCCAGAAATGAAATACAAGGCAAATAGATCTTTTTAAAAGAATAGTTCAGAGTAAATTTGCATAAAGTACTGTTGACTAAGCTATTGAATGAAAGGCAGATCTGATTATGTCTTATCATGAGCCTACTTCAATTTTTTGGTTGACTGGGCTATTAATCAAAATTTAAAATTAATAAATAATTTTAAAATAAACAAAGGTAATGCTATTATTGTTAGTAAATATTATTAATTTAGGTAATAATTTCTTTTAAGGCTTAGTTTAATTCCATCCCTCTTCCCAAATATCCCTAAAATTTACTCTTTTAACTCATATCAGCAACACAATTCCGATAATACCTTCACAAGCATTCAAACAAATAAAGTCAGTTGCAAATAAGAAAGCCTTATAAACTGCCATAGACTCTATACTGAAAGACATGTAAACATATGGACTCTTGCACAAATTTGCTAACTTAAGTAAAAAACAGAATGTTGCATGCATTATAAATGCTTACAGAAAATANTAAACATATTTTGCATAGTTAACAGTAGTATGACTACTGGAGAAATTTAGTTTCATGATGTGCAATAAAATTCAGCTTTTTCCTTTTCTAATGTATATAAATGTCTTATGCTGTAATATAACAATGTGATGAACATACTGAAATTTACAAATCTTTTTCTTACCATTTAGGTAAGTGGAATGAGAAAGTTAAAGAAATTCACAGACTTTTGAAGGATTTTTGAATGTGACCTGTTACTTATAATGTATTTTTGCTGAGAAATACCATTTTATGTTGGCTGTATATTGTGAAACTTCTTTCCCTGAAATGGGATCTTACAAGAATCTCTTTTTAAAAACTTAATAGTTAACTATAAACTTGGATGATTCTTTAAAACAAGCAAAATCTCCAAGAAATATCCAAAGAGAATCTGGAAATTCTGTCTCTTGCAATACTTTCTGATTCATGATTCTGATTACCCAAACGATCACTGCCAAGTGTACATTACACACACTTCTGACTCTTCTAAGCTAACTGTGTCAATATTAACCTGACCAAATTAAGAACAAACTGTCTCTTTTGTTCTTCACACTCCTCACATGGAGAGCACAATATGGCTTTTGTCAGAGGTGCTTCATCATTTTGGCTCAAGGAAACTGTCAGTACAGTTTGGGATTTGTTATTCATGGGCAGATACCCTGATGGGTCTAATGAAGCCTTTCTGCTGACAACTCATTTGCTAAAAATACCCAACCGTCACAAAATATAAATGAGAAATATCGTATCCCATTACAGTTTTCACAACTGATGCAATTATCACAATACAGAAGTCAATACATATTGCTTCACACTGCATTCTCTTAATATTTCATGGTCGGTACTCCTGCATTCTGGTTTATTTCTATATGATCACTGATAAAACTTTATGACATACTTAAATTGCAATATAATAGGGTAAACACCAATGTTATAGCACACATGCAGAGCTAACAGTCTGTGTGCCATTTGTTGTAAATGCAGCTNNTTTAAATGCATATAATTACTAGAGAGCCCCTCCCTAAAAAAAAAAAAAAAAAAAGGAGGGGTAGAAAAATGCTTATTTTTTTATAAAAAGTTTTCAGGCCAAGGCCACTAAAAATTAAAAGAACAGTAGAAACAGTATGATAAGACTCCACAAACATGAACAAGTATATTTGTGGTTTTACCTCTTTTTTTAATTATCAACTCCACTGGTGAAAATTACCTACAAAAAATTCACTTTTGTGTAAGAAAAGACCGCATTTTTCTGTTGTGAATTTTGATGTACAAAATAGCAGCTCTTCTACACTGATATTTATCAGTCTTCTGAAAAGAGAAGCTCATTCT
>VWZD01013358.1:68107-98365 GCA_013396695.1 Sakesphorus luctuosus | reverse complement strand
AATTAAAGCTCTTCTCTCCTACCCTGATATCTGCAGTCATCAGACAAAATGGGTCAAATTTCTAATGCGCAGCACAAAGCTGTTTAACAGAGTCTGTCAGTTCAATCAAAGTTGTAAATGCATGATTATTTTTATTGTTAATTCCATTTTAGTGGTGAAAGTCACTTTTCTGAAGTTTCTATTCTCTTTTAAACTGTATCTTGAAGGTTTGTACTTCAAGATATAATAACAGATTTTAAGTGGAAGTTGCAGCTGTTACATTCTTAATGACATATTTCCAACTCGTGCTACAACAGCCATCTCTGATTACACCATCATTAGGTAAGTTGTCCATAAGACGAGACAATGCTATTAAGCAACAGGATCAGATCTCAAGGAAATGTTTTGTAATTTCATTAAAATGGAATATAATTTTTCTTCCCTTGTATTTGTCAGGACATGTGGGACACCAGTCCCACAACCCTTACAATTTAAATAGATTTAACTTAATAAAAAAAATGAAACAATTTTAAAATATCTTGCTTAGGTATAGATAAATGTTGATATTATGTTGATACTTGTACAATAATCATGTGGCTGTAATACCTTTGCCAGCTTTCACTCATCTCTCCATAATTAAACTCTTAATTAGTATATACTCTCCTTAATCCTTACTGTTGAATGTACAAGGACAGAAACCCTCAAATGTGTTGCTCCTTCCCATGGACAGTTCTACCACCATTCAACACTTGTGGTGGTTTTTGGAACTGGCATCCCCATCCTTTAGCTCCTAGAAAATTTTGCAACAGAGAAAGAGAGAAGGAAGCTTTTTAACATTTTACTTTCATTCTTCTATTCTGTATTTCTTCAGTTACATACATCATAAATAGGCTGTATCTGTTTTCCTCTGGATTATCATTCTCTCAGTGCAGAAAAGAAATGCTGCTATGGAATCTTCAGCAACTGCCCAAACCACAAAAAAATTTACATTTTATTATTTAATTTTTAGAGCATAGTACTAGTCACTAATCAGAACCACTGCGCAGGTAGAGTATAAAAGAAGAGTCTCCCCAAAAGACAATGTAACCTCAGCATACATAGCTCAGTGGAAGATTTTGGGTAGAAGCTTTAACACAGCTTAACTAGTGGGCTTCAGCTATTACACACATCATTCTGTGCTCACTGAAACTGTGCTAGTTCTTCAGCCTGCACAAAGTCTAGAGTAAAAATACTGAATAGACAGATTCACTCAGATGTAAATTTGGACAATTAAGTAATCAATTCAAAGCAATTTCAAAGACACCTAATTATGTTTAAATACATTTAAAATGGTACAATTTCTCTATTAGGTACTAAGTAAAAATGTAGTAATTTCAATAGGATGTTAGTGAGCTGGCTTTGGCTAGGAGAGAGCTTATTTTCTTCACAGTATCTGTTATGGGCTACATTTGGATTTAAGCTAAAAATAGTGTTGATAACACAGGGATGTTTTTGTTACTGCTGAGCAGGACTTGCACAGTGTCAGGGCCTTTTGGCTTCTCAACCCACCCTACCAGTGAGTGGGCTGGGGGTGCGCAAGGAGTTGGGAGGGGACACAGCTGGGAGAGGTGACCCCAATTGACCAAATCGATTTTCCATACCATGTAGTATCATGTTCAGCTTATAGCGCTGGAAGATGGAGGATTGGAGAGGACATTTGACTATTGGCATTTGTCTTTGCAAGTCACTGTTATACATGATGGAGTCTGGCTTTCCTGGGGATGGCTGAACACCTGCCTGCCAATGGGAAGTGCTGAATTAATTCTTTGTTTAGCTTTGCTTGCATGCGTGGCTTTACTTTACTTGTCATGCTCTCTTTAACTCAATCAATGAGCGTTCTCACTTTTACTGTTCTGATTCTCTCCCCAGTCCCAGTCTAAGAGGAGTGAATAAGTGGTTGTGTGGAGCTAAGTTGCTGGCTGGGGTTGAACTGTATCAGTGGAATATACAAGTAATATCCTATTGAGTTCCAAAGAGGTATTTAGTTTGCCCTTTTACATGTATTTGGAGGTGCCCTATTTTTGAAAATTCAGTGTACAAATCCTGCAGTGAGAGTGTGAGCTCTTGATTTTCAGTGTCACCTCCAAAAGGTTTTTTTAAAGGCTTATTGGCTAGCAGCTGTTCACGGAATGAAGCCTCATGGTTTTATGCACATAAAGAATCCTTAGACTTCACATTAATGTCACCCCTTTTAAACTCAGTCATGCTATTCAACTTCTCTAATGTGCAAACATAGGGAAGCATAAAAAAACTGCAGGTCTTCTTCTCATGGTAGAAGAAACACATATACAAATATTAAGCACGCAATTCTCCTTACCAGTTGCATCCCCCTCTCCCAATCAGATTTCGACTTAAGCTATTTCAATTGCAAATGAACATTTACTAAATAATTGGATACTGAAATACTTGCTTGAGACACCATTATCTATACCACCATCTAATGGCTTACAAAGTTTTCCATTAGGTTCTTTTCACTTTTTTAAATGTTTCCTTTGCCATATTCTTTTCCACATATGCTTTCTAGTAAGTTAAGCACAAATTAGCCAATTTTCCTTTCCTTAACCATACACAGTCCAGCTCCATAATCTTACTTTAACTTGTCTTAAAATGTTTTAAACGAGGGATTCAAGGGACTGATCAAAGTTACTAATTTTACCTTTAAAACACTTAAACAAATGTTGATCATATTTTTGCTTTCAGATCAAAGTGATACAGTACACAAAGCATTTCAGCTACAGTAATGCAGAGTTGCCCTCTGGGAAAAAGCCTAGATTTTCCATGTTAATGCTCATCCATTCTCTAGATTATGTTGCAAAGCAAAAATTCAGGACGTTAGTCACACTTCAGGTTTCTCACAACAGGTTAGATTTTTCCATGTCTGCGTGGAGCGAATGTCAATTATATGCCTAATCCACAAATAAAGCTGATTGTCTAGATTTGCAGTAACAAGCATATGTGATCAAATAGAATTCTATGAGAATAAACACCAAGAAAATTAATATTTTTTGTCTGAAACTATATCTGTTTCTAAAGACTCTCCAGACCTGTAACAGTAAAGCAAAACTATTTTAATAAACAAACAGCAAACAGATGCTGAAACACAAGCCTGTGAAAAAATATATTTGTGTGCAAGGAGTAAAACAGAGATTATTTTTCCTAAAATAATCTATTTCCAGGATGCTCTATAGAGAATACTAAATATTTTATTTTGTTGAAAAGAATAAAAGGAAAAATAAAGATGTAGCAATTCTTCTGCAGGAAACATAAACTCAGTGAAGGCTTGACTATTTCTTAGCAGTGCATGCTATGTGATTTGATAGCAAAGGGAAAAAATGCTGGCACTTAAAACTGGCAGTATAGCTATCCATTTAAAACCCTGTATCAGATTACCAATACCATGTGATGTCTTATATAAAGCTGGATAACATTCATGATCAGTTTGTATCCAGTACAAAGCTCCTCATAAATAAATAGGGCTAGAGGCATGTTTTGATGGCAGAGGGCACCATACTGCTCTGCTCTTATTGAAAGATGGCCCTGGTTTAGTAAAGATATGTTTTGTTGGCAAAAAGTCTGCTATCATCTGGTTAAGTGGAAGGATGTTCTGACATGAAGCTGAAGCAAACATTTAAGCTTAATCTTGAAGGCAAGTGATTTACTTTGTAGCATTTCAAGGCTATTTAGTTTACAGTACAGCAGCTTGTTTGCCTGGAATCAGTGTGACTCATAAAATCTTGTTAAAATGGAATATTAGGAGGAGGAAAAAAAAATTAAAAAAGAAAAAAGAAGAAACAGAGAAAGTGTTAGAAGGAGTTAGAAATATAAGTAGAAGGAAAAACAAGTATTTCAACAAAACAAATGTTAGAGAATGAGAATATATCCAGTAAACATAAATTTAACTTTATCTTTCATTTGAACCCTTTAATGGAGCCCTTGCTTACTCTGGCCAGCAGTTTCTTTTGCAAATAGCTTCATAGGCATCAGTGGGACAATTTCTGAGAGTTACTGCATTTTTATGTCACTAAGAAGTGGACTACATAGTCTTTTAGATGATAATTAACAGAAATGACTGCAGAGTAGTCAAAAGGAAGAGAATATATGTTCTATAAACTCAAATATTGGAATACTGAAAAGAGGGAATAGTATTAACCACTAGGAACTTAGCATTAATCAGTCTTTTAATATATTTGCATTTATTTTACACACAAAACCAAAAATCTTCTTTTGCATGCTATTTCACCCATTATTTTTCTATAATGAAGTTGATTAATTAAAGGAAATTCTAAGTCTTAGATGGTACCTTCCCTTCTGTTCCCCCTAAGCAGACCTCTTTTTTTTTTACACCCGTGAAGTGAAAACATCATACAGCTACCATTTAAAATGGAAGTAAACACTAATCTATGAAGATACTACTTAACTTAAATATGAGCAGGCAATTCTGCAGTTTTTATCAGTGCTTTGATTTGCTAGTTCCTGCAGTGACCTAATCAGCTACCAATTTTTATGTTACACAAACATGGCTACACCTTTATTTTCAAGTTTAGCCTATCTTTTTGTGAAGACATCTTCACTGAATTATCTAGATCCGTGTAAAATTTGTCAGTAATATTACAAAGTGTCTAACTTTGATAGCAGCCTCAGCTAAGGAATTATTAGGTAATCATTTATTCTCAAAGCCAGATTTTTGGTAATACATATATGTAGCAATGATCATCTTAAATTTATCTCATTTGAAAAAGATGTTTCTTCTCAGATTTCTATATTAATATATCACAAGACACTTTCAATATGCACTAAATACCTCCCTAGTCTCTCACATTTTTCTCAGTTTAGCTTGTTTTATGTAATAGTTTGGCTATGTAAACGTCTTGCTGTTGTAACACAGTGAATCAATGGAAGAGTAGATGACAGCTGAGGATCTGATTTTTCATTTTCAGCAACTGGTGATAGTGAGATTATCCTTAAAAAGGGCTTCTTTGATATACAAGTTAAAGATGCGTCTTGTCACTGCAAGTCAATGGCCAACAGCCATCATCTCTTCATTGTTCGTATGTAGGTGTGACAACCTCCATCTGTCTCTGTTGCTAGATCCAGGGCAATCATAGGGTTCAGAGAAAATGCATAGGTAGATGGAAGAAAGATGAATTACTTTCTCATCCTCACTGAAAACAGTATTAACTGGTGGAATAGACCTACAACTAGCAGAGAGAAGAGAAAGATTCAGAGCAGTGAGGGGGATAAATAAAATAATCCCATACTGAGTCCATTGCTGGTCATGTTGATCTTAGTCACATGCAAAAGTTGTTCTGTGAGGTTCTCATGTGAGGCTGTCAAATGTGAAAAACTACTTTTCCTAGCATTGAAAACTTCCACAAGAACAGATTTTAAATAAGTTGTTGGACTGATTGCTGAGTTTGGCTAAAGAAACTAATCAAGCTCTGTCTATGAGTCCCCACTACAGAGAAACAACTGATTCCAACTAGTTCACAGTTTCCCCCCTCCACATTATTCAATGTTTGAACTCCCCAGTGTTGGTGAAGAAAGAACATAAACACAGGAGGGTTGTATGTGCGGAGGGTTGGTTTCTTTTTAGACAGGACCTGATGATATCTAACAAAATGAGAAACAGAACCAACTAAACTTCGGGTGTTTAACTAAAAAGACCTTTAAACAAAACAAAATAACATTTTTCATATCTCTGACAAAAGCTTTCTACATGTATATTCATTTTACCTTCTTAACATTTGTTATTCTAGTATTTGCAGTTTTTTGATATTTCTTTTTTCTAATTTTTCAAACAACTAAATAATAATTTAAATATTTTTATATGTATATATTGTCACCTGTATGTACCAGTCTACAAGGAAAAAGAAAAAATAGAGGAAACAAACTATATTGTTTCCAAAATAGTTAAAAGCGGCAAAAATGACATTGTGACCAGTTATTTGGAATTTAAGTATGCTTCCTGAGTGCCCAAACAGATTAACTTTTAGAGGGAACCCTTTTGAGCTCTGTTCTGCCTACCCCATTTGATGAATTTATCACCGCATGCTTTGCTTACTGTTCAATATTGGATAAATTCTTTGATTTTGTAAGGAGCAGATATGAAGACTGATTCAATTGCAACACAAGAGACCAAATCGCCCCAACATCTAGGTATAAAGCATCAGAAATACATTAATAATAAAAATAACCTGCAAAGACAGAACAATGCAATGGTATTAAACATACTAGGAAAAAAAACGGTGGAGAATCAAAAAACTGCAGTTCATCTATTAGTCAATGCTCAGAATTGCTCCAGGAGGTGCCAGGTGTGGCTCACAGTAACCTGCAGTGTCCTTTTCCTTCAGGACCTTAACAATAAATGACATCAGTGGAATCCCCCACTGGATTAGGGCTTGTGAGACTGGTCTTTCTAAAGCTCAGAGTCAAACATGCTTAGAGACATCAGGAAGTTAGTGGCTAAATGCACTGGTCTGACCCTGGAAAGTCATGGGTAAGGAAAGCCAGTTTGTCTGTTTGCAGATGACCAGAGTCTCCTATCTTATGTCCTCAAGGACATGTAGGAGTTATTGCCCAGTACTTGCATTACCTCTTATAGAAGTGTGAATTCAGTCTTAGCCAGATAAGGCCAACTTTGTGATGTTTAGGGTAATGAAAAATCCCTTTGGTTGTGTGCATTTCAGACGCAACCCTGCAGATGGCAGGGTAGATGATGACAGTCTGGTATATTGGCTTGGCTAGTAATCAGGTACTGTCTAGGGAAGGGATATGATGATGATCCACAAGGGAGGACCTTCACATAACACTTGTCTCTACCATGCCTCACAGTCAAGAGATTTAGGCTGCATATCCTTGATAGGCATAACCTTGCTATTATGTGCTTCCATCAGCTCAGTCCCCGGGCTCTTCCGTGATTAACTGAATAATTCCATTTGCAGGACATGATACCTAGCTCTGCAGTTCTGGGGCACTGTACATTACTGGCACTGAAGTTAGGATAATCACAGCTGAATGGTCATGTAGCTTGTCTACATGATGGCACAACCCCTCAGGTCATTATTTGCAAAGAGCTCAAATCAGAAACTCCAACATTGCAATAACCTTAAAGCTAATCTTATCATGTAACAGGCAGACTTTAGTGGGAGAAGATTACTTCTCTGTTCTGGCAAACTTGGATAATATCTCTATTGTTGTCCTGAACTTTGGCTATGAACTCTAAAAGGACAAAAAAAAAGAGGAAAATAATAATAAAAAAAGAACACTCAATAATATCCTGCCTCTTATGTGCTATACCTCTGTACCAGCCTCTACACCAATGTCTGCTCTCACCTTAACATTTATACATTGTCTTTTACAAATAAAGAGATACTGAAGCTTTTGGTAGTTTTGAGAAGATACTTTATCCTCACACTGGCTGGCAGCAGAGAAAAGCAACTTAGAAAACTGGTTTTTCATGGAGTAGGTAAGCAGTAATCTATTAGAAACAAATTGTGATACTGCCACAGCAAATGGAAAGAAAAATTCAGAACCGTCACACAGCTAATTCAAATTGAAGAGTATTAAACAGGATTTACCCACAACTAACTTGCACATTTTTTACACTACATTCTTAAAAATATTCTTTCAAGATGTGTAACTACAAGGGTAAATTGATGAAACTCTTCCCAATATCACAAAAAGAAAGGAAAATAAATTGCTTGGGGTGTGAAAGATGATTGCAAAACATGCTGCCATGAGATTTTCAAATTTCAATCATGTTTTAATATTAAATTCAGACTTGAAAATAGACACATTCCTTCTCAAAAAATGCCTGTATAGAGTTTCACCATTGCAATTTCGTACCTAGTCTTCAAAAGTGATAAATATTCAATAGAATTAAAGCTGAATGAAAAAGGCAGATATCCAAACCATACACGAGTATTTGTAAGTGGACTTCTACATACTTCCTTCTCAAACCCAAGATCACAAGTAAGATATTTTGGATGTATATTTTATGGTTTGAGTTTTTACAGCAAACTAGAAATGCCAAATTTAAAATGGCTGAATGGAAAAATAAAATTCTGCCTACTTCTCAATCATGAATATGCCATCAGAATGTCTTTTTTACTATACAGCTTTACTTCAATATTATAAAGAAGCCTTTCTAGTCATGAAACTGTTGTTGATAAATTCTTTTTTTATTTATTAAATGATAATTTTTCCATCCCACACTTTCATTCTCATTCTGCATATATCTGATTATATATATTATTATTATATATCTGGTATATCCATGCCAGAAACTGTCCCTGTTATCACAGGTGTATGATGCAGAATATGTTTTCTTATGATCATGGTAATATAAGCACAGACAGCATAGTCTTGCTATGTTATATAAGAAGTTATATAGGTGATGGAGCTTTCCATACAGGGTTTACAAGTGCATGAGTTCTTTCAATAGAAATACTGAAAAAAATTCCTTTTAACTGTTACAATGTTGTAAAAAGAATATATTTTTAGAAAAGGGTGGGTTTGATTTTCAAATGTCTGGTTGCAATTTTCCATTAATTTGATGTAACTACAATGAAATTGTGAGCTTCATTTTATGCTTTTCTGTAACAGGCAAAAAAATTTGTCAGAGGCAACCTGATAATTTTATGAGATAAATGGTCAATACTGAATTGTTCCTTGTTTTCATATCACATCTGTGGATTGTTAGGTTCACAAATGTTCAAAGGACTTTAAAATTGCAAGTGCCCTAGTGTTGCATTTGTTTTGCTGTTTTGCTGATACATAAGACCAAATTTCTTTTTCAACAGTAGCTTGTCCTTTTACCCACATCACATAGTGTCAATGAAGTCAGCAGGAATGGGATGTGCCGCCCAGCTCTAGGCTGCAGGCCATGGGCCAGCCAGCAGGCTCCTGCAGCCAAGGCTGTGTTTATTGCACCCTGTTTTACAGGGGCCATTGCCTCACTGGGAACAACTTCTGCTTCCAGTAGAGCAGGAGCTCAGGTAGTGAGAGATGTGATATTTTTCAGAGGAAATGGTTCTCCTTTTTTATGTAGTATTTTGATACTAGAAAACAAAGCTAGCAAGCTTGTTCCAAAATTAAGCTCTCAGGCTGAAAGGAGAGGAAGAGCATTTACAATATGGAATTGATCCATTTTAAGCGTTCTAGTTGGCAAATATCTTAGGGGGAAAAAAAAAAGAAATCAGAGTCTGCAACAGATAATCTGGCATGAATCAGAAACAATATTTTGTAGGTGGGCCCAGCACAAAGCAAGGTCCATTAGGCTCAAAGGACACTGCAATAGAACAATGGAAGCAGACAGGAAGTCTGCACTAATAAATATACCCATTGGGCCAGTGCCACTGCCTAGCATGGCATAGATACATACAGAAGGATTATACACTAAATGGTTCAAACACAGTCCAGTCCATCTGTCATAAACATTAAGTCCAAAGGCCACAGGTGCAGATGGCACTAAAAAGTAAAAATTACACCCAGACAGAGACCACTTCATGTAATATGGAGAAGAAAAAAAACAATTCAACAAAACAAAACAAAACCCCCACAAAATCCAGTGATTTTTTTTTCAATCAATAAATGTTCTCAGAATGTCCTTGGCAATCTCTGCTTCTTCCCTTCCCACTGTCATTGTACAAGTGCAACATACATTTTACTTCACAAAAGTACTTTGAGCATTCGGGATCATTTTGTATTCAGTTAAATAGATCTAGCAATTGTCTTGGTAAAAAGGCAAATAGTTTAAAGTAAGAGTCAGTTCTTCATTCTACTGTGCTGAGAATTGAATGGAGATGGAATGTTGGGCTCCAGGTTCTTGTTTGAGGAATTTCCCCATACTAAAAAGCTTAATATAAAGCAGGGCTACATGCTTCCCTCTCCCATAGTCCAGAAAAAAAAATAAAGGGAAGTTGCATATTATTAAGTTCTAAAAAGCATACTGAAGCATCTTTAATACATTCACTGTATCTCTGGATGTGCATAATGGTGGCCACACACCACAGCACACTGCTTATAGTAGGGTTTTGTTTTCCATGGTTTTCTTCTTTCCCAATCACCACAGGCTAGTAACCAAATACACAGGGATAAATGGGAACAGACCACCAAACAAGGTTCTAAGAACAGTCTATCCAAATGAATAAGGCTCTCAGTTTAAACACTGGCACTTCAGGAATTTGTCATTAGCTACCAAATCAACTGTATCTCAAACCTGTGGAAGTCAGAATTTCAAGTTTGCTCCTTTTCAGCCATTCTTTGATGCAGTTGTAGAACTTGCACAAGCACTTCTCATGTTGTCAGCCAATTAAAGGATGTCATTCTTTAGCAGCATGTACAAAAGAGTTTAAAAACTATAACCAAATAATTTTGTCTTTGATATGCAGTTGGATAGTGTTTAACAAAGACATAAAAGCCATTCAAGAATATCATCATATTCCAACTGTTTAATCCCACTGAAATTCTTGGCAACCCTAGTTTTGTTTCAAAAACACTGGTTTTAGTGATACCAAAATCTCTTTAACTTTTTCTTGCCACATGAATAAGAATAAGCATTGTCTTTCCATCTTAGTCAGCATTGTCTATTGTGCCTCATTCACTTTGCTCATGAAAGCTGTCCTCCAGAAATCCCTGAAAAAAACTCACTTATGCCTTTGCAACAGCACTAATTATAAGATTGTACAAGCAGGTGAATAGGATGTGCTGCATTTTCTCTTTTTTCTGTACAGAGTTTTTGTAATTGGGCAACAGAAGCTATAATCACAGAGATGATTACACATGCTGTGTCTTTGTTGTACTTGCAGCCAAGTACTGTAAAGATCTAATAATGCAGAAATGAGTCTACAAATTGTTATTTCCAAAATATTAAAGAGTTATTCAAAAAAACCCAAGTTGTGCAGGTTTTAATTTTGAAGGAGTACTTTCCTACTAAACAAGGGTTTGAGTATGGTCTCTGCAAGAGATGACAGTGAGCAGCGTAAATGTCATTTTCCTAAAGTCTCAAATTAAAACCATTTAGAAAGGTTTGGGGGTTTTTGTTTCTTTGGGGTTTTTTTAAGATCAAAAAGTGTAAACAGTGACTTTAAAGACCTGCTTCTTTACCTAATACCAAAGGATTATATTACTTCACTTGTGGGTTTTGCTTTCTAGCTGTGGTGGGGTTGAGTGTCTCATAACCCCAGCATATTCCCATTTGATTAACAACTGACTACCTGAAGTTATCTTGGTTGGCCATATATTAGAACTTGGGACTTTTACAGCATGCAGTTTCTAAGTGTTTATTCCCACACTGATGCCACATCAACAGCTACTACTACCTGCTCTGCTTCCCCCTGTCCTCAGTGACCAGGAATTATAAGAAGAAAGTTTCTTTCTCATTGACTAGGTCTGCTAGTGCAACTGTGAGCAGGTGAGACCTTCTTCTGCCATATATCAAGTCAGCCAACTCTCATACAGCCACCCCAGGAATAAATAAATGTGACACCACACCCAGCCTTCCAACAAGGCTTACTTGTCATGGTCACTGACATTGTGATACACACAATATTATATAACTCATTTCCTAATAGCTCAAAACTTAGACAGAGTTTGCTCCCATTTCCATTTGTGCACTGTAACTCTCACAAAGTCCTGACAGGTTACTGTGTCAGGGTGTATGGAATGAATCTAAATTGGTTTCAGCTATCCATCACTAGCCATTATTGCCCATGCCCTTATTTTCTTATCTCCTTTCATGATATTGTGCACCAGTAGCAATAACTAAAGATAATGTTCTTGGTGTTAGGACTCAGAAAAACAATGAAGCTTCTGGCTGTGCCCCACCTAGAGTTAAACTAACTGAACAAGATATTCTACAGCTATCCAAGCAAACATGAACAGAAAGTAAGAAACTACTGAGAGATAACAAAGTGCGAAGTTAATACACCATATAGATAGTGCAGTGAAGAATGGCTGGGTGTCACAGGCAGTAAGGAGACAGTTTATGCGACTGTTGACCAGACTTCACAGCACAGAGAGTTGAAGGAGACCACTTGGGACCTTCTGGTGCAGTCATGCAAGGCCAACAGTGCCCTGGGAACTGCCGTAGAAACTCCATGCAAGACTGTAAGTACATTACAAATTATTTCAGAAATACTGAACTGACAAAGTGATGTAGCAAACCGGGAATCAGTGGGGAGAAAGGAATTGGGGCAGGCTGTTTTTTGGGAGGAAACTGAAGCAGGGAACAGTTAATGAGAGAGGTGAAAAGGAATATCTAAGAACAGGAAGGGGGAAAGGTAGAAATAGAAGAAGTTATGAGAAGTCATGTGAGTCCTGTGAGCCATGCTGCCTGCTGGGTAGTCCTGCATTTGATCAGCCCAGCCTGAGTCAGGACTACGAACTAAACTTGTAAATATATAATGCTAAAATCGAACTTGCTTCTGCAATAAGGAGGAACTGAGTGGGGCAGAGGTATTTTCCCTGGCCTAGCAGGAGAACATTTGGATAGGACCAATTGTACATTCTGGCACAACTCCAAGACTGATTACACTGGTGTCTTCCCAGCCATTTCCTAATATGTTTTAGAGTATAAATCCATACAGTGAAAGATTGATCACAATGTATTGCATATTCCCAAGTATTTTCTACCAATGACCCAAGAGAGATTGTGGTTCCTTTCCTTTTACTATTTGCTCCCAGTCCTCACTGTTAGTCATGTTGATGTGACAAAGGTAGACTTACAAATATATGCTAATCACTCTCTTTGTTCTACTATTCTCACTTCCAAGCAAAAGTGCATCAGATTTCTTATGACTTCCTTGGCACAGTTCTTTCTTCTTAAGTAAAAATATTCTCATCAAATTTCAGGGGAAAATAACAAAAACAGGGCATAAGAACCATCCAATCAAAACAAGGCACAGTCCAGAATCTGTAGGCCATCACTTCCTTAGAAACAACGTTCACCATCCTGGCCAAACACCTGTGCCCAGCAAACTTCCAGCATCCCAGGAGCAACAGCAAGAACTACTCTGCAGGAAGAATCCTTACAGCAGACACAGGATGTTTAGAAGCCTTGATAAGTCACTAGATGACATCTAGAATGCCATTTTTAAATATATTTTATTATTACCCACGAGAAAAAAATACTTTGGCCTTACAAAGTAGTAAAGCACTACATCTGCCTAACTTCAAGGACATCTCTTGCAACATTTAGAGATCTATTAGAGTTCTTTAGGGTCACCATCTCTTTCTCAGGGGTCACCATCTCCACACTGGAGTTACTATCTCCTTCTCAGGGGTTTTTACCCCACACTGGCATCACCATCCCCTTCTCAGGGGTCTTCACAATAGCAAGCGCATGCTTCACAGTTGTGGATAACATTAGAAATAGTGTCCATGGTTAAATCCACCCCTCGGCCTGGCCCACCTACAGGTGGCCTGAGGCATCATGGACCCATTGAGCCCGGAACAACTCTCCCTTATGCTAGTCCAGGTATGATGTTCCTCATTAGCTCGGCCTTTGGGCACACGAGCATCCACATGACGAATCTCTACAGATTCTACTCAAGCAGCAGTGTCTCACTACACATCAACAGCCTACGTGGTCTTCTCCATGCTTCAATTAGTTTTCTTTTATAGGTTTAGCTACTTCCACATGGGCACTGGCTATCATCTACAAGTCAGTGTAGAGGACAGCTTTGGCCATCCCTCTGGTTCAGCAATGTCTAATAGTCTCAGTTGTCTTCTTCTTTCTCCTGGCCAGAGGCAGGGCAGCTTTATGGCTGTTTTTAACTCTTTTCTGGGATCTTTGCTTTAACATATGGACAGCTTTTTTACCAGCTTTCTTACGTTTTTGATTTTCATACTTGGACTTCAAGCACAGAAATAGATTCACTGTCTCACTTTCTCATGTCTTCCCCCTGGTCGCTTAAGAAGGACCACAGTTCACCACGTGACCCACACTTAGGGTTTGCTCTTCGTCTGTGTGGGGCAGAAGCGAAAAGACAGTTCTCTTGGGCTGTAAGGCCTCTCCCTGGACTAACTACATTCACAGCAGCTACAACTGGGGCTTTCTGAACTCACAAAGACAGTCAGTAAAACAGTTAAAGCAAGCATCCGAGAACAAGAAAACTTTGTTTACATTCTACATGTGTCAAAACAATGAGATATCAAGGTATGTTTCTATAACAATGCTCCCGAGAAGCCTGCCAAGCTTCTGGGACACTTGTCAAGGTCTTTGGTTGCTGCCCACATTCTCCGCCATTTATCTGTCTTGGGTTGAGCTGGCAAACTGCCAGCTGCTCCATACAGATGTCAGAGCTTCCCTCCCTCCCCACCGAGAAAAGGGAGGAAAGGGAAAAAACCCCCTTCAAACTACGTTTATGCTTAAACTAACTATATATGTATTTATACAGAAAAGAGAAAATAAAGAGACTGCAATAGAATGCAAACTTACACGAGTTAGAAATTACAAGAAATAACTCTTAATCCCCAGTGAACACAAATCCTACTATTCTAACTACAAATCACTTTAGGGAAGTTAATTCCCAAGAGACAGACTTAAGCAGAGACAAAAACTAAGAACAAACATTTTATTTCCCTAAGATAACATCATGGTGAGCTGGTGCTGGGCCTGGGCCTTCCGGTCCCTCCCGGGACAGCACAGTGTGTGCTGGGACCACAGCTGTGAAGCAACTGACCAAGCCACTCCCACACAGGCTCTTACCCCTTTGGAGATGATGTCATAATATGGTACGGAATACAATGCTATTGGCTAGAAGAAGTCAGCTGTCAGCTAGCTCAGCCCAGCTCAAGTCAACTGACAGTCTCAGGCCTAGTTTGTTATTTAAAGCCTAAATTTAGGCCTACCTAGCTAAACTCATAACATTTAACAACCTAAGCTCAGCTGATGCATAAGAATTGCTTAGCTTCCTTAGGAGGCAGGAGGTACTACTCATTTACAAGGAAAATGTTGCTTCAGAAATTGCAACACTATTATTTTCTTAGGATTGCTCTACCTAAAAATGTTTTTTTAACTTGCAAATATTTCTTCTCCAGATTAAACAAGGCCTGCTTTCTCAGAGTTTCTTCACAGAGCTCCTGCCTCCAACTATCTTGATAGCTCTCTGCTCAACTTGCTCCAGGTGATCAACATCTGCCACGTGTGGAGGTAAGCAGAACTGGATACAAAGTTCTAGATGTGGCCTAACTACTACCAAGCAAAAAAGAAATCACAGCTTTCTTTCATCTGCTAGCTAGTCTGCTGTAGACACAGCCCAGTGCTTTGTTACCTACCCTTCATCACTGCCAGCATACAATGTTTAACCCACTGTCCACCAAGACACCTGGGAAGTTATTGAACAGGTTAGGTTTCTGTACAGTCCACTAAAGAACTCAGACAAGGCAGAGTCTGAACTTCTAGACACTGCCCCTGGAGTTTGATAATCCATCCAGTTTTCTATTTATGTACCAGCGCATCTGTTTCATCCATAACTACATTGGATCAATATGAGGATGTTGTGGGAGATCGTGCTGAAAAACCTTCTTAAATCAAAGCTGATGACATTCCCTGGTCCCCTTAAACATGAATGAATCCAGTCAACCCAATCACCTCACTGTAGAATGTTACCATGTAGGTCAAGAATTAAAATGTATTCTACTCCAGATCACTTTTATGTAAGAGAACTTGGTATAAGCACAGCAGGCATAAGCATTCATATTTTCTGTAGCCATCTTTACTACAAACATTAAGCTACCAGAAAATCTTCACTCATACATTTTCTCTGAAGTAGCATAAATCTGCTAGCAAAATGGAATATTTTTGACATATGCAATCACATGATTAACACTTCTGTAGAAGCACTACTAATAAAATTATTACTGAGAAAAATGGATGAAATATTTCTGTGAGTCAGGTTCATGGGTAATGTGTTTCAGTTTCATGCTGTTTAAAGCTGTGGTTAATATTGTTCCAGACTTTTATTCATATTTCATCTAATTTTAATTAAATATTTTCTTAAGTTTAACATCTCAATTCTTGGAAAACATTAATGTCCACATTAACTTGTTGAGGTCATAAAATATAATAATGAATTCCTAAGTATTATTTTCCTGCAGAAATTTTGTAATGTTCTGTATACATACATAGCTGTAAAATATGAATATATTGGTAAAAAGTACAATATGTACAAAAATAGATAAAAAGTTTTCAGAAAAGCACATTTATTTTTCTGGACCAACATAAACCGTCTAAAGAATAGTCAAATAATGTATTCAAATAGCAAAAAATTGCAAATTCATTTTATTTACAGTGTTCAAAAAGCCTAGTGCATATAATTGAAACTGAGATTGGACATTAAATTGCAAAAAAGGAAAAAGTAAACCTATGTATTTGCTAAATAATTTCTCTTTTTTATAGCCTATTTTTAGTAACCCCTTGCACTATATTGAGAGATCACAAACAGTTACTACAAAAGATCTGTACACTGTTAAGTGTTCATAGAAGAGTTATTCTATACAGGAAAGCCAAACATAAGATTCAGTTTTAGAAGAGATCTGTTAAAAACGTGAAGATCTTCTGAAGTGACTTTGCTTGTTAACACAAACATGAATATGTTCTACAAAAACTGAATTCACATTTATTTCATTTACAGTTGGAAATGTGAATATTAGCCTCTTAAAGATACATACATGTAAGAGAAAAAAAACCCGAGACATTTCTAGAAAGCCTTAATGCCACAACATACCTCGGATTTGATGTTTGACATCATCAGGGCTACAGTTCCTCAGCCTCAGCTCGGCCCATACTGTCAGTTATTTGAGTTTTTTGCTGTTCCCAGGATATATAAGATACTCAAGACTCATATCAGTACCCTATTGATTTCAGTGGGAGGCAAAGACTATCAAGAAAAGACTGGAGTTCAAAGTTTTTTCTTGACATATGAAATAGTCAAGAACTGAAAGAGAGCCTAGTATTGACTTGAGCTACATAGTGAAAAGGACAGGGATCAAACTCCCATCAGAACGCCAGGATAAAGTGAAAAACACACAAACTGAGCTATACCATTCAATTTAATATAGTCAGGGAAAATCACCATTTCTGTTCCCTAAAGCACATTAGAATTAAAGTTGTCTTCATAGATATGTTTCAGCAAAATGATAGAACCACCAAAAAGGAAACTGTTATATTGATGTTTTCTTGTGATATATGTCTATATTTCTCAGAATAATACCAATTCCTTTGGCTGTCCTTTAAATCCTGAAATGGATGAAAAATCTAATTTTTTTCTCCCTATTGAATGCTTGAAATTATAATTTATTTGCCTACATTTATCATTCCAATTTATTGGCTCTAATTTATTTATTTTGCAATCTGCAAATTGATAACATAATTACCAGCAAGGAATCTGAATTTTTTTCTTGCTGGTGCAAATGCCACAATTTCCTTGTTTATATGAAGAGATTTTCACTAACACTGATCACCACTGACTGAAGCAGTACTATTCCCATCTGGACACAAGCCTGTATTTTTTTTTTGATCCTTGCCTAAACAGAATACACAGCTTTATAGTTAAATGACAGACACCTGCATATCAGGTAACATAAAAATGTTGGAAGTCACCCCTGTATGCATATACACTGAGAACAAAGTAATTTATCCCTGACTTAAACAAAGATAAAACATAACTATATAGTGGCAGGATAATTTAACCAAATATAGCTACTTTGCAGGGAAGAATTTCTACAAACCAGCCAAGAAAAAGAAAAAAGATCAAAGACACCTGAAGGACAAAATGAGAATATAATGTTACTATACCTGCATGTATGAATGTAATACCCCAATGAAGAAAATAGCAAGCATTAATCTACAAGAGACTGGGAACTGTAGTGATAAGACATACCTTCTGTTTCTTAGTCATGAACAGCTCTGCTACAATCTTGTATCTTTGGTCAGGATACAGATAAGAACAGCAAACTTCTCACATAGCTTTATATTTGACTAAATGACAGCAACATTTTTAGGCTCTGAATTTTGGGGAGTTGTATTCCGTAGGTGGGGAGGAGGGGAAGGGGAGGGATGGCAACACACCCAGGGGACACACACAAAAAACCAAAAAAACCCAGACCAGATATTAAAAGAATTTAACATGCAAATAAAACTTAACTGGAGCAAGAAAAATACTTGGACTTGTGGACTTCAACATTGACTGGGTAAAACCAGAGCCCTGACTATTATAAGAAGCACCTTAACTTCAACCTTTACACCACTTTTCAGGAAAAGCATTTGAGGAGGAGGGCTCCCTCCCAACACCAACTAATGAAGAGAATCAGTAACTGCAAAGGAGCACTTCCACTGTGGCTCAGGTAAACACAACTTCTCACACCCTTTTTAACCAACAAAAAATGCAAACGCTATATAAAAGGTAATTGGAAAGAAGTTACATGAAGAAATAAGGTAGATTTCATTTTTGGATTCAAGCCTATTTTTTCAAAACACAATCAAAGCCAGGAGTGAAATCAATTCTGAAACATGTTTCTCCAATTCAGATGAAGAACTGTACTGAACTGAATGGAACTGAGTCCAAGCTTTTGGTAAAAATTTGGATTTATAATGGAATTTGTCATTTAGCATACCATCACTTGTATGCCACACTATTAGATTGGATTCTGTATTATGAAAGAAATGAGATTATTTCTAAGTTTCTTTTGCCCTAAGAGAAAAAAAAAAAAGTTGAAACAAGCCTGTAGAGCTTCTGGTCTTGCCTCTGATTCAAACATCAGGACCTCATTGCCTTCACCAAATCCAGGGCTTTATGCTACGTGTATAAAGGGAGATATTTACATGAAAATCTGGCTGTACTGGATTGGAAGACCTGTGTGTGGTGTTACAGAGGCAGAAGTGTAGCAAAAATGCATCATGGGTTGGATATGCAGCAGCAGTTTAGAACATCTCTGTCTCCTTCCCACCTGGATTTGTACTGCTGATAGCTGCTATCAATATCAGGGAATCCCTCTCTGCAGAAATCCTCCCTTTAAAGCCGTTGGAGCTTCTTTCACATTTATGCCATCTGACTCTAATGGTAGACAGCACAAGGGCTTGTGAGAAAGTGTTGCAGAGTCTCTGTCTAGTTCCTGTCATTTTTAAGAGCATGATAAAGGAAGTGGACAGGAAGTACGATTTTCAGGCGTGATTGATTCTCTCCAATGCCTCCATAATCAATTTAAAGAAACACATGAAAGGTAAGCAGAACAAGTAAGGAGGACTTCCAAGAATATTTACCATTTATATAGTTCTGTTCTCTCTAAAGGTATGGGAAACTTCTCCCTAAACTCATGGACTGCAGATGTAAGTTGGTATTAGAACCAAAATAGAACATGACCCCTTTTATCTGGTGATAATTTTTTTGCTATTCCTTAATATTAAAAAAAAATCACAATTTAATAGAAGCTACTTTTCAAAGTACTCAGTTAAAGTGCAAAGAAACAGAACGGGGACAGGCAGGTTGCTCTTTCTAGATCCACAGAAAGCAGTTTGAACAGAAGCTTTTCAGAGAGCTTTTGCAGCTAATATGTGATGAAGGATCTTTTCATGCACAGACTATACGCAGTGATTCTTTTCCTTGCTTTAAATCACAAAAGGAAACCACGAGCAAACAATGGCTTTAAAAAGTGAAACAAAAGATAATTCAACTTTATATACAGAGTCTGTTTGCCTCTCTATCCTGCATATATGTGTGTATATGTAAAGAAAAGACTTTTAGAACAACACATAATGATAATCATCCAAACTTCTTAGCAAAAATGACAAAAATTCTGCTGTTACTTGTACTTCAAGTATTTGAAGACTTGTTTCCTAAAAATTATCCTTTCTTCTATTATTTTTTCTAGTCATCAGCTAGATGTATTTATCACTGCAATTTATGTAATAAGTATTACAAACAGGTTTCAATAATGATTCCACCAAATAAGGTTTCCAGTATCTCTCTGTGAGCTATAACATGCAGCAAAATGTATATTGTTGCTTAAATTGCTTTGTTTAAGCAGTGTGACATTATCATATTATCACAAGTATGTTTATTCTGTCTTTCAAGGAGGACAGGAATATTGGCTGTAAGCCACTGTAAGCCTTTACACTATTTTGGAAGAAAAGTTGAAGATGAAAAGTACACAAAGCCTTGGCACTCTGCTTCCATTTCAGCACTCTGCACTGACCTCTACTGGTTTCTCCATTGTAGCTTTCATAAAAATTAAACAACCCACTTTTATTCAACTTTTGCAAACTTTTTTTTCAACTTTTGCACACTTTTCTTCAAATTTAGGGATAAAGTAAACTGTAATCAACCCTGCTATCTTATTCCATGAAAAATCCTCTGTTAAAAGCCCCCACCTAATGATACATATGTAGCTGTAGAATGATTTTAAAATCAGAAAACTGTCTGAACACATTAATTGTTACAGCTAATTTGTCTTATTTTTTTATTCAGCTGCTGTCTCATGTTTCATGTTATATTAGATATTTGCTTTATAAAATCTTCTTTGTCATTGTACAACACCAAGCATCTGACCAGAGGTATTACTGCAACAGAAATACCAAATCTATGGATAATTTTACCATCTTCAGTCATTCCCATTTGACAGACTTCTGCTTCACAGAACACACTTCTCTCTAGAAGGTTCTTCAGATGAAATATTTGCTTTAATTAGGATAGAGCTTGCAGCTTTTTTACCACACATCAGTGGATCAAATACAGTAACATGTTTGACATTATGACAGTATCTCTGTAAATGTTTTGTCAAACCCAAGTCATTACCCCGTTTTACTGAAAACAGTAATGCAACTCACCACATCTTTTATACGAATAAATGCAGTTAAAACCATCCATTTTCTAAGTGATCACAAAAAACCAGTTCTGTATGTGCCTTACAGTAAAAAGCAACTCTAGTTAGTAGTCATAAGTAAATGAGCAAACTTTTCCATCCTCCTTTACCAAAGAACTCTTTCATTGTCAGCAACACCCAAAACTTTCCAATTTTAAAAGCATATTTTTAGATTCCCTTGTTATGCAAGTCTTTAGTATGAATAACAATTTTACTGATGAGGACTTCATTTCCTCTGACTGCTCTACCAGTGACTCTAAAGAAAGTTTTGAACATTTTTAATTCACCTGTACTGGCTGGAAAAAAAAATCAATGATTGTTGATCACAAAAACAATGAATCTGTTGTTCTGTTGGTTTAGTCAGTAAAGCAGATCACATATTGGCAATTCAATTTCAGAACAGCAAGATGTCTATTATTCATGAAGCTATTTTGTATAATAATGCATTTTTCTTTCATTTCTCATGAGAACCTGTTTAGATCTTGAATATAAACAACTCGCTCAGATATTCAACATGATCTATGATATTTTTATACTGTATAAATAAATATCTGACATCTTTTTTTTTTTTTTTTTTAAGAATCTTCTCCGACTTTTGAACACTCGTGTTTCTCTCCCGTCTTTTACGGCAGCTGAACCTCGCATCACTGCGTCCTAAGGCTGTCAGTGCTTAGAACCACGACCTGCCCACTGGGGAAACCCTGGAGAGCCCCTGTCGGCCAGGGCTCCCCGCAAGCAGCGGCGCACGGAGGTGCTGGGCCGGTCCCCCCGTGCCGCCCCGGCGCTGGCCAGCAGAGGGAGGAGAGGGGGTGCCCGCACCGACCCACAGCCCCCAGGGCACCGCAGCCCCCTCTGCTCTACCTCCAACACAACGACAAGCAGCAGCCTCAGCTTCAGTGTCTGTGGTGAAAGCCCATACCTGATCCTACCCAGAAAGTGCAATGATACTGGTTTGTGCCTTTTTCACTTCTTACCTTCACCCAGTGATTGAGGATGCGTGTCCACAATGTTGCTGTCGCCTGGTGTTGCTGGGTTTGCCACTCCGACTCTCACACTGCTGCTTCTGGGACTTGGATGAACAACTGGATCTGATCTGCTTATTCTGTTCTGTGTTAAAAAGAAAACATTTTGATGTTCTCTTACTAGAACTGGGCCTTTGCTCAATGAGCAAATATATAAATGCTCTGAGATTTACAGATCAGCATCTTTTTCCATGAGAAATAGGAAATCTTGTTAAGACTTCCTATAAATTACAAAATAGTGAAAGAGATTGATTTTCACTGAGCAAGGTGTTGACTTGATCACTGTGAAACCATCTTCTTTCCAAGAGACATTTTAAAGCAATGCTTTCAGTCAGCTCTGTGCAAAATATTCCACAACAGCCCCAATAACTTTTTTCCTTACCTCTGGTATCCCAGTGAGGTCACATTCTGTTAAAAACATCCTGTCAAGCTTGGTACAAAAGGGCTCCAAAGAATCAGAATGCAGAAGCTATGCAACTTGCTGACTAACTTTGCTCTGTGTTATTTACCAACCACACAAAGAAAATGCTGTCTATTCAAAACACAGTTCAAAACTCTCTTCACAGAAAGTGAGTGAACAAACAGTCCCATGTCTGATGCTGTAGTCACATCTCCCATGAGGCCCGGTGATAGCTCTGGGGCATGGGACGGAGTGACACCACCAGCAGTCACTACAAGGCACTTTTGTAAACAAGTTGTGTGTGTGTGTAGAGAAGGAGGAGGAGGAGGTGGCGGCTGTTACTTTTTCTCTGTCTTAACATTATGCTTTCTTTGCTTTATCATGTTGGAGCAGAACTTCAGTTTTGCTTAGTCTGCTGGGTACATTTGCTACAGTCCTAGCACAGGATTCCACTCACTGTGCTTTTATTTTCTTCCAGAAGAGATCTGAAAGGAACACATGGAACTTGTGCAGAATCTAGATTTGGAACCCTGCAGCCAGGTTAAGCAGCAGAAACTAGATCACACTCTTCCAAACATTATAGAAACAGGCAGAAACTCTATTTCATGCCCAGCAAATCTCAAAACACATGGCAAGTCTTTTGCATAGATTTGTTAAAGAAATAATTCTTGGTTATAAAAGCCATAAAGAGGTTTCAAGTGTTCATATTTCTACAGCTCAAAGTGGGAATTCTGATTCAACTTTATGACTTTGCTTCATTGTACAACTGAATTCTTAACGCAGTTTGGGGTTGCGGTAAATATCAAAGGAGCTTCAACATTCCAGTTAGGTAATTTCAAGTATCCCCAAAATCATAAACCCTTTACATCCACTTGCATCATTTTAAACTTGTCTATTCTTTGAAACTCTTATCCCACTAGTTACAAAGCCACACCTTGTCAGAGAAGCAGAAAGGTCTTTTTCAGGTCCCAACAGGAAAGGAATCACTGTATAGACCCAGCACTTCCAGTACTGACCATGGGCCTCTACTCACACCAAGCCACTTCAGTGCTTTTCTTTATACTTACAACATATCACAAACAACTGTTTCCAGGCTAGGAAAGATTAATAATTGTTCTTGTAATTCTCTTTGTAATTTCATTCTTCAACTGTCTGACTGTCATTGAAATCCTCTTTCTGCCACACAATCCAAACCATGCTCACTTCTTATCTACAAGGCAATCCCCTCCCATGCTTGATTTTTTTTTCCTCTTAACAATTCACTAGTAAATATTTTTTCTTATGTTTTCCAAGGTAATGTATGTTTGTGAGAAGAAAATGCAAGATGACTTTATTTTGCAAAGTTAATATGAGCCTGCATTTCCTTTTGTGTGATCTGGATCTGCACCTTTATAAGATTTTACAGGTTTGTGACATAGGTTCTTCCAAATCTATATTCCAGGAATAAAGATAATTCCAGATATAACATAAAGTACAGTCAACTGCTGATATACTTCAGCAGCTGAATGGCTCATGATCAATAACTGAATGGCAAAAATAAAGCTTTTAAAATGTTAGCAGTTTTCTAAAAATACATCAGACCTTAAAACATCTAGTTGTATTTCTTTTATAAATACCTGAAAGCAATGCCTTTAAAATATGAATGGTAAATGGTCTTGCAAGTGAAGTTGTCACTTAGTGTTTTTAAAACAAACATGGTTGTTTCTCAATACCCATCCATCAAATAGTCTTTGATCTAAGTCTGCTGTTAGGCCATGTCAAGCAGTACCATTCTCCAAAAGCAATTACTTACAGGTACCAAGGGAACCTTCACTTGTCCATAATAGCTGAAGATACCACAGCAAGCACTATTGCTTTTTTATGTAGACTTTAGAAAGCACTGAAAGCAATAGGTAGTTTTCCACTGATCTTTGTATACATATTCTTAATTTATTCCAATTTACGTCATAAGTTCTGCTCATTACAATTAGTAGTATATTACAGAATGGTGTATATACTTTCTTCCTCTCTCCCAGTAACCTCACTAATTTGCTTAATTATCTGTATCTCAGGAACTCATACCCTGCCTACTAAAATAGTGTAGTATCCAGTAATTTGATTATTTTCACAGTATCACTATGAAGTTTATAATCCTTGTTTTATGGGCTGGGAAAATCTTGGTTAGTTCTTCCTCTTAATATTTTTTTTTTACCTCTAGCACCTATTTTTTAATAGGTCAGAACCAGCATACAGAAGGCTGTACACAAGAGACAAGGCTATAAAACATTAAGCCTCATAAGTCTGAATATCTGACTGACTTTTTCTTCTCTGTTACTGATCCTGTAACAAAATTTTGAAAGGTACACTGTGCTTTTATAGGGAAATCTACCAAACTATGTGTATCAAAGGAATCTGGCAATTAAAGCTGTGTTCAGATCACTCTCCTAATTTCATACTATTATAGGAGAATTTTTTTTTTTTACTTTAATGATCCTTGTGGGTCCCTTCCAACTCAGGATGTTCTACAATTCCATGATTCCATAAAAATCAGCAATACTGTTGCAAGAGAGCAAAAAGTGAAAATGTCACTATGTTGTAAAGACAGTTTCATGTTCTCTTGTTTTGTGTTGTGGATTTCTGTTTGATGCATCTGAGGTTATGTGTGCTAGAAGGTCTTCTTGTCATTTGCAACCTGACTTTCCATGTCCCACACTAAAATAGCACTCACTGAACTGCATCCTTTAGGCACTGTCCTTTTGGAGCCTGACTGGAGATGGACACCTGTCCCCTTAATTTTTAAGATCTGGACTGTCAGTGACACAATTCAACTTCAGAAGGAGAATCAGGATGTTTTATTTATGAGTCTCAAAACTGAGACAGCAAAGTCAGGATCAGACTCTCAGAAGTTCCACCTATCCACCTCTTGCAATCTGCTAATTTAACAAAACCAGCTGCAGACTATATGCGTGCTTTTCAAAAATTACCACATACTTCAGCCTCATGGAGAAAAAGGGCTAGAAAGTTTAAGTTGTGATGTTGATTTGCCAAATACAAGTCACAAGATGTGAAACCAAGATGTGAACCTAAGAATGCATTTAATAGCAAAAACTCTTCTCTCTCTCTCTCCCCAACAGTCCCACCAGGGAACTGAGATGAAACAAGATTGATACGAATTAGTCACACAGAAGAGACCTAGCTGCAGTCACCAGCCTGATACAGAATTCTCTGGGGATGACAGGCAAACAAAAATGGAAGGGAGTAGAAAGAAAGAAAGGAACAAAATGCCTTTTCTGGCTATTCACAAAGTATACTCATCACTTTAATAAATTGAAATACAGAAAAAAAAATCAGGCAGGTCACTGAAAAAGCATTTAGTTAGGTGTACAATAATTCCAAGAGCAATGTTGGATGCCAAACAGTCACATGATTCCATCAGGTGGTTTAAAAAAAGAAGATTCGAAAAAATCCTGAGCTGCCTTCTTTTCCATGTAATTACCATGAGTTACAGTTTGGAGTGATGCTGGGGTGGGGGGAGTGGGGTGAATTTAAAACAGATAAAAGTGGGTAAACCACTCCAGTAGTCAGGCTCATGCAAAAGTACCTAACCAGAAACAAAGGCTGCTCATGCTTTTGTTCTGGTCTTTTACTGAACCTTATTCTGGCCTTCTGATGTGCCTCCTAGAGGGTGCCTCTGCCAGGCAACTGTGCATGTACTCACAGTCCCAACTGCTAGCATCACATTTATTTATTTATTTTCAACCCCAATAAACTCTTAATGGCTTAACATAAAACATTTGGATTTTTTTTTTGGAAGCACACTAAATAATAAAAAAGCCAGAAGCACAATAGGCCATGAGGGAATGAAAGGGATGATTGTTCAAAGCCCTATTAAAAGGTTTGTTGCTTTATTTATTTATTTTTAAACAACACAATTTCAGAGCCTTTTAAAGAGGACTCCTCCTCCCCAGTTGCCTGCCAAGATAGTACTTAGCTGAGGGAGGGAGTGCCTGCTCTTTAAAAGATGATGGTATCTATTAGAGAGAGAGAAGGGAGAGAGTTATATATATAAAGGCTTTCTGAAATACAGTCATCCAGAGGGGTCAATGGAAAGAATCAAAAGGTATGAGATGAGAATTAAATGCAAAGAAGACGAGAACATTAAAACAGAGAGCCTGGTGAGAGAGGAGAGGTTTTTATAGCAAAAATGGTTTTGTAAATGTCATTTTAGTTACTCTGTTATACTAACCATGGTCCATATTTAGACATCTGTCAGGTAGTAACTGCGAAGCACTTGACAAAAATTAACTGTGAAAGCCTTCTTTTATGACATAGGTGAGGGACAGAGATCCACTTACATACAGTCGGAAACCAGGTTGTTTCCGTAGAAGACCAGAAGACTTTGACAGCACACCATGTTGAAAAGCAACAGGCACAGAAAGGTTTGTCTACCTTTGATGTGCTGCATTATTTTATTGAAGGTATTAAGTAATTTGTCTGGGCAGAACACACATCAAATGAAGGCAAAATATCCAGAGATAAAGCTGAGGTCGGTGTTCACTCTCCTTTTTCTTAGAAGCAAATATTATGGTCTAGGTATTACTCTTAAAAAGGTCCTCCAAAAATTGCTATTGTTTGAAAGCCTGTTCTCTCAAAATGCTGTCAGCAATCACTGTCACAGATGTGATCACAACCCCCCAGGTAACTCATTGAACTCTGAGTAAAAGCTGCCAAATCATCTTCTGTGTTCGCAGTAGGGGACCAGTACAGTTGCCACTGGTGGCATGCCCCATGGTGACCTCTGATGATAGAGGATGGTCTGTAGTTTGTTCTGGCTGGATTTTTTCCACAGCTTATTAAGAAATTAAGAATGATGTACCTCTGTTTTGGGTATGAGAAATTTCTGTGTAGTTAAGGAGGGAGTGTGAAGAGCTTTACATTTTCTGGTGGGCTACAATCAGCTACATCAGTTTGCACTATCAGTGTCATTGGGCTCTGAGGGAGCCTACATCAAAAAAATGATACAGAAGCCTCTGGTACTTTCCGTTTGTTAACAGCAAGAATGAAACTAATGCAAGAAAATGTTTTCATTGCAGCTTGGATGGAAAAAAACATCCAAATCGGAAGGACAGTTTTATTAGAAATACCTGTTTCAGAACTGAAATTTGATCCTACGAAACTAAAAATAAGTTTCATTTTCCTTCATATGTTTTCTGATGTGAAACACACATTTCAGTTGGAATCTCCAAATAAACTCTGCTGAACACCTTTCAAGGGCTCAGGTACCCAAACTGCATCACTAACTTGAATGTAAGTACTAGAGATTAAGGTGCAAATAAATTCTTCAGAGTTTATCTTTTTCCTCAAAAGGTTTCTCTTGTGTAAGTTTGATTTTGTAGATCTCTCAGGTCTTGAGATTGAGTATAGGAGATGCAAAAGACTTTGAAAAGTGGTGTACAATGCATCACTTTGCATGACATAGCTCTGAAGCTGCTAGCACAGATCTCGGTTCTGAGATTAAACCAGGGCAAGCTCCAAAGCTAATGTCTTATTCCAGTGTTACAAACTTTACTGGCCCTGTCCATAGGAAAAAAAAGAACCATCACCTTATTTATGTGCTGTAGGCAAACAGTGCAATCTTCCTTAAAGGAATCTTAGAAAGTCTCTGAAACAATCCAAGGTTACACATCTTAGATTAAAGTAACATATTGAGAAGAATATGTCTTGTACATCAGAATCATGTAAAATTTTCTTTCTTATATTTTACTGGGTTTTGGTGAAACAGTGACTATACTGTGATATATGCTGTGAGACCAAGCAATTCTTTGTAAAATACATTAAAATTTAGTGTAAAGAGAGAAAAGTGAAGCTGCATCCAACAGAAAGTAAAAAAAAACTTCCAGTATCTAAAGGAAATTTACCTTTTATGTGGTGTGGTTGGGACACTGTAATTTCTTTTTGTCATGATGAAAAGACAATGGGATCCTTGTCACCTGAAGCTGTTGTGACCTTTGTTTTTTGCTGGCTGGAAGGAAAGAATCTTAACAAAGCATCCTTTACCAGTGTCACAGGAGGCAGACCAGAGAGGCACAACACTTGAGGGCCTTAGGAACACTACAGTTGAACTGATAACATTAATGACTGCAGTCACAGGCATAAGCTTCCTAGAACAGATCATCAAATGTGCTGTCTCTCAGTGCTGTAAAGATTCACCTTGTTCAGTGCTGCTTCAGCATGCTTTAAAGTATAAGGCCATGTGGGGAACACAATGCATGGTTTTCCCCAACATTTTTAGATAGGCTACTTAAATCCATGAGATATCTCTAGGGAATTCTGTGAGTAGAGAAGATTCATGATAAAGATGTTCATTTCAGAATCCTCATTTTAAAATAACAGTCTGTATGAACTAATCACAATCTAATTAAACAATATAGGAACTGCCTTTTGAAGTGCCATTAGCAAAAGAGAGACCATCTTGCTATGAAGTATTGGAGAGTCCCTGAGAATAAAGGGCCCAACACCTGACCCTCTAGATGTACAGAAAAGTCTCATGAGTTTTACAAAGTGCTGCAATGTAAGGGTGATGCTGTTTTTTTTTCAGCTGAAGAGAAATCCCTCACTTTTGAGTTTGAGAGGAGCTTGGGCTGCCACCCAGTGGAGTACCAATTTTGTACTGATTTAGCTTCCCAGTCACAGTGTAACAGTCAGCTCTCTAGCTCTCCAATAGTAGAAAAAGGAACACCTTAATGATATTATTGCTTAGTGCCCAACAGTAATTCTGGATCAGTATATTCCATCTAGAAGTTAAAACATGTCTTTTTTAAATCCTAGCTTAAGATCTTAGAGTCAGACTGAAATTTTGACTTGCATATCTTCAGTAGTGGTTTCTGTAGAACAAAAATAATCTGATTTTGAATAAAATTCCTAAAGAAATTATGCAAAATACTTTTTATATTTTCATTTCAGCCATGATATAAATTTTATTCTGCATTTTATTTGTCATTCTTGTTGCTAGTTATGACCAAATATTTCTTTTATAGGGATGGGATCACTTGCAATGGAATTTTACTAGCAAAAAAATGCACTGTGGAAGTATACAGCAACAACAGAGGACATTCCTATAAAACAATTAAATCACATGTGAAGTACTGTCAGGACAGACAAGAAACTTTAAATAGCATTTCAAAGATCCTTCTTGGGTACAAGGACCAGAAAGTGGAACTTACCAGAGAGAAAATAAAAGGAACTAGTCTCTTATGAAATTGTGAATGGGGAAAAAACTGATAATATTGAAAACTTTGTCACACAAAACATATTAAAATTGCTTACTTCAATTTAGATTTTGACTTTACATAACCAAAGTATTTTTTTCACACATATTTTATAGATGGGGAAAAAAGAATATAAGCTATCATAAGAATGCTTATAATAGGTGTTGAATATTCAAGCTTGCAAAAGGACTGAGAGAACTATAGTATCCTCAAAAAAGGAAAACGTTGATCCTAAAGCACCTAAACTGCTCGCAGCATAAGTCACAGCTAGTCCATTGTCTCATATTAATTTTGATATTCACGTCTATGGTGCCAAACCACAGAAATTCCAATTCTCCAACCAGGTATGTCATATTTTACAGAAAGCTTCTGGAAACTTGGAAATTTCCTCCTCCTCTTTGTCTGACAGATGTGCAAATCCTTTATGGCTAATTGCAAATAAGATCCTTTTTCTTGTAGGCATTACTCTTGTTTTCAAGTCTGTACTTCATCTGCCTTAGAGCAAGTGTTGCTTAGATTTCTGGAATGATGTCAACTAGTGGATTAGGAATCCTATACTTGCTCATTAGCAGCCTCTTCTCTTAAAAGCTATTCTACTTAAGATAATTATTCACCAGACAAGATAACAGTTGTCTTTTTTAAAACTGTATGGTTTAGGCATTCACCTGGGACACAGAAACTTCAGACTCTTGCTTCTGTTGTAATAAGA
>VWZD01013358.1:51962-68035 GCA_013396695.1 Sakesphorus luctuosus | reverse complement strand
TGTGTGTACTTATTCTGATATTCCTAATCACTGACCTAGGACCAAAGTGATTTAGTGGTTTAAGAGTTTGCTGCTGATAACTTCTGTCCATGCTTACCAGCCTCATATTTGAAGGACGGGTCTGTGCCTTCACTTCCCTGTGAACTATAATTCCTGTTGCACAACAGCTTCAATTGACTTTGGGCTTGCAAACATTATATTACCTTTGGGCACTCTTTATAATCAGCTAGATGGAAGAGATTTCATAAGAAATCTGGCCAAAATTTTAACTAGAAACTTTCACTGTACCTCAAGGAGAATTTTTTTATGAGTTCAATTAAGACAGCACACACAGTGAACATAAGAATATTTATAGCAATGGACAAGGGCTATGCTCTTTTCCAGTGGTTCTGTTAACAACTTCTGGTCAATAAATTTCCGTGCCACAAGAGGGAGACACAGGCATATAATTTCTTCACTTAAAATGAAGCAAAAGCCTTAACATCCTCTAAATTACATTTATCAGGAAGGTTGTCTATTCCATTTTATCTCTCATGAACATAATACTAGTTCTGGAAACGAACAGACTGGCACAGAGGAGTTTCTACTCCACACCACATTATAGAAAAAAGACTTAAGTTCAGGGATATTAGGCTTTCACTGATGTACAAGGAAGAAAATATGCAACAAAATCCTAAGTAACCTTCCAAGGAGATAATACAAATGCTGAACTTCTAAGCTTTTCTCTTAATAGGAGAGTTTGCCCTTGGAAATTAGAAGTGGAAAAGATTAATTATTTCCCACTAAATTAATCTTGCTGTTGTGTAAACTACATTAGCAACAGGACCAACATTTTATTTAAGGGAAAGTATTTATAGCTGCCATGATAAGAAAGAATGCTTCTACAACTTGAAGATGAAAGAAGGGTGATGCTGTTTTGTGTGAGTATAGGTGTCAAATTTCATAATTATTATTCATTTGTGCATAAGCTTTGGTTAATGGAATAGTTTAGAATCTTCAAGAATAAAGAATATCCACTTGGAGTGCAGATATTTCTAAATTTGGTTTGGCTTAGAGCAATGCCTCAAAACTAATTTCTTCACCATTTTTGTAGCTGGGCTGCTCTGAGCTGCCAGTCAAATAAAATTGAACATTATTTATTTTTCAGCACTGCTGTATCTCTCAACTTTGTTAAATACTTCACAGAATGGACTAAAAGATGCACTACATCGTCAAGCATTTGCAGGCCAGTATCAATTGTATATAAACTAAGGTAAAGAAACACTAGAGTGTTTGACTGCTAATTTGAGTTATTCAGAAACTTCCCTGTATTCAGCACACTGAGCTTAATAATCTACAAATTATTTTGTGTTGCCCAGTTCTTCAAGAGAATGAAGCTCTCTATAAAAATCAATACACAGATCACACTGGAAAATTGTCCATAATTTTATGTTTGAAGACATAATAAAATCAGTTTTTTCTTCTATACTATTTCAATACAGAACACCTACCCCTCCACCTGCCCCCCCCCTCCCATTTTACAGGTCAGAGGGAATGGATCTGTGTTTCTTTAGAAAGGGACAAAAATTATTATTGTAATATGTTGCTCTGCTTTGAAAAATATTCATTAATAGTCGAATAGCCTCTTGAAAGAAATCCTTGCAGAATTTTGAGTTATTTACACTCCAGGAATTGTAGTATTTTTGCAATGCATTTTGTAGCAACCAATAATTTAAGTTACTCAGAGGGCTGAATCAGATGATGTTTTGTCTTCATAGAAATACATTAAGGGAAAAGGGGGAAAGAAAAAAAGCAATGAGCCTCATCAGGACCAGCTTTTGCTTAATGGTTTTGAAAACACTGAAACACTTCATTTTGAAACTGAAGCCCATGATGGCAAAAAAGAGTGCAGAGGAAATTACTTCATTTAATTTAAGTTTTCAATATCCCCATTTGTAATGAATATTTTTTGCATTATAAAATAGAAATAGTGATGTGATCAGACTAGCTCTACAATGCTTTTGCTGGCATATATTTGCTATGTTATTGTGTTAGAGAATCTGAGAAATAAGGTGGAGCCCTAAAATACAAATAATTAGACATTTATGAAAGTTCTAGGGGGAAAAATCACTTCCTCAACACTACAGTAGAAATTTAATAGTAGTGTTTGGAGTAGTGTAAACAATGTATTAGAAATGCTACAAAGTGTATATTTCAATGGCAATTATAAAGAATACAAAATTAATTTCAGACTAAAAAAGAGGGCAAGGATAGATGGATTATGATCAAAAGCCCAGAGTTCTTCAAACTGAAATTCAAGTGTGAGTTTCATAAATGTATACTGCCTCTAAAAAGGGGCAAAAAAATGGAACAGTATAATCTGAGAAAAGCAATTAATTTAAATGTGGTTTTGAGGTCAAAAAATAGATATTACAGACAAATTTTATCTGTAATCCTTAATGATTATTCCATTCATTTCAACATTTTTTCTGTATTACCACCATAGAGTATTTATACTTACTGCAAATGTCAAACACAACGTCTCTAAGATGTGATGGAATGAAGAACTGTGAATAGATAAAAGGCAGCATTTTTCTTGAAAAAGAAGTCTCATGATATCACTTTTTAATAACATTAATCCCCTACTCATCCTAGAAATTCCTTTTATTTCTTTATGAAGAACGTAAATATCTTGGGTTTGAGTGTTTTCCGCAGTGGTTTTAGCATGGTTTCCGTAATATAGTTCCACATCCATGGATCACCCTTAGATATATCAATGGTTCATTTCACTAGAAAGAGTCACTTTGTATTCCTTCCTTTCAATCTACATCAGCTTTACTTCTCCACAAAAAATCTCTGAGCCTTTTCTCGTCACCTGAAGATGCACAAAGGTAGGCATCCTTCAATCTACATTTATAGGAGCTGATGACACATAAAGTTTCCTTAGCATACTGTCAGCACAAGTAGAACTAAATAATACATTATTGCCAAGGAGCTATTGAGTATATATGTTCATCTGAATAGAAGAACTGAAAGCTGGAAAAAAGCACTATAAAAGCAATGTTTCAAAGGTTTTGCCAGCAGGTTTATCATAGCTTTCGTAAAGCTAATTGTTACCCAACTGTACCTGTATTTTAGACTGTGGATTCCAGGCTTCTTCTGTAGCTGCCATTGAACTTGAAAAAAAATTTCCAAGGGTCTCTTCAAAAAGTGTCTCTTCAAAATCTGAGTCTGAGAGAACACAAAGAAGAATGAAACTCTTATAATGCCTGCTTTCATCACAGACTGATTAATTAACTATGTTAAATTAAGTTTTCCTAAGTCAAGTTAGTTTTACTCATGACAGTAATAGGCAAGGGATCTCCCTGTCTTTATCTCACATGGGCTTATGGACTCATGAGTTCAAGGGCTGTTATCTCACCAGTGCACAGACCTTAGATTGTAGGAAGCTGCAAAAATCTGGAGCAAACCCATCTCCACCAGAGTAGGCAAACAGAAAAATCCCAAGAAAAAGGGCATAACTAACCATTCATATAAGGTGTGCACATAGGGGGGAAAGATTAAAAAAATTGGCATTACTTTTGAAAAGGGTATTTAGAACCTTGTAAGCATTCATTAAATTTTTGCAATATGGAGTGAGTTGTATCTGCTGTTAATTAAATGCCATTAATATTTTAAGTCCTGATTTGATTTAAACCACATGAGCTGATAATTTTATATGATAACTTCCTATATGAAGAGAGGAAACTGAATGGAATTTCTGGACAAGATCCATGTATTAAATGATTCACAGGTGATTCACCTGCTCCACAAGCATATCTAAACTGATTTAGTTAAACGATAATAATATTAAGGGATCTGGCACTGTGGGATGAATGATGCCAGGCTGAGTCAAAAGACTAGAAATGGAAATGCTGCAGCATTTGTCTGTATTTCTGTGGTCAGCACAACATATTAGACCCTGAAGAGATTTGCTCAGAAAATTCAGGCTCCTTGACCACCTTCTGTCTTGTTTCTCTTTATCAGTCTTGTCTTGTGATGAGAAGATAGAAGATGTTGCACTCCTTGCAAAGATCAAATTAAAACCTGAGCTTGATCTTGACTACAGATCTCTTGCTCTGTTTTAATTTCTTGCCAGAACACTGTAAAATCTAAACATCCACACAGCAGAAGTTTGTTGTCTTCAAGACACACAGCAAAACTCTCAACACTTTGCCCTCATAGCCCCAAAAAGTATTGAAAAAAGAAAACTAATAACAGGAACAAAAGCAAAAGCCAATGACAGAACAGTGTGAGGGGAGAGGGAGAAAAAAATGGAAGGGTTTTTTTTAAGAGAAAAATATTTTCTACTAATAAATGCCATCAGACACTACAAATGCTTTAGAAATCACCTCTCAGATATTCAGGGCCAGTAAGTGCATGTGTATTCAAATTTAGAATCTAAAATAAATATGTAATCCATTTATGGAAAATATATTTGAGTTATATGAGAGCTGTAGGGTAGAGCAGACTCTATAACTGATGCGGATACGCCTTCCTCTTGCATGGAGGAGTACTTTTTATGTCTGAAGAAGTACTCCAAACTATCAACTGAATTTATATCCATGCGTCCCCCGCCCCGTTCCATAACAGAGAAGTGAAAGCCCTCAGACTTACACTCTCAGTAGCAAAACAGAAATGCAGCATTCTAGTGCTCTTTGGGGATGGAGTGGAAAGAGCTGTCTTACCTCTTTACTACTGATCATGGTGAGCCAGTCTGTTAATAGATATTAATAAATCTATTATCACAATTTCAGAATTGACTGGTGGATTCACCATATGTATCTGCTAATGCAGAAGCTCTGAGTCAGTTTAATTTTGAGCTAACAGGTTGTGACAGTGACTAGAGCCTTACTAATTCGTCCCAATAAATAAACTACTGGGAGAGAATAATGAACTTTTATGAAAGAGGGTAGGATTGAACCTAAGAATAACAGCTAAGGGAGGGAATCAGTTTATTTTTTAACATGACCCTCAACTGCAACTCAAGAAAAATGACACCCTTTAAAACAACATCTGGTGCAAAATGTGACCCTTTCAGATTTCACCCTCAAAGGAGTTAGCAATGATTTCTGAGTTTTGTGATAGTTATTGTGTTCTCTTATGATGAACTTATTTGAAGTTGAGACACTACAAAGACCTTTTACATTAATATGGGCAGGTAATAAAAACCCCTTCTGCTAGTGCGAATACTTTAAGAAACACAGAAAACACATTGGAGTGTTTTGGTTTAACACACAATCATGTTCAGTGCTTTCATAAATATTCAGGATATTTTCTTTGGTGTATTTATACACAGAGGCATTTACAACACAAACAACCACACAACATTAAGTACCCAGGTACTGTAGTACCTCAAGATAGTTTTTGTATTTTTTCCTGCATTTTTGAACTTTTCTTTTCCTGTGAAAATTACAGATTATTTTCACAAGCAGAATCAGTGTCTTAAAGAGTAAAGAGATTGGGCGTTTGTCAGAAACCTTAAGTGCATTTCTACATGACAACAGTTTTATCACTGTTTTTCAGGGGAAGTTCTATTGCTTAAAGCAGAACATCCATGATGGGATTTTTTTTCTATCAGCTGAGATCCCAAATCTTATCTTCTTTTATTACAGCTAAGCAGGTTTACTGAAGGCAACTGGCATATCAGATCTGTCAGTACTGATTTCATTGTATCATGTGATAGACATTCTGTGTATGCACAAATGATTTTTGAAAGCACACAGCCAAATCATTCAAAACCATAAATGTTCAGGGCATGAGGTAGATTTCCTTTAAAAGTAGTGTTCAGACCCCAAAGAACATTGGTTTTATGACACAGTTTACAGTTTGTGTCATAATCACCTTGAACAACCGACTCTTGTGTTTGAGAGGATTGGGTTCAGTCTAGTACCAAAAGCACATATGAATGTGTATTATGTATCTCCCTTCACATACACAAGCTTTCAGAAATTTGCTATTCCTTATCTAGCAATCTCAAAATTATTGTTATAGATCATTCAAGTTAGAATGATGTATTATATATGAACACACATGGTATGTATTAAAACTGAATATTAAGGAAAGATTCTAGAAAATTTTCTGTTTAAGTCTCACTAAATTTGTAGGGCAAGAAGTAGTGAGAAGGCTAATTGGATGCCTAAGATTAGTGATCATAGAATCATAGAATCGATTGGGTTGGAAAAGACCTCCGAGATCATCAAGTCCAACCCTTGGTCCAACTCCAGTCCATTTACTAGATCATGGCACTCAGTGCCACATCCAATCTGCGTTTAAAAATCTCCAGGGATGGTGAATCCACCACCTCTCTGGGCAGCCCATTCCAATGCCTGATGACTCTCTCTGTGAAGAATTTTTTTTCTGATATCCAACTTAAATTTCCCCTGGCAGAGCTTAAGCCCGTGCCCCCTTGTCCTATTACTGAGTGCCTGGGAGAAGAGACCAACCCCCACCTGGCTAGAACTTCCCTTCAGGTAGTTGTAGACAGTGATGAGGTCACCTCTGAGCCTCCTCTTCTCCAGGCTAAACAACCTCAGCTCCCTCAGCCTCCCTCCGTAGAACTTGTGCTCCAGTCCCTTCACCAGCCTAAATAAAATTGATACTAGATATTGCCTGGAAATGCATTAAGACTAACTACTTCTGTTCACAGTAAAACACTCAAAAGAAACCAATAGCTTTTATGTTCTCAAACAGAACTTAAAACTGAGTAAACAAGACATGTCTCTAAAGAACAAGAGGCAGATCCTCAAAGGACCTAGGAAAAAAAGGAACTTTTACAAATTTCAGTTGATGGCATACAGAACACAAAAAAAACTTGGTTATATTGAGAAAAAAAGGGGAAAAAAGAAAAAGAAAAGAAAAAAGGAAAACAAACCTTAAAATGACTTCTCGAACACAAATGATCCCTTTCAAATTAGGACCCTCCAGAAGAAAATATAGCCCTAGAGAACAAAATTTGATTTTTTATTTATTTTTTTAGACGGAGGAAAGTATTTGTGAAAAAGTGACTTTCACTACAAGACGTTAACGAAAGATTTTTCATTCCAGTCTACCTTCACTCTCATTAAGAGAGATGATAAGAGTGGATCAACCTGTTTACAAAGAGGTACATTGGAACAGCGAATACCCTAGCTCAGACATACAGCTCTGAGGTATTTGTGGCCAGGTCCTCTCAATGGCTGACATGGAGCATCCACCAGGATTGCTTCCATCATCACAGCTGTATCTCAGTGGAGTCTGCATGTCCATCTCTTTGCAGCTCCACTCATTTGCCAGAAAAAGTATATTAAAAAAAAAATCTGCTGAAGGGTGATTAAAATAGTAGGAGAGCATAATCTACAAATACTCTTTATGCCAAAAGATCTGACAATGGGGTAGTTTTCTCTGAGAGACATTCTGGATATTTTCCTGAAGGTATCCACAAATAAAAGTTGTACCTTGAGTGTGAGAAAAATCTTTTAATTCATCAAACTATTCAAAAGAAATGGAGATGGGGGCAACCCACTCACATCAGGTATTTACAGATTTTCATGTGGGACAGCATGCTGACAAAAGCAAAAGTCATGCATTACACTTTTGAAAATCCTTTTGCATTTCAGTTCACACTGTCTGAATCACTACCTCAGTTCCAAGAGAAAGGTTTCTGCTGTTACCCACAAAACTTAAAACTGAAACCAAGTACAGCTTTCCTTCACTGATCGCCAAAGAGGAAGCTGCCACTCTGGCACCACAGGTCATGTGTTCATGTTTTATTATCTAAGAAAAAAACAGATCCCATTCATTCTGTAAAGGTAAAATTTCCTCTCTGTATCTATATAACAGCTTCTAGCTACAATTGGCTAAAACTCCAAAGACAGTGTTAAAGTTTCTGTCTTCTGATTACAAAATCACCATATTGCTATGTTTAACATTAACTTTTCCTCTTCTGTCTTTAGCATTTCCCCTGGCTTCCATCTTATTTTAAGCACCCATAATAACATCATTTGACACTAAATTTATTTTCCTTTAAAAAGAAAAGAAAAGAAAAGAAGTCTCTTACTTGTTAGAAGTTAGAAAAACAGCTCCAAGGGCACGGTGATACTTTGCAAAAGGGAAGCTTTTAATGACAAACTTTTTGAAGAACTCTGATCTTAAAACATGACCCCTACACAGACACACAAGTTTCCACAAACTTTGAGCTCATGTGATCAACTTTATCCTCAGTAGCAGCTTCTTCTTTTCTCCTGTACTCATATTCAAAACTTCCACTCCAATATACACAAATTTACTTACTGCCTGCAGGTTACTTTGCATTTACTTCCTCTTTGTGATCTTTATTATTTACTTCCAGTCCTCCATGCCTGCAAAAACATGTATACCTCAATGCAGTGCACTACTCAACTAAGAATTTTCTCCCAAATAACTGGTGCCTTTTGGGGAATACATCTTCAGACAGTAGAAGCAACACTACTAAACTTACATTACGTAATTAAAAAATTGGTTTTCTATTGAACTCAATGACCTCAAAGGTTTTTCCAAGCTAAATGACTTTTGATTATACAATTTTGCAAAAAATATTCCAGGCAAAATATAAGATAAAATTCATGACATCTTCTTGGAATGATATCCTTGTAAACTACTTTAAAAGTGACTTTGAAATCTGAAAATCAAATGTAAATGTCTCCTTGATGTTATCTTAAATTCAATATTGAATATGCTTTAGAAATTAGCATGTTAATAGTGCAGTTAATACTTGATTTTATACTTGGTTTATGAAAGATTTAAATCTTCTTTCAGAAAACCTTCTTGGTTTATGTTCTTCAGAACTTCCTCTCACTGTCTTTTTCTTGTCAAGCCCACCTTGATTATCGTATACTCTTCAGAGAAAAAGGTTAATGAACTGTGAATCTAAAATGCTATTTTGCATATGTGGAGCACATTTTTTTAAGGCATAGAAGTGTGGTCTGCTTTCAGCTGTCTGGTTTCAGTGTCCATGTTTTCTGTCAATTAGCACAAAATTGCCATCTCACACATTCTGTTTTGGGCAACTTTGTTTATGCCCAAACTGGGCAACACCAGAACTTTAACCCCAGTGCTGCACATCATACCAGTATGCAGTAACATAACTAGACAGGCTGGAGAGTTGGAGGAATGTCCCTTCATGCATTCTCATTCATATAGTGCTGATTAGAATTGCCTTCATCAAATATTTTATTGAGCTGTGACTAAAGCTAGTCTAACATAACATTGAATATTACAGATAAGACCAAAACCAATTTCTATAATATCTACAAATCCTCATGAGGATTTAGAAGTGACTTATCTGTTATAGTTTAACATCAAATCTATGTAAGTAGGAATTTATTCATTGAAAATTCTGGAATAGGTTCCATGTGAAGAGTTTCCCTTTCCAGAATTGTAAAGAAATAAAGGAAATTAGTTGTTTTGCATAAAACAGCACTAGTAGCTAGACATGCTGAAGCCTTGGGCCTCAAGCTGTGAACTTTCACCTAGATACACTGAATTTTTACTTAAGGCAGCTGGTCTACACGGGAAGATAAGGAAACAACGAATGTCAAAGCTGCCACCTGAGAGATAAGAGAACAAACAGCCTGCCTAGAGACAATGAAGAAACCCAACAAAGAACATGAAGATTGCTGATCCTAATATACTTACTTGCTGCACTGTCATGTGAGGAGCAGGAAACTGAGACTGTAAGAGTATAAATGTCTCATTTCTTTGTTCTGGGTCCCCCTCTGGAGGCATCCTCCTCAGAGATGTATTTAGTCACAAATTAATTGTTGAATTCTGCCTGAGGCTCTGCTCAGGGAAGCCTAGAGTCAATCCAGAAGGAGAAACATATGCATTAGTGTATGTGTCTGAAGTCAACACCGTTCAGTAGTGCCACTAACCATGGTGGGACTATGGAGTCCTAGTGGTTAAATTCTCCGGTGGTATGAAGGATTGAGTGTGTGATGGCTTTCATTTTGCCTGACAAGAGAGCTTCATTCCTCTGTTTAAAGTGCCAAGGAACAAGTTTCAGCACTTTGACTTTGTGAATCTTAGGCACACTTATACAAATAATGCAAATTGTCATAGAAGAATTAAAATAACATTTGCTTTCCTGAGAGTGACATCTACGAAAGAGAAGAATTGGAAGAGTAATGTCTGAAATTCCATATTGCTTCCTCCTCACTCCAACATTCCGATTGTACTTAGTGTCCTATTAGTTGTATTGAACACAAACTCTGCATATATTTTACACATAAAGGGAGCAATAATTTTGAAGTGGGGGGAATGTTGAAATAAATCTCAAACAAGGATAGTAAATTTAAAAGGTTTTGCACTCTCCCTCATCTGCACCCTCAAAGGTTTTTATTTATAGTGATTCCTTACAGATAAAGTATGGGAAATAATCTTTAAAATTATTGCAGAATCCGAAACATTTAAGTGGTCCTGCAGGACCAAACATACTCCCCATCAGGTGTTCTTAATATACTTTTAATGAAATATGAAGTAAACTATAACACAATTTAAAAAAAAAAAACAAAACAAAAACAAAAACAAAACCAAAAAACAACCTATATATATGTGTGTGTATATATATATATACACACACACACCTTCCACTGTTTTCATAGAAGCTCTGGCTGCCAGCAACTTCGAATTTGGTATTAACACAGGAAAACATCTATGTGTTTGCTTATCTCAAACACAAAAAAAGATGTCGTAAGTTAGGGCATAGACTATCCCCCAAGCATAACTTAGCATAAATATGTGCCATCATGCCACAATCATTCTGTTAATTAACAGAAAAGTTCAACAAATATTTCAGCTACTGAGAAATACCAAAGGCTAGAAAAGACTTATAATCTGAAATTTTTTAATTTTGTCACAGGCAGGAAAGTATAAAACGGATTTAATGTCTACAGTATTGGGAGTGGTGGTGTGTGCTAGTTAAAACTGGGGGGGAGCAAATCAGCCCGAGGAACTGCACACTTCATTTATGCTGCAAGCTCCTGTTCTGTTATAAAAGCACGGTCTTGAATGCAACTGGGAGGAGAAAACTGGTCAAACAAACTTTCCACTCTTCAGCACTGAGGCTTTTCGAATGGAAGATAAATGTATAAGATAAGGAGAGAAACATTTTGGAAGCATGGACATCGGGACCAGAGTGGGCCAGTGTATATGAATGTACTGAGATCCATTCCCTTGGTAGTTTTGGAAAACAAACTAAATATACAACAAAATTTATGGCAATCAGGAATTAGGAAATACTCCTTTATATAACAGCTGAAACATCCATTTGCTCTCTAGGCTATTTGCATGAAGCGTTTTTGCATTGATGGGGATTAAGTGTTCAGTGTTTGCTTCCACAAAGCTTGTTCAAAAATCATTATTAAAGTCCTGGTGTATGCTGACTATGAGCAAATGATCACTGACACAACACTCAGTGGAAATAACTGGGGTGGGGGTGTGGAAAGTGTTCTGAGTAATGCTGCTGAGAAAGACTGACAGAAGGGAACTAGTCAGATAACAGCTCTTCCAACCTCAAACCACCAAAACTGCCAGCTCTCTGAGATTTATACTGTGGACATTAGTGTTGGCATAGATCACTCTGATTACCCCATGTCCCATGCAGTAGTGACTCTCCTAAAGACATAAATAGGAACAAGACTAACAGGTCTCACTGCATAATGATCACAGTTTACTAAGAATCACTGAATTAGGGTGTTAGAAGTCACTGAAAAAGAGAGGGTGAAACTTCAAATTAAACTCTGTATTAGGTCAAAGTTCCTTAAGGGACACTTCAAAGTACAGTTGCAGCAGCTGCAGGAATAGATGAACAGTAAATACCAAACAATTATAAATGAGTAAAATGGAAGAGTGAGAAACAAGACGAGGAACAAGTATTGTAACGAAATAAAAACATGTTCATACAGTAGTGAAAGACAAAAATGAGGAAACAAGAAAAAATTTAAATTAATTGTGGATTTTTCTTTCAGAAAGGACACAGGAGAAAACAAGAACTACCAGTACTTTAAATTTAAAATTTAAATCCCAGGTGCTCATTTATAAGTGGTATACATCTCTTGAAATGCAATTAAAGTGATTTTTTTGGTAAGGTTAGTAGCCTGTACTCATACTGCTTTTTTAAGGTAAGGCACAATAACTGATTACTACTAATACTGTACAACTGAGTTGCATGTTCATGTGAAGATGAATACAAGCTGCAAAGAATAAGCTTTGAATTCAAAAGTGAATTTAGTTGATCGACATAAAGCACACATATACAAATTTCATTAAAATCTCTCCTAAATTTGCTTAGGAAAAGCTTGTATTTTAAAGCTGTGAGATAAACAAAAAGGCCTTTATTTTTTCTGTTCTCCTCTGATGTTCCTGTAGATTTTTTTTTTTATTGTGGTGAACTAAAACATTTCTCTGAAAGTAACTGACAGCTTCTGAAATGTCTGAGTTCTGTGGGGGTTGGAGAGAAAAGGAAGTGAGATTCTATTCTGGGAGGAAGTGGCTCTTTTTCAGCAGTAGATTGGATTCTTACCCTCACTACCTGTGCTAAGTCATAAAATAAAAAAAAAAAAAAAAGACAGATTCTCCAGCTTGTTACAGCTACTCCAGAACTCCTTCTCAAAAGCCCAGAAAGAAGTCATTTTCCACAAGTGAGGAATGAAATATGATCATTCTTTCCAGTCTCTTAAAAAAATAGGAAAGCTACAGCAGCTTAAAAAAAAGGCACCCTAGGATCATAAGACAAGAGGTATAATATCCTCCAGAGTAATTCAGAAATATGTATTTCAGATTTTGCCAAAGAATCAAACTGACAGAGATAAGAATCAGGAACTGTCAAGTCACTAACTTGAAGATAGACAAGAACAGGAGAAATACTTTGGTATAAATCCCCTTGCTTGCTGATGGGAAAATACCCCACAGAGCCAGAAAACAAAACCACTGATAACTGAATGGACTTGGACAGAGAGCCTTGGGTTTATCTTCAGCAATTTCAAAATGGCAGCCCAGAATGACACAACCAGAATCATAGCTGGAATTAAACGTGTATAATTATATTTTCTAACTGAAGCACCACAGAACATTTTGGTAGCATTAACCATATAGAGAAGTTCTTCCCTTTCTTAGAGGCAAATTGTTTTCTTCTGTGGGAGGAGCTGCCAATAATTCATGGAAATGGAGTAATGGAAAGGTCAAATAAATTGCAAGATTTTCTGTATCTCAAATTTAATTAATCTAGCCCTCCAAAGTACTAATTAGATAAATTAATTAGACATTAACAATTTTATTTTGTCCATTAAAATTATTAAATTAAAATAAAATTTACTAGAGGAGATAAAAGATTCTATTTCTTGTGGCTAAAATTAGCATTCAAACTCTCCACAATCTCTCATTATTAACACTCCACAAGGAGGAAAGAGAGTTTCCTCCTTTTGCTTGCTGTGTTGTCAGACTTAGTCAAACATGTAAAAGGGAGAAGTATCTGTACACCTCCTTCTTTGTATGTATGCACTTTGAGTTAATCCTCTCAAATATGACCTCCACCCTACCCCCTCAAAGGCTGGTTGTTCACCTATTATCTCAGCTCTGCAGCCAAAGAGGGGTACAAAATGCCAACCCCTCTGACTGTGCCCTTGAGAGACCATGAAGTAGACAGAAAAATGGAGACATCAAATACATGATTGGCCACCCCTTCCTGCTCACAGTTACATAATCTTATAACAGTTAAAGTTATATTTTCAGATATGAAATAAGAGCAGATAACACCCCCTATTACTTTACCCTGATACACCCCCTATTACTTTGCCCTATTACACCATGAAAGAAGGCAACGTATCCAATACAAAACAGATTTAGCACAGTAAAGAAAACACACTTTTATGCCACTTTTGTCCTGAAAAATCTTTTGTTTGCCTGGTGAGTCAATGGAAGTCCCAGCCCTTATGGGCTGTTCTTTTGCTAATTTATGACAGGTTTAACTAAGTTACTTATAGAGTGCACTGTAGAGATGCAGACTTTCTTCTCTAAGACATAAATTCTTGCAATTCTCCATTGTTTCCCTTAGTAAAATATCCATAGGATGCCTTAATTTAGTTTAATAACCAAACACTCTGAGGTTCCTAATTTGGGGTTGATCTAAAAATAAAGCAAGTCCCTCATACTGCTGTTTTGAGAACTGAGTTTTAATTTCTTCTACACCTTACAAATTACTTATTTCTGTTCAAGGACCACAGCGATCAGAAGCAGCTTAAGTAAACGAGAGGAGTAAAAAATAGAGCTAGCATGAAGTCTATCTGCTTTTAAAAATATTACACATATATATCAAGATTGCATACATCTAAGGTTAACTTTACATGACATTGTGTACTGTAGCAAACTCAAAAACTTTTCCTGGATGATTTCATAAGGTGCTTAATGTATAGCATGGTTAGTAAACATCTAATTTGCTAAAGAGAATACAATCCATGTGAACAGAGTTCCATTCATATTAAAATTGAATAGAAGCTAAATTTAACAGTAATCCAAAGGAAACACAGAAAATATAAAATTTTAGTCAGAAAGAAAAGACATAATTATGAAATATAAAGAATAAAAAATACTCTTGTATTTTCTTGATTTTAAATCAGAATGAAGATAAGGACTACTTGACAGACAGAAATAATTGTGTGTCACTAATATGTGGGGGGTTTTTAATTAAAGAATTACACATTTCCTTCTATCAGTAAAGGAATCAGCATCATAAGCCTTTAAGTAGTGAATATTGACTTTTTATATCTCTCTTAAGGACACCTCAAACCTCTCTTAGTGGGAAGCAACATCTTGTAGCAACAATTTCTAAGGGACAAATTATGGAATTTTCCAACACTTTTGTTGTACATTTGAGCCTTTCCTAGTTCTCAAATGGAGTACTCTGTGGGGTATTTATTTCCTTTTTTCAATACAGCATTACTGAAGATCTGTCTTTTGTTCCCTGAAATCTTTACATCGTAAATAGTACTAATACCATTTCACTCAGTTTCTGCTTTGTAGAGTGGGATTTGTGGGTTCCTGAATTTTTCAAGACGACTGTTAGTGCTGACAGTGTCCATGGCCCAGTTCCAGCTCATTTCTTCCTCTATCAAGACTTCATTCTCTGTAATGTTCCTTCTTATTTGTTTCTGTCACTCCAGCACTTGGATAAACACAGTAAGGAGTGACATTAGGTTATGCAGGCATTGCCACAAGGATACAGGGTGAATGCATTTGAACGGTAGAATGCCTGGGACTGAAACTTAATGAGCTAAGACATATTGACAAAATTCAACTTTTATTTTTAATGAGGATCAACAACTTGTGTGAAAATAAGAAACAAGGTTGAAGGCAAGACACTCCTTGATGACGTCCACATTAAAATTAGTAAAATTCTTCATTGAAATAGATGGAAGTTATTTATGATTGATTATATGAACAGACCAGACCTCACTGGCAGGTTTATTTTGCAAAGGCAAAAAAACCCCAAACAAATAAATAAGGTACAAGTATAGTAAAAAATCTTGGATGGAAAATAGAAGAAACTTAAAGTAACAGTATCTATGTGAAGATTATTTTTTTACTCTAATATCTAAAATTCTATAATTCATTTTAATGGACATTGTGGAAAGGTGAAGTACTTGAAGTAAGTATACAGACAGGAAGCTGATGGGTTTTTTTGAAGCAGTGGAAGGATCATGGAATGTTAAAATGTAATCCTCCTCCGTAAAATGACTACATAAAGAAGTAGTACTTTCCTACCCTTTTATCCTGAACCATTCAAAAATTGCTTAACAGCACATTTATCTCTTGGTTAGACCAAGGTTCAATTGCCAGTTCAGGATGAGAAGTTTTGCAACATCATCTACCAAGTGGATATATTGAAGACGAAACTCTGTTTCAATGACAAAATAAGTTCTGAACTTTATGCGTCTTCCCTATGGGAACATCTTAGCCATGAAACTTAAAAATCGTCTTCATTCTTAACAATTACATACTTCTCAGTGTAGGTGACATTAGTCTTGTTAAATCTTCTTAAAATT
>VWZD01013358.1:0-51397 GCA_013396695.1 Sakesphorus luctuosus | reverse complement strand
TGAATAGAGCAGTCATCATTTCCCTGAACTACTGGCAGGCCTTCAACAGACTGCTAATTCATATTTCCCTATGAAATCAGTGCAATGTACTATAATTGGAGACTATGCATCATAACACATGAAATATCTTCATACAAAGTATCCAAGTTAGGAGAGGACTTATAACCTTGCTAGATGTAAATTGTTCTTAGCAGACTGCTTTCTGTGCTCATCCCTTTCAAATCAATGTAAAAGTATTTCCATTGCTGTCAGATTCAGTTTGAGTGGAAGGAAGTCACAAAAATCAAATTTAATTTTAATTATTTCTAAGGAGAAAATCCAATATTAATTTGTAGTTTCAGATACATTTGTGAAGGGGCTTTTTATTGGATTATGGTAATTATGTTATATTAGCCATGAGTTTTTCAGATAATTTTGTACATAAGCATAATTTACAACTAGTATTAAAGCAATGGTATGTTTGAGAAAGCAGTGTTTCACTTCCTAATTTTCAAATGAAAATGAAACAATACAATAAGGAGAATTGCAAAATGTTTTTTTGCTAGTGTTCTTTTCTTTGATTTTCAATATTACACGTGGTGTGGATCAGTAAATTGTACTATGAGGGAAGCACTCAAGCTTAGTGCAAAACTTGAGCTGATGGTAAAATTCATCTCCGTGTTTTGATATGCTGTGAATGAATAACAGAAAACAATGTTTCTATTATCTGGTGATTTGCTTCTTTGAGCTGCTCAAAGTACACTTCAGACACAATGTTATTGATCAGGATTCTCATGAGGAGACAAGGTGGAAGGACACATACCTTAACTTTCACACTAATCCGGGGTGGGCAGGGAGTGGTGTTTTTGTTTGGTTGGTTTTGGTTTTATTTTTGGTTTTTTTAGGAAAATCCTTCTTTTGTTTAATTTGTTGGTTTGCCTTGTAATAGCACATAGTTATGATTTTCTTCTAAATGCAGTTACACTCTTGGCCATAAGAGTAGTAAATCAAAGATGAACAATGTTTTACAGTTAAATTCATACCTTATAGAAAATGTAATAAGAGTATTTAATGTCTAGCTCCATAGGTCATTTCACTCTGAGCACATGGAGTTCCTCTTCATGAAAATGTTTTGGCTTTTGGCTATATGCAAAACCTGAGGGCTCACCCTTTCACTGGTTTTGCATATTTGGCTGCTGTTTAAGAGCCACAAACAATAATCATCAAGCATCTTGCAACTGTCTACCATGACATAGTTTCCATAGTATCTGTAAACTCAGTGAGGGTGAAGTTCTACTCTTAAAGATGACATCTCTATTCTTATAAATGCAAAATATTTTGTTTGTTTTATACTGTCAGTCTATTTTTCTTCAGAGTCATTCTTTGATGTGAGAGTAGGGAGATACTATATTTCCCTACAAATTCTGTATGTGTTTATACAGGACAAACTACATGAAAAAGGCATGAGAAGTCTTTAGTGAAGGCTCTTTTGTTGGCTATTACTATTTTGCATGTTAAAAATAGATAAAAGCAAAGTTGTAAACCACCATAGAACACACTGATAAAGAATATGTTTTGAACAAACTGCAAATAACAATGTCTTCCTAACTTTATGTTACAGTTTATCTGTCTAGAAAAGAGCAGGGAACTTCAACTTATAAGATCTCCTAGATTTTACATATATTTTTAATGTATACATTGATATTACTATGCAAGCTTCAGTGAAAGGTGCTGTCTTCAGTGAGAAATACCAAATAGTGACCTAATAATAGAGAGAAGAAAAGCATGTTTACCAACCAGGAAAATATTCTAATCCTTTACTGCAGCAGAAAACCTCTTATGGATGCTGCAGGAATCAGCAGCAACACTGCCTAGAAGGCTTGAAAGGGAGATTGGATATAAAAGATAAGATATCTTTCAAGAGAAAGGAGGAATTCAGATAACCTGAGCATTACTGGACCAAAATACAAAGAAAGGACAAGGAGGAAAAAAATGCTTAATTTGGTAGAAAGAAATCAAACACAGATTTTCTTTTGTTTATCCACCTGCGTCACCTTGCGAAGTTACAAACATTTGCAACTGTGTTGTCTCTTTTACCTATTGCTAATAAGTGCTTCTGTAGGTATTTAGACTTTAACCTGGTTTGGACAAAGCACAATTTTTCAAGTTAGAAAGCAAAGCATGTCCTTTATCAAGGCTGTAGATAGTCTTTCAAACAGGCCTGTGCATGAGGGCTCTCCACTCCATCGAACAGCACTCCCTGTGCATGCCAGGCAAGGGCCAAGGGATGGGCAGGCTCCACAAGGGTCAAGGCAAGCAAAAGTGTCTTCTGGTGGCTCTTAGTGACACTGAAAGCTCTCTCACATTCATCAAAATGACCTGAGTGTCACAAGGAGAGTGTCCCAGGGACTCCAAGCTGTCTTCGTGTACCTAAATTCAGTTATTAGAATTTGCTATCAATATAAATTTGATTTGATTTATGTTTGATTTATTCCACCACTATATACATTTAAATTATCAGGAGGTAAATATTAATCTACTATTACAGACCATAAGTACATGATATGTAGCATAGACACACAACTTTTAGACAAATTAAGTTAACTGAGGTTAGCAAAATTCCTATTTCAGAATTCCTAGCCACAGTTATGGAACTAGGGAAAAAAAGTGTCAATGTTTTTGTTCTTTCTCTTTTGAACCTTTAAGTTATGTTTTAAGGCTTAATCCAGAAATCATGAAGACTAAAAATTGACATCTGAGCCTTCCAGTTACTGCTGAAAATGCATTTTAAAATAAGAAATGCAAAACTAAAAGGCATTATTAAATCATAGGTAATAAACATAGCAAAACATAACCAGAACATAGCACTCCACCACATCTTTTCACTTATGAATTAAGTAATCTTCCACTGCTAAATTCACTAATTAAAAGCATACACACAGTTCTGACATTGTGCCCTTTTTCAATAGATCTGGAATTTGCCTTGCATATACGAGACACTCATCCATTTATCATGCAAACAAAATCCATATCAAACTGCCACTTGCTGAGATACAGATTTGTTGTGATGATGCAATACAGTGTTATTTCATACCATTTATTAAACATATTTCACTGTTCTTACCGAAAGATACTCTATCACTGTGGAGCAGTTAGGAAGGTTTTAAAACTGAAATACTTGAAGTATGCTAAAAGCACATTTGGAGAATGAGGAGGGATGTTTCCACATTTCTAGAAGAAGATTATAACAAGTGTTGATAAAATGCTGTTCTATTTTATTCAGAACAGGTGCACATTAATCATCAGTAATTTATAGCCTGCATGACTAATACAATTGGCCACAAGAAATGAACATTTTATATCTTCACCCATTCAGCATTCATTTGCAAAATTATTTATAATTATCAACTACTTTAATCAGAAATAACCTTCCTGTTGAAAACAAAATTTCAGAGTCTACAAAACAAATCCGTTGTGTGTCATCTACTGAAAATTTTTTACTAAGTTAGGATTTTTAATCATTATTTGTAGTAAAAGGGCTATCAAGCAACCTGTGGGCTGTAACAGTTTCATTTCATGTCACTTTGGAAATATAATGTAAACAGACTTTAATACATAATATTACTCAAACTCTGTTGAAGCCCAGTCTAGAAGCTGTTTTCTGAAAGGAACATTTGTGTTTATATAAATGCAAACCAAAAAATGCTGCATTCAGCATCTAGAAAACACTACTTCTGTTGCTTTTATGACCTTAAAAGAGTTCAGTTTCCAAATTCATAATGTTTTGGGAGCCAGTAGATTGCCTGAGAACTCTGGCTTATGGTGTAGGGATCGTCAGTTTTAGCTCCTGGAATGACTCATTATGAATTCCTAGGGGTGAAATTGAACAAAATAATTTGGTCAAGAGGCTAAACTTCAGTAATAGAATGCAAAATACTTAAAATATTTCCATTAAGCTTCCTTGTGATTCCTTATCTAAAAGACTTGTTTTAAGATACAATTTCCTTGATTTGAAGTCATATATATGTATATATATTTCAAGCTTTGACTTTATATATGAAATCATCTTTCTCCCTTAAAAATTAAAATAAAGAACAGCAAAAGCACAAAACCATACAGAAGAATTGTAACATTCTTCTGGAAAACTTTGCAAAGTAGAAAAGTTGAAATCCTCTACTTGCTTAAGAAGCTCAGTAAAAATTTGGTATGTATGAGCAATACAGTCATCCAATATATAAAGCCTTCCTCTTCTATTTTGTGCTTCTTTTCACTCCAAGTTGAAGTTTATTTGCTATTGTCAAACAGAGACAGAAACTTTTTTTTTTTTTGATAGAGCGGTTTCACTGAGAAAAGGTAACTGTGCAGTGGCAGAGCAAATAAATATTCAGGAAACATCTACATTTCCATATTAAAAAAATGAACTTGGTAGCAGGAGAGTTTTTGAACTGCACAGTTTTCCATGAGGATACAATGTCTCCACAGATTAATTTATCTATTAAATTTTAAGAAAACAAAACAATGCATAAATGTAGTTAAGGTCCTTTCACTGTTTGGTTTGCTTTGATTTTTTTCCCCACCTCCAAATCTGGATGAAGCACAAAGCAAACTACAGCAAGGCAAATGCTGCATGAGTACCATCAGTCAAACACAGGCAAGTGCCTTGCATAAGACATTCATCCTCATCAAAGCCCGTGTACTGGGTACAACTCCTTTAGTGTACAATACTGAGCAAATTTAAAAGTATAATGACACTATCAAAGTACAAAACTAAACTCCCTGCTCTTACAACCCAGTGAGCACAGAAAGATGAAAAGCAAGATATAAAGGCCTCTGCAGAGATAACTAAACCTCTCTTCTGTCCTAAAAGAAGCAAACTGAGAAGTTGAAGGGTGTGTATGTGTGTATGGTAAGCCTAAGTCCATCAGTACACATGGCATCAGGGTCCCCATCAGAGCAGCAAGGCCTGCTGTCTCCCCCTAAGTTTGGGTGCAGGACGAACAGGAAGCAAGCAAAGCACCTGGGATTGCCACTGTGAGTGTGCTTGAAAAGCTGAATAGAGCAGCTTGTCAAAATATTTTAATCCCTAATATCAATTTGCAAACCAATTTTAAGGTCTGTAAATCATGTGTAATTTCCCTTGATTCTGACCAACATTGCCATTTTGTGGCTTGATTTTGAAAAGGCCAATCTGCCTCTCATTTAAAATCTGTACCTACTCCTTAGCAATCTGCTGAAGATTTAGATACATAACTTATTTAAAATTAAAAAGACTGGGGCAGAAAATGCAAGCTACTACTTTTCGCTATCAGGGCTAATGTGAACTTAGAATTAGGAAACCTTCTCCATGGAGCTGCTCCCTTTAGACTGCCTCCTTCAATCAGGAGTCACAGATGGGTCCCTAAGTGTGATCACAGCAGTGGTAAAATGGACAACACAAATTTTGATGGGAAATGCTAAACCTTCTGTAAGGTTACAGCACATCTGTCTCTGGATTCACCATGCCTGTGGGTATCAGACTTCACCCGCCAGAGGAAAACCTTTCCACTGAATATATCTCAACCGAGTGATGCCACTAGAGGGAGAGCCAACCATATTTATCAGCATTATCAAACTATGAGTGGCTCAGTGGTTCCAGTGGTTGGATGAGTAGCTGGGGGCAAGGAAACAAACCCCTTCAGTTCCAGACAAATAGAACCCCGATTTAAAAATGTTGAAGATATAAGTGTAAACTAGATTATATCAAACATTTGAGAGAACTTTATAGACCAAAGCGGAGGGACTTTAAAAGGTGTTTCCATGCACTGCAAGCAAGACTGGTTTATTTACTGGACTTCTGGTAAGTATCTATTGATCTGCTCGTAAGAAGCCCAGTGGTGATGACTGGAGTTTCTGGATAGAACATCACTGGTTTGGTTATTGAAAGAGCCTATTTAATTTTTTAATATTCCTCTGAGATGGAAAGGTGGTTTCTTTCTGCTAACCTAAACATTCCTCACAGCAATTCAATCTAGAGACCCCTCTCCATCCTACAGTTTCTGTGAAGATTTTCTTTCTCCTGTTTAGCAACTTTTAAAGCTTTTAAGGGTATCATCTGGTCTCCCCTCAGTGTTTTCTTGTAAAAATGATTCTAGTTCCTGCAACTAGTCGCTATATGTGGCCATTTCCACACCCAATTATTCTCATTGCTCCTCAACTCAACACTCTCTCAGTGATCAGCACTTTTCTTAAACTTCATGTCTCTGAATGCAGTCAGAAAACTTTACATGCTCCCCTGATTATTGTTACCTGGGTGTGCTTCTGTATATTTGCCTAATTAAACTTGCAGCTTTAATTAAAAACAAAACAAACAAAGTTCACTACAGGAAAGGTCATCCAAATGTTACTTTACTCTTAAAGTGAGTATAATTTTCTACTGCAATGGAAACTGCATATTGGGTAATTACTTCCAATTCTGTCTCCAAGTCAAAAGTGGAAAGTATGGAATGATAAGAGAAGTAGAAGGGACTCTTTCAGAGTCAAATCTGATGGGTAATTTTAAAACCATGTGCTTCCCTCTCAATTTTATGCACTTGTGTCCAGTGCTTATGACAGCCTATTCAGCAAGTCTGTCAAAATGCTTCTCACAGATTAATGTAATTTTAATTCTTTCTCTTCTATGGAAAAGGCTTATTTGTTTTGGATGAAAGCTACATTAGTGTAATCTAGCCAGTTCTTGACAAGTTCCCAAAATTATTTCCTAGGTGTCCAACAATGGTTTTACCCAACATGCTTTTTCTAGGAATTGACATTACATTTAGCATTCCTGATATTTCTAACATGGTTGTTTAGAAAGTACAATGATCACATCAGGATAAGTGATTATTAATTAGATGAAGCAATCATTCTCTAATTTATTATTTTCCTATACTCACCACGTTATTTTACCCCTTCTTCAAAAATCTGTTGGCTGCCTGATTAGAGGATAAGGTGCTTAGCAGACAAAACCCTCTTACATTTCCTGCAGGTATATGCCTGATGTAGACCTTTTGCTGTTATTATTTTGCAGGTCAAAAGCTGTTACATAGGGAATAGTCCCACCCAATGAAAACTGTAACAATCAGCAACTGATTGCTGATATTAGAGAAGAGTTGAAACCTGAGTGTCATGGGAAGCAAGAACTTGGCATTGGAACAACTGAGTGAAGGAAAAACTCTTGATACTGGTGGAAATTCACCAGGAGAGAAAAAATATTACAATTCCTAATGAAAAAAAAAAGGTTTAATAACTATTGACTCTCCTTAAGGTTACTAAGAAGTTAACAGTGTCAAGGTCTCCAGGAAGCTGTCCAACTATTCAGGAAGGAGTGATGAAAAGTGGATTTTTTGGTACCTAGAATTCCATACGCCCTTCCTAACTAGCAAACCGGCCTTACACACTTAAAGGTGTACTCAATAATTGTGGGTGAAAGACACAGACAAAAACTCAATCCAAACCAAGCAAACGAGCCATGCCAACATCAAATTTCACAAAGTCACAAAAATCCAACATTTATTTCTGCTATTCCTGCTCATCCTGTGAGTTGTCTAAAAACTCTTAAAAAAAACCCAAACAAAACACAAACTTTCTTCCTTATTTGCACATTTTTTCATGCTTTTCAAGTTGGTTCTTTTTAAAAACTATTTTAAGAAAAACAGAGTATGTCAGCTCATCATTAATTCTCTGTAAGCCACTTTTAAGATCAAGTATCATATTTTAGCATAATATTCTGAAAGTCTTTCCTGCCAGGAGAATGATTTATTATTTAACTGTATTTTCTTTCTTTGATTTTTACATTTACAGAAATTATTATTGTGGAATCCCTAGTTTTGCATAGGTTGAACTCCATCATAAAATAATAAAAAACATTTTTCCTTTTAAGCGTGATTCCCTGAAAATGATGACATCTAAGAATTTTGGAAGGTATATAGTAATCTTTTTCATTTTGACTGTGCAAGATGGCCAAAATCTCCTGAAAAGAGCTCAGGAGATTTTTGTCTCAGCCAAAGCCAAATCAGAATCTTGTATGATTTAATCTTAATCTGGCAGAAATGTTAACCTAAAGCTGATCCAAACCAAAATGCTGTATTTGTATCTCCTTCCTATTAAAACATAAGTCTACTCAAAACAATTCTCTACTCATGTTACTATTGTTTCAAGGGATTTTGATTGTGCATTTTATAATCTTATTCCACAAAACCAAGAGCTGATAGCATTTCTATGCCTTTGAAATTTCATGTTTTATTTATGTTATTTGTGCATTATACTTCTGGACTACTGTGATATCAACCCTTGGGAAAATTAAACCCTTTTGCTGAATGGGCTCCAAAAAAGGTTTGGAAAGCACTACCACAATTCATGTTTACTGAAATATAACCCTTATTACTTTTTTTTTCCATTATTAGTAGGATCAGTGATGGATTTGGCTGCACATGGAGCAAGGATTTCATTTACTAATTTAAAGAATGATAAACAAGGGAAAGATAAACAGTTCTGGAGGAGAACAAGGTAACATGTTTTTGCCATTTTTGAAATTAGTTTCCCCATTGCCAATATGGTGAGCAGAGGGAGTCAGACAACTCTCAGCAAGGAACAGATGGACTAAACAGCAGCATAACATTTAAAACTGTTTGGATGATTATTACACAAGTCAAAGGGTCTACAGAGTAGTAATATTAGGGAGTGAGGGAAAGACACGGAGAGAGAACCAAATGGTTCTTAGAAATTGCTCAGCAGGTGGTTCAGGTTACCTGGTACATGTGATGCAAGAGTTACTGCACTAGAGGAAAGACTGATGCATGCCTGGCAAGAATTACTAGCAGAAGCAACTTCTTCAGGGAACTTTCTGGCCCACTCATATTCCATCAAAGTTTTCAGTCATGGCTTACTGCAGAGCTTCATGTCAGTGAGCACCCAGGAGATGAAGCTTCCATGCAGGTACCCAAAGTGCACGTGCATGACTGGCAGCTACACACATGAAAAGAGCTCCCTCACACCAAAAGTAGTGTGTATACCATTGTACTCGTGCTTGTACCATTTCATCCTGTTGTGATTTAAGCACTTGCAAGCAAGAATTACTTACAAATGTTGTCATGTTCAACTACAGTTTTTCAGTTCCACGTGATGTCATTTCAGACCCAAAGTCATAGCAGCCTTTGTTTAAACACGCAAGATAGATTGGTCTTCTCAGTCAATGTCTCAAAAACACAGTATACAGAATTACAAAAGAATAAATATTAAAGGACTTTACTCTGGAAATTCTTATAAAAAGAATAACCTTCATAATACAAAATACAGTCCTATAGTATTTATTTTATGGGACTTTTGCCAGCAGTTTGTAAGAAAGTTCTCTGCTCCAAAATTTTTATTTAAATTTTATTCAAATTTCTAGTCCCCATAAGAAATCCAGCAGCTTTTCAGCCCATCCTCCTATTATTGCCGTTTCTTTGTATAGATCATGAGTAATATTAAATCTGTTTTATTTTGAAAATGGGAGGTTTCTTCGAACTGTCTGTGGTTTTCTTATATTCACCATCACATTTCTAAAGAGGGAGAGTTTGCTTTAAAAAATTTCCTTCCAACAACATTATGGTTTGGGATTTCCTTATAAATGTTGAAGTTCTTGCTCATTGTTTGTTTGCCTTAAAAAACTGAAAATGGGACAGGTTAGTTCTTCTAATTAACTATCATTCAGAAACCGGCAGGCAGTAGACAATAAAATAATTAGGAATACAGGGTGATAGACTGGAATGAAAATTTCCAGAGCTTTTTTTCACCTGCAGGCAGGGTAAAGTAAATATTTCTGTTTCTGATTCATAAAAAGTAGTAACTACATTGTACTACATATAAAGGTTGGATAGACTACAGGAAAAGCTCTCGGGGCAGTTTCGCCACCAGTCAGGATATCACAGTTGTTGAGTCATGAAACTTCTAAAAATATAAAATCATACCTTCCTTGCTAACAGCATTGCTCTCACCAGTGAAGAATCATTTATTATTTGTCAACTATTCTAAGCAAGACTTGAAAGCATAAACAGGGAATTTAGTCAAATAAACATTATTTAAAAGATTTCTTCTTATTGTCACGATGTAAAAGGGACTTGGCCTTGACGTTTTTCCATCCCAAAAGTTATATGGGGTATGGTATATAAATTACAGTTTGGGGAGTTTCTGCATTACAAAAGGATTGTAAAAGGCAGAATTAATATCCAAAATGTTTTTAAAAGTAAGGTGATTAATGGAAAATATGTTGTCTTACTGATTCAGAACAAAGAACATGAAGAATTTTTCCTTTAGAGTACCTTTCTTTCAGTCAAAGAGTTAGTTGTTGGGGAGTTTTTAAACACTAAATGAGATATGGTAACAAACCAACTATTCATAATGGAATTTTACCCACCACAAAAGAAATAGAATCTCTTTTTATGTGTTTAAATATTAAATTAATTGCATCAACACCCTTTGAAATTTCATTAATATGGGAGTGATAAAACAGTGCTGAATACAAAGAAAGAAAAGACTTGTTAAATTATATAGATGCATTTGGACCATGCATTTGGAAGTCAATTCAGTTAAAACAAATTCACTGCTTCCTGAGAGGTCTCTTCGACATATTCTAAGACTATTTGAAATAGAAATTATGACAAAATTTGCAGAGTCAAAATAATTAATGGAATGAAAAAGTTTAGTTTAATTTAAAGCTCCAGAAAGTTCTTGTATTTATTGGTTTTATGTGATTTTTTGTTTCTTGGGAATTTTTGTTTTTTACATTTTTAAAACAAAGGGCAAAATATTTGTGACTTAGACTAGGGAGTAAGACTCTCTCTCATCCTGTAGCTTTCTGATAAAGCCCCCCACAGAACACAGGAGCTCAGAGTTTTTCACATGTTAGATGATGCAAACTAATCCACAGGAAATCTCTGTTCATCAGAAAGGACAGTAGAGTTCTTTCAAGTGCTGCTACTGAATCTGTTTCAGGTTTTAATAATTAAATTTATGTTTAAATACTAAAAAACTATGTGTAAAACTCCAAAGACTACACTGTGGAATAGCCCTACCAGCAGGAATTAATGGAGGATCTTAAATGATTCTTCACATTTTGAATTCTCACCTGAGAGGCAATAAACTGGAGTTTAAATAAAGTAATTTCATCACTCAGGCCAGCGAACTGAATCATGAGCTTCTACCCTTACACAAGGATTTTACTATTCATAAATAAAAACATCAAGCATATTAAAAAAACTTTCAGCCAAGTAGGCAGGAAACTTGAGTTTAAGGACTTTGTTGGTAAATGTTAGAATATTTTAAAAGTCACCAGGTCACCCAAATAAAATCTCTGCTGGTTTAGAGGTGTTCTGCCTGACTAAGTGCACAAGATGTCAAAGAATTTATTTCTTGCAGGGTGACAAGTACTTATATACATATATGGAACCTGAAAGTCTAAAAGGCAGAAAAATAAAATTTTGGGAATTTATATATGCCAATGAAATGAACCATAACCATTGCTCTCATAATCCTCGTCACTGTATAGTAAACTACAAATTATAAACCACACAGTCTTATTTCCTTGTGACTTGGAAGAATGCCATTTGTCCAGTCAAGTCAGTCTCTTTCCAAAATCTACTTTGGTTGTCCAGACAGAAGGACAGCTTACTGCAATTAATGTGTTTTTTTTAGTGCTCTGCACAGGACATTTACAGTCTGAAATGCTGAAAAACTCTAAATGAAGTTCTTAAAAATATTAATTTGGAGAAACTTAAACATGTCTGCATAACCCAAAGGAATGTTGAATCTCTATCTTTGTTAAAACCACTGGGCTGAATGAGCACGGTCCCTTTAAGATTGCCAGACTGACTTGCAGCATACTGCCTATAATAATATTGCTTACTAAGTCCTGTTTTTACAGAACCCTGGATCTCTGTCCTTATTATTCTTATTGGAAGATTGTCTTGGAACCTCACTCCTGCGATAGCTCTGTAGAGTTATCTAGTTTTCAGGATAAAGTAAATTCTGATGAGTTCTCACAGACTTTTTGCACCTTTTGCACCTTCTCCCACTAATGTATTTTTAGAGAGTTTTAAGAAAAATGAAATTTGATAAGGATACCAGCAAAAAAAAAAATTCAGATTTCTTCCCCGCTTTATACTAATAGCTCTTTCTCACACTTAGTTCAAGCCAAGTTCATCCTTGAGTGTCAGTGGCCACAAATCAACTCAAAGTAACTCTTATCTGTCCTATTTATAATGATGCTACATGTGCCTATCTCTGCTGAGGTAAATAGGAATTAAATTTACCATCTCATGGCACTATGACATGACTCATGCTCACAAGATAACTGAATCACTACTTCATGTCCTTCTCTCCAGCTGTTGAAAGCCAAAATGCACCTACTTTACATCTGTTCTGAGTAATTTTTCAGCTCAAATATTAAATTTTATACTAATCACTTTTATTCCAATTGTATTCCTTGAGGCTTCAAGATCATCTAGATTTTAGCTGTCTTTGAGATCTCAGATGTACTTTATATTGATCACACCTCCTAGACCTGCATCCTCAGAAAATTCCCTGGCAAAATTAGTCAGTAAAAACAGGAGAGTTAAACTCCATGGAGATTTTGTTTAATAATACCTTTTCTTGCAATCAATAATTATCTTTCAGTATTGACAGTATTCTCCACCTTATTAGTTGGCTCCTAAACCATGTTACTATCAAGAATCTGATATTCTCTGTCCTAACTAGTCATTCCTCATAACAGAGTGAAATTTTGGCAATAGCAATTTAAAAATGTAATAAGATGAAGTTTTAGGGAAAGTTAATATTTCTTAGTCAGCTCACCTGAGAAGGGGCATAAGGGGAATTACACAAACATTGAAACATGCAGGAATAGACCAAACAAGTTTCTTTTCTCATTACTCAACAAACAAGTTTTTGGTGTCCAAAATTAAACAAATAAACAGTGGTTTTAATAGAACATAACGTATGTTACACTTCATACAAATAACACCTTCCTGAGGTAGGTACTAACTAGGTAGGTTAAGGACTGAAGGAAGAAGTGAATTACCACTGTATGGGTTGGGGGGGTTTGTTTGGGTTTTTGGTTTGTTTTGTTTTGTTTTGTTTTAAGGAGAGACAGTCTGTGGGACAAAACATGTAATTTTCATTTGTAGTCATATGCATACTGAAACACTTTTCTAAGGAGGCCTAAACAGGTCTTAATGAATTTGCAGGCTTAGAGTAATTCCTACAAAGACAGGCTGAGAGATCTGAGGTTGTTCAGCCCAGAGAAAAGAAGGGCCTGGGGTGATCTAACTGTGGCCTCCACCCGAAGGGAGCCTACAAGAAAGATGGAGGGGGTCTATGTACAAGAACACGTAGTGATAGGACAAGCAGAAATATTTTCAAACTGAGAGTATGGTTTGGTTTAGATATTAGGGGAAAATTCTTTACTGTGAGAGTGGTGAGGCACTGAAATTGGTTGCCTAAAGTGGTTGTGGATGCCCCATGCCTGGCAGTGCTCAAGGCCAGGTTGGGTGGGACTCTGAGCTACCTGGTCTAGTGGAAGGTGTCCTTGCCCATGTCAGGGAGGTTGGAACTAAATGATTTCAAATGTCCCTTCCAAACCAAATCATTCTACAATTCTATCATTTTATGTTTGTTTATTTGTATTCCTTCACTACCCGGTGCTCACATTTCAGGAGCACATTTCTATTTCCAATTGCTTTGTAACAGCTAACAAATTCTAACATAAGATTTTAAAGTTAAATTTTAAAATAAGTCCTGAGAGAGTTATTTATACATTTCAAAATACACAAAAGAAATGAGAAGTTAATAGATACATTGCTATCTCTACAATGAATTGTTAAGTAGTCTAAGAAAGATATTATTTCTAAAACATCTGCAAAAATAACTCTGAATATTAATTACCATGCACGCCTTCTTATGCTGTACTTCCATTTCAAATGGCAAACAGCCCACTCAGATCTGTATTGCTCACTATTTTCTTCCACAATAATAAACAGGAAGACTATTAAAAAAGTGAAGAATTGTGCATTCTAATGCTTCTGTATTTACTTTGTTTTGCAAAAGATCTTGTCAACAGGAATTAGTAGTCAGTACAACAGTACTCAGTCATTACATTAGTATTTAGACTATAAAAACACAGAATAAACAGGGAATATGTAAGCACTGCCAATCAAATTTCATTGGCCTGCTTTAAAGATGTCTCAGACTGTCTGGTTAGGTAGCTTTAGTATCACATGGCACAAGACAGGACTCCTCTACCTGTTTTTCACACCAACAATAACTCAAAAAAATCTACAACGGAAATCTTCAATGAAGCTGAGATCCATGCTAAGTCAATTAGAGTTCATGGCTAAGTTACCCTAATTAAGACAGGCTAAAACCCTTGCGGCACTGAGCACTAACACCCTTCAACAGCAGTACTTCCATTCCCAAATTAAAAAAAAAAATGTGATTGTGACCTTGAAAATCATCTGAAACTTGGTAACGAATGCTAAAAAAATAGTAAGGAGGTAAGGAATCTTTCAGTCTGGATTTGGTGGAAAATAAATATAATTTTAACAATATATATTGATGTTTCTAATATTGTGGGTTTTTTGAAAACAAAGTTACAATAATTACTGCGATGGATCCAAAATTACAGTAGAGGCAGTAAACTGTATCTTATTTTTTTTTTCTAGAGAATACCAAAGTTCAGCTGGTGTTTTCACAGCTCTGTTGCAGCCTATTGCCAAACTAACTGGTGATTCTTGCACTCTTGACAAAGGTGATGTGTTTGTTAGTTTCATCTAAAGAAGGATTTTTTCAGTGAAAGTGTTTCTCCAGAAGAAAGCAGAAGGATGTACTTACGCTGATCCACATTTGTTTTTCTTTGCTGATATCTACTTTTGTTCAAACTCAACTACATTCAATATTTCTTTGTTAAAAAAAAAAACAAACAGAAACAGAAAATATTTTTTCTTTATAAACCTTTACAAATCTTATCCCAACACAGATCCCAGATTTTAGTCAATTAATTTCTTTACACGTTTATATACAATGTTGTAGTTACAGTAAAATCAAAAGTGAGCAATTCAGATCTATAGAAGACCCTGTGAGACTGAAGGCAGCTAAGAATAAAGAAGTCACAGCTGCTTGGAGGAGTAGCTACTCCTGAGAGGTTTCTCATGGGAGCTCCTCAGGTTTCTCACAGCACATCAGAGAGGTTCTTGAAAACATCTAGGATAAGTTCTCCAAAACATTGGACTTGTGAGATAATGGGTTCTAACCAATTGAAGTTTCTAGCGTGGTGTTGTGTAACTCTTTCTAGCCAATAAGCTGTAGTTCTAACCATATATAAACTGTGTGCTGTGTAATAAAATGTCTTCACTATGAATCTCATAGATTTGTGTGAAGTCCAGTTGCTCCTCCGTTTATTTTTTGTTTACTTTACCATGTTGTACATTCTAACCCTTAAGAAATTACCAAACAAAACCCCAGGAATCAACAGAATGTTACAAATCTTGCAAAGTTTGCTACTGGTCTAAAGATAAGTTACTTTACATCCAGGCATCTAAATATCCAGTAATGTTGTTTTTTTTTTCTTTATGTAACCCTACCCTGTAGCTACCATTTGCTCAAGTTTTCACCCAGACTGTTACATATGGACCCCAACATACTGGCATTTGCTTCTTATAATCTCATGTCATTGGTTCTATCTTCATTTTCTTTCCTATGTTTACCATCTCACTTACACTTTATTAGGTGTAACTGGTATGAATCTTGCCTAAAGCCTCTGGTGCTGGTGCATGGTGGTTCTTGCCATTTGAAACATCAGCCCTTCTGAAATGCAGTGACTGGGAGTGTTTGCATGGGCAGATGCTCACAGCCCTTGTGATGATTGTGTCAGAGGGTGTTTTGATCCTTTTCACAAGTTCCATTTAGACCTGCTACTTAAAGAGCACAAAATGCTTCCTTTGGCACTTCTCTGAGCTGAGTGCCCACAAGGCCACTTTGACATCTCCTCACAAACGCTAGAGAAAGAGTGATTCCACATAGTATTATATTCTGAATGTAAAGATGTTTTCTTACAAATCTATACATTTATGAAGAGCAGAAAATCTCAACACAGGGCACAAACAAAACTAAAGGAAAAACATTATGACTTTTTTACTGTGAAGTAAATTAATTTTGCTCTGATGAGTATACTGTGCAGCAGCAAAGTAATTTTTATTTAAAAGAGAAGCAACTTCTAGATGTATTCAAAGAAGTACTCATTGCATAAAGTGAGAAGTTTGAGAGCAGCTATAAACTTTATTGCTTCTGATACCTTTGTAATCCATTCTTGCTAGCCATATAGTATACTCAAAATAGATGACAGAACCAAACTTCTCTTCAGACAACCTGCTACAATTCCTTTCTCTTCCACTGGACATGCAAGTTATATACAGCTATGAGGGTGTATTTGTTCTCATGTTCTTTTAATAATTTAGATATGAAATCAAGTTGGCAACTCGGAGCTCATCAAGTAATTGCAATAGATCTCAGAATATTCTTGCTCAAGGGTGGTCTTCTGGTTACCTGAGCACCTTAAGATTAGGCTGCCTGTGCTGTTTCTGGAAGATTAGTACTGCAGTATTTTCCAGGAACACAGAAATTACCATTTTTGTCATAGTATGACATCTTGTGGACTGCTGGCAGTACTACGAAAGGACTCACTGTTCTTAACCTAAATATTACCCACATTAAGTAAACTAGTACATGGAGTGCCTGTTTCTTTTAAAGCTGACTGGGTCATACACATGGCTGTCATCTGTTTGGGGATAGAAAGCATTGCAGACAATAAGCTTGTGAGAAAGAAGGTACATAGGCAAAACCTAGTTAATATACAGGCACTGAGCCCTGTGATTGCAATGTGCAGGGCTCAGGATAGGGGAATGCCTTTGGTCGCTCAGCACCTTCCTGGCAAGGGGCAGGCTTCCAAGACTGGCTTGTTTCCATCTTCAACCTACTTTTTTTCTTAACCCAGTTTCTGGCAAGCAGAAAAAAGGATAAGGATCCCTTGACATGTTGCCTGGCAGGCAGGTGGTAGGTCTCTTTTTTCCAAACCTCCAACGAATGAAGAATGGGAATGGACAAAAAAAAATATTGAAAAGGTTGAGGGGTTTTTTTGCCTCCTCATTTCTAAAATTGGAGTGTATTCAGGATTATTTTAAGATTTAGAGCATGACTAAAAGCTTTCTTACAAGGCATGTGAGCTTGTCTGGTTGTATCACTGGCCCACATCACTACCTCCTGATTAAAAGTAATGGAAAAAATCTGTCTGATCATTAAACTCCTGACTATATTTGAATACATCCCCATATATACTTCATTTAAATCTTTCCTGACTAACATATTCAAGAAAAACCTGGTGCTTTATTTCAAATAACAAGACAGCACGGAGTTATGAGCTGACAGAAAAGCTGAACTGTATGAAATCTATATAGTTGGGGGTTTTTTTCCCCACAGGAACTGAAGCCAATAGTGTTAAGCAAAATGTTTCTTTGCTTTTAAAACCCTTTGTTGCTTTCTCATTTTGCACACAGGGTCTCCAAATCTATTTCTTTTCTTTCAGGCCACCCATTAGATCTTCATGTGTAAGAATATGCCAAATACTGTTCCAAACAGTAAGAAATTGTGAAGTGTCAATGTGGACAAGGAAAGGGAAAGGAAGCTGTAGTAGGAAGAAGTACAGAATCAACAAAAGCAACCCCTGTCATTTAGATGATACTGAAAAAAACCTAGTTTCATGAACAGACACATACCACTGAAATTGTGAAACATACCACTTTTCATGAAGGTAGATGACTGAGATACTGTCTTTAGACTATTCCTCCATAGTTGAACTTGTGTTCAGAGCTTTGAGTGAGCAGTGAAATGCCAAAATGCTCAGAAAACTCAGCAGGAGTTTCCTGTTCTAATTTTGTGGGTTTGAGAGAGGTGGAAGTTTTGGCTGGGTGTATAACCTCTGTATGCTTGGTATAAATGAAGGGAAATTACAAAGCCTTCTCTTCAACAGTTTTTTGGTTGTTGTTGTTTTTTTTTCTGGAGAAAAGATTCATCAGTTGAAGAATGACTTTCAAGTCAAAGTCTCAGCAAGTACAGAGAAAGTCTTTCAAAAAGTGGATAATATTAGGGGAATAATAGAGTAATATTATGATAATATCATTCAACCCAAAATGAAGACCTCATTCATAATGACTACATCTCCACAGTACTGGAAGCCCAGGCCACTATCATTCTTTAGAAAGCTAAATTCAGCTGTCAGTCTCAAGCTCATTCCCACACTATACCGGACACAGACAAAAGGATGTTGTGTAACTTGGCAAATAGCTGTCTGTGCTCTTTCATTTTTGTAGGCACATACATTAAAGACAACAAAAAAATCAGTGGACTCATAAAGTAGTATCAGAATTAGGTGCAATTATTAAATCAATTTTTTAAAAGTTTTCTTTTCAAGAACATGCTATCAAAGTGCTTGTACTCAGATGAATTTGACCCACATTGCAAGAATCAACATAAGGAGAGCTAGGAATGATGATGTAAAACTTTAACCTTCAGTGGAATCTACCAGCCTCACAGGGTCAAAAGCTGAGCTTTGAAGACCAGGGGAAAGACTAGCTTTTCTAAAATATTTGCAAAATTAGAATGTTATAAAATCCCTTTGATCCCCTGCCCTAGCCATGCTTTCTAATTCTCAAGTGATTGCTTAAAGAACAGAAGTAGAAAATTCATATCTCATGGCTTATATAATAATGGCCAATCTTTGCGAACGAAGATTTGGGAAGGGCTCACCCCACGTGTGCCCTCCAAGCCTGCGCAGGGGATTTTTTAGGTGAGGCACAGCGTGCGCAGAGCTGGCCCCACCGCTTAAGCCCTAAGGTTCATTTGCCATGGCCGAGCAAGCTTGGACAGTGACAGTGAAGTCTCCTTAGGACTATCTACAGCACTCGGTACTAACCAGGGCTGACCCTGCTGAGCATCCCAGATCTGACGGGATTGGATGGCAGGGAGGCATTGAACTGCCGGGGCCGCCCGTACTGAGACTCGAACTCGCGACCTTGGGAGTCGGAGACCGGAGTGCTCTCCACTATGCCACGGGAATGGCTTATATATATTTATTACTAGTAGGTAGCTAAAGGTTAAATACTTGGACCTATATAAAAAGCAATTGTAACAACTTAGGCATCAGTAAAATGATAAAACTCAGAAATATTTACTAAGTATTAATGAGAATTTTTTTTAAAAAACCCCAATGCACTTTAATCTCCTGTTCTCTTCCCTTCCTCCTTTTTCTATGTTTTTTATTTGTTCTGCTAGTCATTAATGCCTTCTATCCCTCTCCACAGATCTTGGCTGCATTTTGCACTGACCATTGAACTTGTTCAGGCCAATTTACTCGCTGCAAGCTGTAAAGAACATCACATAATTTTTTGTAATTTTTTTATATTCCTAATGGTCTGCAATGTGTCTTCTGTGCTCTATGTGGATCTGAACTAGTATTGCCATTTCAGAAACAGATTTCAAAATAAGTTTGGAAGGGCTGTATATTGGATATTAGTAGTTGAGCAGTAGGCAGTCTGTAGATGAGTTATTTGGGAAAGCAACAGTGGAATATGGATACAAAGAGGAGGAGTTAGGATGTACGGAATGTGGGAAGGGAAAGAGAGGTGTGTGACACCTATTTTGCAATCAAAAATGTATGTCCTAGGTAAAAATTCACTGTCTGTTATCAGGTATTCCAAGGAGCACTTACTAAGCAGTTACCAGAAAGGAAAGCAGGCAAATACATTTCCAACACTTAGCTGTTCCAATCACCAGGATGGCTAAGCACACAACACTGCAGCAGCACAACAAAAACAAATTAGCCTCTTGTTCTCAAGTAGTTGTACTTTACAGAACCCTGGTGCTGTCTGCTCCACACCTGCATAGGGTATGCTCAGTTCTGCTAATCTCAGAATTATTTGGAGTTCTGCACAATTAGTTTATTAGTGGAGACAGGCTTAATGTAGACATACTTTAAATGTCAGGCATTAAACAAGTGTGAGCCAATAAAATTCTATCCCTCCATCTCAAACTGAATTCCATGAAAGAACAAAATTCATCTGGCGAACAGAGCACTTAAGTTGAAGGACACCTTCTGATTTCAGTGAAAAAAGCCCTTGTATATTCTTCAGTGCCAGAAATATGATTTCATAGAATCATTTAGGTTGGACAAGACCTGCAAGAGCTTTAAGAACACTGAGTCCAACTGTTAAACCAGCACTGCCAACTTCACCACTAAATCATATCCCCAAGTGCCACATCTGCATACCTTTAAATACTTAGAGGGATAGTGAATCAACCATTTTCCTGGGCAACCTGTTCAAATTCATGACAATCCTTTCTATAAATAATTTTTTTCTAATATACAATCTAAATTTCCCCTGGCAGAACTTGGGCCATTTCCTCTCGTTTTGTCACTTGTTACCTGGGAGAAGAGATCAACTCTCGACCTCACAACAACTTCCTGTCAGGTAGTTTAGAGAGTGATAAGGTCTCCCTTGAGCCTCCTTCTCTCCAGGTTAAACAGGCCCACTTCCCCCGAACACTCTTCATAAGACTTGTTTTCTAGACACAATTTGCCTTAATCCATTATTTCATTCTTCTGAAGAGATGTCAAAATGCCAGATGAAGTTGTACTTCATTTGCTTATCAGGTCAAAAACAATGTCTATCTTCGCATGATTGTGAAGTCTATGGTTTCACTCTAAATTTCAAACTGATACCTGTTTTTAAATGTTTATAATAGAATTTTATTTCTATAGTTTTAAAAATCAAAGCGTAACTCTAGAACTACCTGGAAAGTGACTGCTATAGCAATTGGACAATGTTTCTATCTCCATTTAAGCAGCAGATTCTAAGCATTGAAGTAGATCAGGAGTACCATACCAATCATTTTTCATCCCCACACACACCCCAACCCCCCTCCTCTCCCCCCCCAAAAAAGAAAGTTTAATTGTATAGACATCTCCTGTGTGACAGAAGTAGTCAGAAGTGTCAGAAGGAAACTCAGGATTTTTCCTAAATTAATTTAATCTCTCACATATGTTACAAACAGTATCTTCTTTGTGTCTTGGTTAACAAAATTGTGCAAGCTTTGTTCTAGGTCTAGTAAGGAAGAGATAGGTCTCACACAAACGTGTTTTACACCTGAGTCACCTGGTGATCAAACTATTTAGTCTTAATTGTTTTAAAACCTGGTCTCAACCACTTTAGAAATAATGTGGTACCATTAGCAGACACAGACCAGGCTTGAGTCATTACAAAAGATGTAAACAAACTGGATAGAGTCCAGAGAATAGTAATAAAAATTATAAGAGGTGTGAAAAATGACCTATGAGGAAAGGTTGAAATAATGGAGCTTGTTTAGTCTAGAAGAGTAAAGACTGAACTGGGACATGATCACAGTCTTCAGATATGTATAATGCCCTTTTTATAGAGGACAATGATCAGCTGTTGTCTGTGTTCACAAAGGACAGTACAAGCATTAATTTACAAAATTTGCAACAAAGGAGTTTAAAGTCTGAGATTAAGGACAGATCTCCAACTAGAACTAGCTAAATAACAGGATTCCTGGCTTGGAGAAGGTTCGAAAGGATTTTCAAGAGTAAATTGAAGTTTTGGACTAATTCAGAATACTAAAAACAGTTCTGCAAAAATTCATAACATTAAGGCAAATGACAATCAATCAAGAAGTATTAAATATGATACAATATATTTTAGAGAGAACATTGTCATAGTTGCATTATAATTTGTTTAAACAATTAAAAGCAGTTTTAACTGCTCAGAAAACTTGGAGAAGCTCTGTACAGTCTGGAGAGGTCTTTTTAATGCTTGCTATTCTTAAGTGTGAGGAGATTTCTCCACTTGTGGCATATTTTATGTCTTATTCACAGAAATATACGGTATAGAGCTACTGACACAGAAGAGTTCTTAAATATACACCAAGAAGTGGAGCCCTTTAAAACTAAAAGGACAGCCTTTATTCTTTAATGCTATGCAATAAAACTGCAGAAAATATCCATATAGCTTGATTATCTTATAAACAAAGTGACTATAGACAAAAATTTACTTCCTTTAGAAAGAAAAAAAGGTGTTGTGAGTCAAATTTTACCCACTCATTATCAGAACCTGTGTGTTTAAATCACGAATAGTCTATGAAATGCTTATTTAAACAAAATTTAGTTTTACAGTTTGTTCCAGAGCACATTAAACTTAACTGACTTCTGTCCTCTATAATTAGCTGGGATAGATAATGCATATATATACAACTTTAAAAACATACACACATTTGCAATACATATGAAAAGAGTAGGTGGTATGGCTTACATGACCATTTCCTGTCTTTTTCCCAGAAACCATTTATATTAATTTCAATTGAAAGTGAAAAAAGGGTAACTGATGGAAGTCTTAAGATTAGCTACAGTTGTATATAGGCACTACATAAATATGTCTTTTATTAACTTTAAAATATCATCTAAAAATTAAAAGATACATATTTTGAGCAAAACTGTATAATGTACCATTCCCTGCTACTAAATAATTAAAATATTTTCATCCTGTCAGGTTGTAAAAAAATAATTTTTAGAATCCAATTTAAGTATTGACAATAAATTTATTTTACTTAATATGGATATTGTTTTTGGAAAGAGACTAGAATCTGAAAGATGTTAAAATACAGAACATGGCTGTTAGGATAAAAGTTATGGAAATTAATGGCATGCTAAGATGTGCCAAACCAACAGTCCTATACATTAATAATCATTACAGTTGGTTGCCTGCAGAAGCAATAGTTTTCATATTTGGAATTCAAAAATTTTCATTTGGATAAGAAACACAGAAGTTAGAGTTAGGATTAGTCATTTGTCATAAGTATTGGAACTGTAAGTAGCGTCATCCAATCCAGTTGTCTCACATAAAGTAACATTCAATATGTGAGAAAATCTGTTCCATAAACCTGTCTGAAATACAGTTGAACTTGTACGGTTTCCACAAGTTAGGTTAAAGATAAGGAGTCTACTTACGAGAAGCAGGGGTTATTTTGAGATATGCTGTTGGCATGTGCAGCTTTTAAACTAAGAACTCTTTTCAGATACAGCCACAAAGTATTCTACCGTATATGTAGTCTATGGAGAAAGGTTACCTCTTTTCTCCTTACTCTGGGAATACCTCTTACTTACTTAGAGAACATATAGGAAAGGAGGGACTGTTCCACTTCTCTGCCATGGGATTCAGGTCATCTGTAAATTACCCTTGTAGCTTTGCAGTTCTGCAGACCACACAGTTAGTAACATACTGGAGGCTTCTGAGGCAGTGACTTCTGCCTTTGCAACCTGTGCCCTCCTTACATCATGTGGTTTCACTTTGCTGTAGTGAAGGAAGTCCTAAAACATCCCAAAACCATTGAGACTCAAAATCTGCAGGAGAAATGAAGTGGTGAAAGGATCTTTAGAAACACTAATGTTTTGTCTGAAAAGAAAGTTCAGTGCATGTTCAAACATTCTGGTATATATAACGTTGTTTCTGTTACAGACAAGCATTTAAGGAAAAGGTACAGAAAGCATAATCACCTAGTGTAAGCGACATACAAATACTAATTTGACAGAAATTTCAGAAAGAACAGTGTACAGCTTTACCTTTTGTTCTGGTGTCTAGATACTCCAGTAGTGATAAGGAAGCACTGGAATTTCCCCCAAAGATTTACACAATGTTTAAGCAAGGGACTAAAGTAAATTTTTTAGTCTAAATCCTGGACTGACATTTAATTATGTCTTGACTGCGCATCAGAATGAAATGCAAAGGTGCACATCTCACTCTATGTTGCACTTAAAGTCCTACCAAATGAGGAAGCAGAACTGTGGAGTACACTTACTCAAGTTCAGATACAGTTAGAGAATTTGATTTGAGCATATATTGAGGAAAATGTAATCCTTGTTTTCCAAAGACCACAATTCTTTTCCTCTGAGAGGAGCAGTACTGACATTAATTCCAGCTGTGGATCTGGCTAACAGTGTTTGAGTTAAATCCCCATCTAAGAATGGTCTGTCAGGCTGAAGTAGTTGTAAATGTTGTTTTTCTAGCTATGAGAAACCCCAATTGGACAAAATCATACAGAGGTATGTTATATAAAATTCAGCATCTCAACCTTGAATGAAAAATATGTCTTCTGAGGTAACTGTGTATATAAAATGAAAAACAGGTGCTATCTCTTATTTGTCTGTATAGACAGTTAGATTAAAAGTTAGTTCCTTGCAAGTTCAGCATATATGGAAGCTAACTAAAGGACCTATTATCCAAGTAGTTAAATGAATGTGTTTGCTTTTAGCCACGGCACAGCACAATGTGATTGGTGACCTTTGAAGGATCATAGCACACAAGGTGAACAAAGACAGATACAACCCCTCAGAAAAATCTTATCTTTTTAGTTTTAAATGTTATCATCAAAATCTGCATTTCTACTCACTGCAATTTAAAATTACTTTGATCTGATTGTTATGGGTTGGTACTGTGATATTTATCACAGCAAATCTGTGTCAAGGTAAAGAATCAGATGCAGTTTTGGAGGCTGTCAATGTAAATGCATTCCAAAAGTCTGCATGTTTCCTTCATGCATCACCTTTGAGCTGTAGCTTATTAAAACCAAATTATTCATCTAATAAATATTTCCACTAATCAGTTCATCTAAGGACATCTTGAGTTGACATTTATATTATTCTATTTTATTTCTTTGATGCCAAAGATCATCCTGTGACAGCTTTTAGAATTTAGTTTAATAGCTACATCATCAATACCATGATTAGAGTCAATTTTGAGAAGGCTGACTGGCTGGTCTTGGTATAAGTGACACTCTCAGTTACTCTGTAGATTAATATATGTTACACCTTTTTATCAATATATTCACACAGTGCATTGTCCTCAGGGAGTGCAGAAATCCAGGGACTCAGCTCAAGGAGACAGAGATATAACTTTAAACAGAGATATAACCTGAATCTCTTAAATAGTGTATCAATGTGCATGCTATAAGATCCACATATGATTGAGCTAAAGCAGATGAGCAAAGTTATAGCTTGCCATGTTCTTTTCAAGAACATTACTGCCAGACCTCAACAGCAGCTGTACATATGTAATAAGACATGTATTTCATCCTTAAAAATCAGGAAGAATGTAGTCCTATGGCCAGCCCAATTTTATGAATTAAAAAAACCCCATGATATATTCATTTAAAGATTTTCCTGGACTAGTAGTTTTCTTACATGCTTAAGATTTGAAAATTGGTCATTCATTAAAATATACTGATTTTTTATTTTAAACTATGACTGTTTTGGGAGACACTTCACAGTGAACAGCACAGGATGCTTTAATCATCATTATATAATCTTGTATAATCGCACTAATTCTTTGAGAATCACCACCAGCAGATGGTTCAATAGTAAATCCCTGGTTTGGGGAAAGCGCCAGTTGTAAGGGTCCTTGCAGGTGAGTCTTCAGCGAGAATGGATGAGATTCTCCAAACTGCTGTTCTGCTCAGTTCTTAAAAGCACCTGACCTACAGTCCTCCATGACTTCATGATCCATCCCTATTGCTTATCTTAATCAATGTATTAGAAATCTTTTAATATCCTTACCTATGCATGAAAGACTGTCCTGCATGAATGTATCTACATGTGCAGGAACAGTTCCTACTGACTACTTACAAATCTAGTTTGATGAGCAGGAAGCACCTGGGGGTGTGTCTGGGGCTACTGGGATGTAATTCAACATATTTAAGAATAAAGGAAAGCCTATAAGGGGCAGACTATGGGAATCTTCAGGATTTCACAAAAGTCCCACCTGGAGAATTCCAGTAAAAGTTACTCAAGTATTTCTTTCAAAAGTGGCTACAAGGTCAGCCAATCACTTTGTCTCAAGTCAGTCTACTCTCTCACCTACATCAAGGTTAGATGAGGAGAATCTGGGAATTAACAACCTCAGTGCCAAGGGTGTGTACTCAGGCACAGCCCCTACACCCAGCTTCACCAAAGCTGTAGTTATTTTAGGACAGACATAAATGTTATCCTTGCATCACCCTTACTACTTAAATTCTGCCATTCTAAAGCTACTGCCAAAAATAACACTTCCATTTTTCACATGTGTAACAGTATCTGCATTATTTCATTTTAGATCTCACTACACACTCAAATCATCACACAATTTCAACAATTTGCATCTGAAATTGGAAAAATGCCTTTATCATTTTCTGGGGGCAAAAACTGTAGTTTCTTCTTTCCTACTTCTAGATAAGTAAATGGCAATAGCTTAATCAAATGGTGGTACCGTCTCACTGACAGTTACTGTTCTCAATATTCACTTGTGCTGACTTAAATGGGAAAGTAATTGTCCATTACACTGACAAACATTATCACCTCAAATTTCCCATCAGTTCTAATCCAAGCATAGTCTTATGTTTTATAATTACATTCAGATTGCTTTGGGAACCCAGTGATTTAGCAAAATATCTGTAGTGCGAGTATATACTAAGTATAACACTAAGGTACAAGGTAGGAAATGGTGTTGCAAGATGCTAATGTAGCATAAACAATACTAAAATAATTTGTAGTACTTACGTCCCATGTGTCCTTTGTCTGTATTACCTGTCCTACTTCTACATCTACTCCAACTATCAACATAAAACTAAGTTTTACTTGTGAAAGCCGTTTTCTGCCAAGACTAAAGTGGGACTGCTTGACTATTTCATAATGCTGGCTACTAGGTTCTTGTCTTGGGTTGAGCTGGCAAAATGCCAACTGCCCAAGTACAGAGAAAAAGAGTCCTCCTCCCCCCAACCAGCCAAAGGGAGAAAGAAGAGGGAGAGGGGGAAAAAAAAAAAAACTCTAAAACCAGGTTTCTTCTGAAACTAACTACATGTATTTATACAGAAAAGAGAAAATTAAGAGAAAACTACAATATAGCACACACAAGTTATATATAACTTCCCACTCCCCAATAAGCACAGATTTTACCATTCTGACTACAAATCATTCTAAAAAAAGTCGATTCCCCAAAGACAAACTTAAGCAAAGAGAAGAACTAAGAACAAACATTTTACTTCCCTAAGATAACATGATGGTGAGCCGATGCTGTGGGCTTGGGCCTGTCCATCCCTCCTGGGACAGCACGGTGTCTGCTCTGTACCTTGGCCGAAGTGAAACTGAGCTAAGCCACTCCCACACACTGGATTTTACTCCTATTGAGATGATGTAAGATGGTATGAAATACAACATCATTGGCTAGAAGAAGTCAGCTGCTAGCTAGCCCAGCCTAGCTGAAGGCAGCTGACAATTTCAGTCCCAAATCTGAATTCCCAGGCCCAAACTTAGGCCCATCAGCCAAACCCATGACAGTTCTCTATCTTCACTCTAGAAAAGCAGCACAAAATCAACAGCAAATTTCACATTTCACCTATGTGATTCTGCTGACAGAAACAAAGAATCAGAGTATCTTTAATTCAGATTTCCAAGAACTTTTTCTCACATATTTAATCTTAAATAACTGTTAAGTCTGCAAACATATTGTACTGGTTTAAAGGTAAACCAGCAGGAGAAACGAACCCAACACAAGAGATTATAAAGTCAGAGTTACAATTTAATAAAAAAAATACAATAAATACAATGACACAAAGAGAAATTGGGTTTAGCCCACAAAACCCAGAAGTATAACCCAGCCCCCTAGAGCTCAAACACAATTGTGTTCATTAGCCACTGTGCTGAGACTCACATGGTTCCCCCTGAGTCCAGAGTAAAAAAGAAGGGAAAGAAAAACCTGTTGGTGCAGATGATGGTCACAGTCCTGTCGAGGTTCTGGATCTGATGAATGGTCCCACAAGTCCCCAAACCCCAAGATTATATACCCTCTGGTTCAGGTGGGAATGCCCAATATCTCCCCCAGGGTGGGGAGTTCCACAGTGGGTGATCTCACTTTGAGAGTCATGGGGTATTTGGAATCACTGATAACTCATTAGCAGACACACCCCCTTCAGGCTGGGTGTGGAGGTGCTAACGACTTCCTGGAGGGGAGTTACCACAGCTCTTATCTCACAGGTTTCTTTCACAGCCAGCTCACATCCTGATTGGTCAGATGTGCCCTGGGCAGCTGCTGCAAATGGTCCATTGTTAACAGTTCATGAGAAATTATATAGAGGGTTTGGTCACATCCAGACAGTGATAAACTAGTCCCAGCTTCCTGAACTAGTACACATATTTAGAGAAACATCTCCCTAATGTTTACATGGTTGTTTTACATGTTCTAGTGAATATGTAACACAGAATTCAGAGCCATATTCCTCTATAAAGGTTTCATTAAACACTTTTACACTAGAATAAGCAACTATGATAAACTACCATAGATATATAAAAACATTTTTAAATTACAAAAGTAAGAAACTTTAGGTTTACAATAAAATAATACTGTATCTGGATACTATTTCTGTATCATATGTATCACAGACCAATAAAGCAATCTGCGCTTCTACGGATTTCTTGCCACATGCAGAGAATCCTCCTGCAATTTTTAACAGACAGAATCATAATCATGAAAGTACAAGTTTATGTACAAATTACAACAGCATTTAATAAAATACTACACCTAAAAATCAGGTCCTTATCATGCTTCCAGAGTACACAACTCTAAACAGACTCAGAAAAGAGGAAAGCTAGTGATAACAGGCTTTCTAACCAGATCTGATTTCTTAATGAAAACAGGTGGGCTTGAACCAGACATGGCTCATAGGGCAACTTTTTATCAACACATACTTTTGTCTCATTTGTTCCTGACCAGAGTACGGCTGCCAATACACTGGCATTCAGAGACTAAACTGGCTATCTAGCCATCAAATAATCTGATATGCACTGATAGATTCAACCCTGTATTCTAGTCTGAAAAAGCAGAAAGTAGGAAGCAAAGGGCAGGAAGGCATTTGCAGTGTTCCTAGCATTAGTTAGGGTTGATAAATAAAAATCTTTAGCTCTCCCATTTGATTTGTGAACATTTAATGCATATAGATAAATGGTAGATGGGCAAATATTTTCAGATATGACATTTTGTTTACTTTTGATTTGTTTATTCACTCTCTCCTTGTAATGTTTTTCTAAGCGATCTAGCTTTAGCTGGCAAAAAACATTTGAAAAACGCCTTTTTTAGCCAGTGACTTCAGTGAAATCCATTTTTTCCCTCTGAGCATTAAGGAATTCACATTTCCTGCCTCTTGGAACCATACACTCTCTAGAAGGGTTATAAAATCTCTTTGTGGACAAGCACAGAAGGAAAACATTCTAAAAGTGCCTTTCTCAGAGAGTAGATTAAAACATGTGCAACCAAAGGTGTGGGTAAGCAGTAGAATCTCTCTGTAAATGCTGTGCTACTGCATCAGAGCCCACTTAGGGGAAAAAAAATCAAGGATATATTTTTCTCTTTTTTATTTATAAAGGCTTAGAGAGAAACATGCTGTTATGCTCTGATGGAAAGGACTAAAAGTAATCAGTAGTCAGTTTGTCAACAGTGAGCAGCGAGAGATTTCAAGAATACAAAACCAGCGTTCAGTATGAAGACTTAAAGACAGTTTAAAAATAGAATAATTTGCATTCTTTTGTTGAATTCAGCCAATAATTCTTACCATTCACAAACAGCTTGTCTTCTTGACACATGGAGTGGTTTTAGCTAGGCCTCAAATTAGCAGGCTCAGAGAATCTATGTGGACTGGGAGACAGTTATCACCTGACTGGGTAACCAAGGAAATATTTCATACCAGATGACTATCTTGGGTTGAGCTGGCAAAATGCCAACTGTCCCAGACAGAGTGAAAAGGGAAGGAAAGGGAGAGGGGAAAAAAACCCTTCCAAACTAGGGCTATGCTGAAACTAACTACATGTATTCATACAGAAAAGAGAAAATGAAAACTACAATATAACACACACTTATACAAGTTATATATAACAAGAAATAACCTCCCACTCCCCAGTTAATACAAAAGTCCATTACTCTAGATCTCTAAGTACTCTAAAAGACATTCAGCAAGAAACAGAAAGAGTAACAACAAAATATTTCTACTTCCCTGAAACTCAAACAAAATGGAAGCAGCAGCAGGAGCAAGGCCTAGGATAGTAGAAGAGCTGTAGCATGTCCGGCTTGTACCTTGGCCAAGGTGGAACTGACTAAGCCACACCCACACACTGGATTTTACCCCTTTTGAGATGGTGTCATAACATGGTATGGAATACAACACCATTGGCTAGAAGTCAGCTGTTAGCTAGCCCAGCTCAAGTCAGCTGACAATTCTAGGCCTAGTCTGAACTTTAGAACCTAAATTTAGGCCCACCTGGCTAAACCTATAACAATGACGCAACCCTAAGACATGATAGAGGAGTAGGAGGTGTTTAGTCAGTTTCACCATGGCCAAAGGTATAAGCCGGACCTGGTGCAGCTCTTACCTTGTTGAAGTAAGCTTTGTTGCTCTTGCTGCTGCTGCTTGCATTTTGTTTGAATTTAGGGAAATAGAAACATTTTGTTGTTACTCTTTCTGTTTCTTGCTAAATGTCTTTTAGAGTACTTATAGATCTAGAGTAACAGACTTTTGTATTAACTGGGGAGTGGGAGGATATTTCTTGTTATACATAACTTGTGTAAGCGTGTGTTATATTGTAGTTTTCTCCTAATTCTCTCTCTTCTATATAAATACATATAGTTAGTTTCAGCATAAACCTAGTTTGGAGGGGGTTTTTTTCCCTCTCCTTCTCCCTTTTCTCAGCCAGAGGCTAACTCTGTCTTGGACAGTTGGCATTTTGTCAGCTCAACCCAATACACACATATTTTTGTAAAGGACACAAAAACCCCCATGTAACTGATGATTTTTAATCTCCTATTTCATTCCCCCAGCCAGTTGTCCCAAAACACTTTCTGCCTCCTAAAATAAGATTACTGGTTTGGTGAGTGAGAGGAAAGCAGAGTTTGTTGCTTATTTCAATTTTAGTAAGGTTTTTAACACTGTTTCTCACAGCATACGCCCAGACAAACAACCTGGGGAAGTAGAGCTTAGATAAGCAGATACTGAGGTGAACTGAAAACAGCTGGGCTCAAAGGATTGGGGTAAACAGCCCAAAGTCCAGCTGGAGGCCAAGCAATAGTAGCGCCTCACAGGGGTTGAAAATGGATCTAAAACACAATTTATCATCTTTGTGAATGACATTGGGGATAGAGCAGAGTGCACCCTCAGCAAGCTTGCAGATGATACAAAATTAGGAGTAGTAGTTGATAAACCAGATGGATGTGCTGTTATTCAGAGGGATCTTAACCAGCTGGATAAATGGGACTACAGAAAGATGTGCTGGTTTAGAGGTAAACCAGCAGGAGAAATGAGCTCAACAAGAGAGAGATTATAAGTCAGAGCTACAATTTAATAATAAAAATACAGTAAATACACTGTCACAAAGGGAAATTGCTTTCAACTCCCCAGACCCAGCAGTATAACCCAGTGCCCTGGGGTACAAACCCAAAGGGGTTTGTTAGCCCTTGTGCTGAGACCCACGTGGTTCCCCCAAGTCCAAAGCAAAAGGAAGTGAAAAACCTGTTGGTGCAGGTGATGGCTGTAGTCTGGTCCAGAGTGGTGGTCTCATCCTGCCGAGGTCCTGCTGATCCTCTGGGTCTGACGAGGGTACTCCTTATGTACCCTCAGGGAGCACCCAGTCCCTCCCCCAGGGCGGGACTCACACAATGGGTGATTAACTCTGTGAGTCATGGGGTATTTTTGAAGTGTTGATGGCCCATTAGCACCTACGCCTCCTCAGGCTGGGAGTGGAGGTGCTAACGACTCACTGGGAAGCTGCTGCAAATGGGCCATTGACCTTGGGAATGAATAGAGGGGATAGAATACACAGCTTTGATCACCCCCACACAGTGACAACTGGTCCCACCTGCTGAACTAGGACAGTACATCAAGAGGTTCAGCAAAAGGAACTGCAAAGTCCTGCTCCTGGGAAGAACTACAACCCAGACACCACTTAGCTAGGGGCCACCTAGAAATAAAGCAGCTTTTCAGAAAAGGACCTACATGTTCTTATGGACAAAAAGTTGAACATGAGACAACAGTGTGTCCTTGCAGAATATAAGACCACAACATCTTGGTTTTCTATAGGGAGGATGTTGTCACCTCTTCCAGAATATTACCAGAAGTGATTAGTGTCCTCTGTAAATGGAGATATACCTGCAGTGCAGTTTCCTGTTCTGAACTCTCCAGGACATACTGAAGCAAGGCCAATGAAAGAAAATTATGAAAAGTTAAGACACTGAAGGGATTAGAGCACCTGTTATAACAAGAAAAGACTGAGAAAGCTGGGATTATCCTTGATTATCCTGGAGAACAGAAGGCTAAAGGTCAATCTGACCTGATGGGATACGGTAAAGAAGATGGAGCTTAAGGTGCTACTGACAAGGTTATCATCAGTTCCTGGTGAAAGGACAAGAAGCAACAAGTACAAATTTATATACAACAAATGCCATTTAAAGATAAGAAAAAAAATTACTGTGAGAATGGTCAAACACAGGAACAAATTACTCAAGGAGTCTGAAAATTCTCTGTCTTTGGAGACATTTAAAACCAGACTGGATTCAGTCTTGATATACCTCCTCTAGTTGATTCTGTTTTAAACAGATGGATTTGTCTGCAGAAGTTTCCTCTAATCCTCAACCACTCTGTGATTCTGGTTCTTCTGATAAAAGTTCCTCTGATGTAGGAGAACTGAGGCTTTTGTGTCTATAATGTTAAATATAACACAGTATAAGCTGTAGCAAGCATAAAAGCAAGATCACTCGAAGAGCAAATGGAGAGAAGAGCTGAAGAGAACTGGGTCTCAGACATAATATGCAATGATAACTATATATAATAAGACTTCAAGAAAGCTGCCTTGTTGTCCTGAGATGCTAGAGGACTGCCTGACCATCTGACCTGTAAAACTGTTCATCAGTGTCAACCAAAATACCCAACATCCACCAACATAGACATTTAAGTATATGTGGTATTGGTTTCTAAGGTTTCCAGCATACTTAAAACATGTAATAAACAAGGCTTTAGCCATGTGGTCCCTCTAGAAGGAAAAAATATTAACTAAATTGAGATTAGGATATCTGCTTCTTGCACCATCAAAAAACAAACCCATCAAACAAACAACAAAGTAAGATTTTTTTAAGTGAAAACTTCTTTGGAAGTCAATGTAATTAACATAAGTGTCCCATTATGAAAAATGTGGCTACATGACTTGAAAGTAAATGCTTTAATTATTTGGTTCCAGAACTTAAAACATTTTTAGGAAGCCATATTGTAGCTCATTTGAGCACCTCACCCAATGATGACACATGTTAATTAACTCAAGACCACTTAGTAATACATCATATTAATTGAGAATATACGTGTGTGTGTATATATATATCTATATCTATATATATATAACTATCCCTGTGTATAGATTCCCTTAGCAAAATGAAAACTTTAAGAACTGTTGAGAGTGAGGAAAGCAGAAATACGAATGAAAATAACTGTATTTGTACCATTTAGGTGACTTCAAGCAACAATATCAGGTTGGTGTTGAGTATGACTCAATGAGCTCCCACACAAAACAGAACTGCTTGAGCATGAGATCCTCATTCCAGCCTAACAGGCAGGTAAGATATTTAAGTTGTGAAAAGCAGATGCTACAGCAGAAAATTCAACAACCAGCTATGACCAACAACTCATATCTATGCCATGCATTAGCCATCATGTATGGGAGTCACTGATACATTTTCTAGAAAAAACCCCAAACAAACAAAACCAAAACCAAACCCCCAAACCTCTTTGGCTTGAATTCTTGACTAGATAGTCTGTGAACACTGCAAAGCTAAAGAAAAAACAATAAATCAGACCATTCATCCCATAATTCTATGTAGCATAAAGAAGTTAAGATATATGTCTCCTTAACTACTTGCATCATGTCTAGATCATGTAGAGATGTAGAAAGTAATTGCTGTTGCCCCATTAAAACACAATATTAAAGCTTGTAAGGGAAAAGAAAATAAAAAGATAATTTTATATGCCTCACCATCCAAGAAGAAGCAATTTCTTTTTTCTCTTCCATTCATGTTGCAGAATCAAAGAAAGATGGAGAATATTGGCACTGCAGGCTGGAAAGTTTCTTCATGTTTTTTTTAGCATACTTACTTTTCACCTTTTCAACTCAGTCTGATGTGCCATGAACTCTGACCATTTGTGACAGAAATACTAGTAGGTGAGCCAAGCATGTTACTACCACTGTAAAGTTTAAGTCACAACTTATTATGGTTTCAGAGGAAACAATAATATAGTCTTAAATTCTAGATAAAAACCCTTTACTTTACTTGTTCATTCCTAAGACTACTCCTGATCTTAAGTATGCAAGGGCATCTTTTGCATGCTTATTTGCTCAATCAAAATGATTTTTCAGGTCTCCTTGTCTTCTCAATTACTATATTTTTCTTTTTTATTTTTCATTGATTGAGAGAGTGGACAAATGAACTAAAAAAAAAATGGAAAACAGAAGTAAAGGGAGAACAATATTTCAAGAGTAAATTCAACGGGATAAAAAGTCAAGTGGTTCTAATGAATGAGTCTGAAGTCTTTAGTTAGTCAGAATCAAGGCACTGCTTAGGAATCAGTGGAGCCAGGAGAATGCAGAGGGTCTGGACAATTTTGCATGCCAGTTGTACTCAATACAACGTTTTGGGTTGGTGGGATTTTTTGTGTTTTTTTTGTTTGGTTGGTTTTTTGTAAGCTTATAAAAGAAGGAGGAACTGGTAGTTGGACCTGAACTGGGACAGCTTGTTAGTATAAAAACATCAAAGGAATTAGAAATGCTTTTGTTTAGGGCAAAGAAGAGAAAGAAAGGCTGAGAAAAGAATACTAGAGATAATGGTCATGAGAGAGATCAGCAGGAGGAATAAAATCAGCGAGGCATGAGATTGGATTAGCAGGGTACCAGATTAGCATCTGCAACGAGGAGAAGGAAGGCAAGACAATGGGAAGAGGGAAGTCACTTAACATTTTATCAATTTTCTCTTAAAAGATGTTTAGGTCTTCTGCAAAGAGAAAAACACATTCATTTTTCAAGTCTTCCTCTTGTCCTGCCTCTATGTCAGGAGAGAGCAAAATGCATTGAGGATAAACAGGGGTTTGGGCTTGGAATTTGGCAGTACATTTAAGAACAGACAAAACAAGATCACCCAATTTGAGTTTGCCACAAAGTTAAGAAAAACAAAGACAGAAGACAAGTTATGAGAAATGAATTTGTGATGACTTTGGCCAGGTGACTTATAATAAAGAGGGAGTTAAACAACATTATCGGTTGCACTGATTAACTATAGGAGAAAATGACTATGTTAAGTACTGCTGGAAACTGTGGAGACTATGGAGCCTGGGCTATTAAAGTAGGTCAGAGTGGAAAAAGAACTCTAATAGTGATGAGCTAGTGGTGGCAGGAGATAAAAAAAAGGATTGGAAAAGATTTCATAGCTGAAAGAATTAGAAATGAAAGTGTTAGGTGACAAAAAGTTTAGCAAAAAGTGCTTTTAGCAAGGAGGAGAAATAATTCTCAGCTAAAAATTAAGAGATTAAAATGAGGAAACAAGACACGTCAGATCTGATTGGTCATCTACTTGGAAACTACAAATTACAAAGCAGTGAACATAGGAAAAAAACAAGTAATAAAAATCAAAGAATAATTTTGCACTCAGTGATTCTATTAATATTTAAAATAGTTACATAGTTTCAAAAACCTAGAGAGTAAAAAGAGATTAGACAAGATCAGACTGACAGATGGACATGTCAATACAGATAATATAATGCCTTAAATTCACTAACTGAACAGTAAGTCTTGTTTGAATGAAAACTGCAGCAGATGATACCTTTATTATTGCAGACAATCCAACATGTTGCTGTATTACAACTTATAATTTTTAATGATTGGTGGAAAATTTAGTAGTCTATATCTATGAAGGTTATTTTCTTTCCCAGTGGTATCTCTAAATTTCTAGTATATTTTACAATATTCACAACTGCTGCCTCACAGAGAAAACTTCATCTTCAATGAGCAGAATTCATTAGAAGCACAAGAGACCTTTGTTTGCCTGTCTTAGACTATGAACGGAATACACGAAGATGGAGTGACAAACTGACATAGGATAATGAGTCAGGCACTAAAGATAAATCCTGCAGTGACTGAACTGGGAATTAAAATGATAGTTCAAAAGTAAAACAGCAGATATTAGAATCCCTTCCAAACACTGTGATCACAAGCTTCCTTTCCTTAGAAAATCAGGAACCCTAAACATCTGTGCTATTCTTTATGCACTGAAAGAGTATATTCGTCCTACATATCTAACGCCATTTCATTAGATAACAGACAAATTGATGCAGAGTATTTATTCCTCAAAGGAGTCCAGAAGCACTTTTAAGTGCTAGAGAATATTAGCATTTACTTAATATAAATAACATATCCTGTATTTTTCTGCAGCCTTTGTCTGAGTTTCTTAGCTCATCTTATAAAGAGTTGATGTCCCTACAATTACTGTTACATTTGGATATATATATATATATTTTATGCATTTTGAAGAACTTTGGTCACCATTTTCTAAACTACAAAAGATTTTACCTGAATATCTCAACAAATCACAAAAACAATCTAAAAGGCTGTGTCTCAAACTCTACTGATCCAGCCTTTATGTCTTGGAGGTGTTCATAAGGGCAAGTGGTGATTTATTGGACTTTTTTCTTTATGTTCACTCTGGTGACTGGAGAAAGTGAAGGTCATTTAGAACTTAGTTCAAAAGAGATACCAAACTGTAGGAGTTTAGAGTTGTTTAGCCAGCTGAGGTGCCAGCCAAATGTGTCTGTAAAGAGGATGTAAGATTTGGTCTCACTTCAGGCTTTCTCTGGTTCAGTGCTATAAACTTTTGGAGTAGTTCACAAGGTTAGTTTGACCTACTGTTCCTAAGCATCCAAAGAAAACAGCAATAACACACTATTCTACCTAACATGCTGAAGTTGAAGAGGAACTAAAGAACAAGTGTGAAACCTATTGCATGTTTTATTCAATTTTCTGTTCCACAGAAGCTGTTACTTGTGCAGATGTGGGAGATTTTTATTTAGCTAGTTTTGAAAGCAATGTTTCAGGAATGTAGCTTAGTTTCTTGCAAATAAATTATGGAGTTTGTGAATGTACACAGTTTTTAATTACTCCTAATGATTTATAGCTGCTTGGAGAACACCTCTTTCTCACCTCTCAGATTCACGGTGTTTAGCTGATCATGTGTCACTTTCCAAACTGAGGGGTAACTCTCTTTAGAAAATGAAAGAATGGACAGCCAGTAACTGTTTATAAACAATTGTCTTTGCTTGTGTGTTAATGCAAACAACCGTTTTTAAAAACTAACAAAATCCTGTTCATCTCACTTTCGCAAGACAGTCTATTGCAAGAAAATCTGAATGCAGGAGACATGAATTATGACCTCCTCTTCCATTCATGAGACTTCCAAAAGAAATGTCAACATATGGCAACACTATATCAAGTGCTTTCTTTGGAGGGAGATTTCCACAGCCCCAGGCTTTGTCCCATGAGGTTGTAGCCTGGGCTGTTTGAAGAAACAGGGCACTACGAATTGCACGGGAGCACTCCTAGTGCAGTACCTCATTTTACTGAGTGCTTGCTCCTAGGAAGGAATACCAAATAAGCAAGCAGAAGCTATGAAGACCCTAATTCTTATTTGACATGGCTCAAATATGAGTTACCACATCACAATGAAATCCTCAATCCTGAATGAATATTTGCATGGACAAATAATTTTGCTTTTCTTTATTTTTTTTAATGTCAGGTGCTCTAGCAAGAAAATACTTGTAAGAATTAATGCATATTCAAAAGTTAGAGTGCAGTTTTTATCCCAAAGATATTGTCTATGACTCTTCTGGAAAGAATTAACAACTGAAAGAGGATAAGATTAGGCCTTACTAACTCTTATAGTTCATCAATTTATCAGTCATTTTAGTATTCCATGAAAACCTACTCTTTTCTCATCAGACTCAACAACAAACATCACAGCATTGACTTATTGGGATATTTTAACTTTGCCAAAAGGCAAAAATTGAGAAGTTTTAGTAGTTTTTCCCATTTTAATTGATAAAAATGGAAATGCCAGTCCATACACTGCAATGATGAGCACTAACCTCTTATGATATATGAAGTCATGCCATACTCTTACTGAAGCTTAGTGACTATAATATTAACTTTTAAAGTAATTAACTTTTAAAGTTTGGTTTTATTTGCTCTGGTTTGAATTGATAATGAAATTAACAGCAATGTTGGAAGAAATTTTAGGCTGAGTTCAAGAAAGCATACGAACAGATGTATGGAGCAAGGCTTATATTTCCCCTTGATAGTAATCAAACCGTTATGTTTAAAAGACAGACAGAAGAATTCTGTCCTGAACCTAAAAGGTTAAAAACCTAAAAAATGCTTTATGTTAAGTAATAATAAATATCTACAGAGATCTGCGCTGGCTCTATGAGGAAGTTTCTGTCAGATTCAAATTGTAATAGGTTCAGTTAGGCCAGGCTTTAGTTTCTTTTAGTAGGCCCTATGTTTCGATGTTACTAGATATAGGAAGGGGTATAGACTGTCATCTGACTCGGGACATGGGTTGTCAGCTGACTTGGGGATACAGGCTGTCAGCTGACTTTAACTGACCAAAGAGAATATTTCATACCATATGATGCGAAACCAGGTATAAAAGAAAGGGAGGAGGAGTTGCTCTTTCTCTTACTGTGGTAGCAGTTCTTGAGAACAGACATTCCTGCCTTGAGCTGGGAGAGCTGGAGATTCATCATCACTGCTATTGTAGGGAAGGAGATACTTTTCCATTAGCTTTACTTTTGTATGTGTGTGTGTATTGCTTTGTCTCATTTTATTTCTTCTTTCCTATGTAAATATAATCTGCCTTATTGCAAATTGTAGTTTTGTATTTTTTTTCCTTTCCATCCCCCTGTAGATAAGGATGGACCCTGCTGTTGGCTAGGTCAACACTTGGCATTTTGCTAAGGTCAAACTACCACAAAATCCAGGTGCTGTGCCCTTGATGGGATGTTCAGGCTTATGGGGAACAGCAGGGAGAGATGCAGCCCCTATCACAGCAGTTAGTCCAGCTGAGTCCTGCTAGGGCAATTGCTGCCCAGCCCTGAAGGGAGGGCTTGAATCATCTCCACTGATTGGCCTCTCTAATGGGAATTGCACTCTAGGTCACCAGCTGGAGGAGCTGGAGAGATGAGCAGGCTGTTCAGGGAAAGTGAAGGGATTTACAGTGTCTTTGTAGAAAACCTGTGGAGATAAAAGCCCAAGGCATGCAAACCAGATGTAGAACTAGAATGGCTTTCCAGGGCATTTCAGACATCTGAATATCAATGCACGTATCATGGGGAATGCCCAGGAAGAATCATGGGTCTGTGGATGGCTACAGAAGTTTGACCTCATTAAGATTATGGAGATATGGTGGTTTAATTAATTATTGAAGTGTTGTAAAGGAGGAATGTGGACTCTCTGAGAAAGATAGGATGGGTGGGCATGGAGGAAGGGTTGCACTCTTTGTAGTGAGGTGGCTTCAATGCATGGAGCTTTCCCTTGTGTCAAGTGACAGAAGAGTTGAGAGCTTGCGAGCAAGGAATAGAGGACAGACCAGTGCAGGTATCAGGTGTCTGCTACAGATCTAGTGAAGAAGATCAGCCAGATGAAGCCTTTATTTCTGCAGATGGAAAAGGGCTCAGAGTCACAGACCCTGGTGCTCATGAGTGACTAACCACACTTTATGCTGAAAGGGAAATAGAGATTTCTGGAATATGATTGAAAAATGCAGATTTTAATTGTGACCAGAAATTTAAAAAGTGAATATTCCTTCTGTGTTTTAGAAGAGAAAATGCTTTATCAAAAAAAGTAAAGGGGAAGTTAAAGAATTAGGTTAAAGAACTTACGTTAAAGGAAAGAAAATATTTTTTGGGAAGAACGATGAATGACAGATAAGGAGAAAACTAAAATGAGATGGCAAAGTGTAGAGTCAGAGTAGAGTAAATAATTAGAATACCTGCAGGGATTTTCCAACAGAATACATTACTGTTGCTTGTTTTTAACTAAAAAAATTATTATGCTGCTTTCTGGTAATTTTTGTAATGATAATTTGTTTTGTAACCTTTGACAAGACCATGAATAATGTGATATCACATACACATGCACCTTTCCTAAAAAAACTCCACAGTTGAATTCTGTAATGATATTATCTAGTTAACATTATGATTCACTTACTGCTATGTGTTACTTTTCATAAATTTTCAAATGAAAAAAGACTGAGAGTTTATCTGAAACATAATTTTACAACTGTGATATTTGTTTATCTAAGGATAAAAAGCAAAAGGAACTTTCAACTGCAGTTGGATAGCTATTCATTCATATATTATCCATGTATGCATTTGAATGTGAACTTTTGAAACCCGTTTGCTTTGAAAAATAAATGATTGTAAAAATGTTTTTTCTTTTTTGATTTTATACTACCTACAATCTGAGTTTTCTGTTCTTTGGCCAATGAATATCCCTTATTTCTTCCTTAGCAGGATGTGTTGCTCCTGCACATTATCTGCCAAACGATCTGGCACATCTCCAGTCACAAGTAGACCCAAAATCTGGTATTTAATTTTTGTGGAGTTGGCACCTATGTGTATTTGCCTGTAAAAATATGATTGCTTCCTTCCTTCATTTATTTATTTCCTGACTCTATTGGTTTTGGTTAAAACATTAGTGCAAGTGCCAGAGGAGTTATTGCTCAAAATGAAAACTCTGTGACCTAGAGATTCAAAATATCAAGAGGGCAGGTATTTTCATATAATTGGAAGAGAACATTTCCTTAGCTTTAAGTGTATGTACCCCTATCCTGATAGTTTATAAATTAATTTGTATTTTTAGAAAATAAAATGAAATCTCCTGGTGAGATTATTGTATAAAAGACACCAGTAATGGACTGAAATAAAAACTTTGTCTCATAGAAAACAAATAAACAAAGTTTACCTTATTTTAATATTGTGAATTTATAGTCATAATATGGCAGAGAATTGCAAAGTTCCCAAAGACTAGAAGTAACAGGATCAGATGCAGGCATGGGTGAAGTAGGTGGCTGTCTGAGTAGCAGGGCATTTACTTCTCTGCGCGGTACCAAGAGGGGATGGTTCTGCAGTCTAACTCCTGCCTATGCAGTGTGGAGACAAAAGAAGAGGAGGATACAACTAGTCAGATAATGTGAACCTAATTCTGCCTGTTTCTCTGCAAGGTTAGGCCCGGTGCAAGTCTTTTGCTTCCCTAGTTCTGTAGCTGCAACCTGGAAGAGTTTGTGTGGCCAACTGAGTAAGAAGAGTAAAAGTTGGGCAGTAATGATCTATGGGAATCTTTAATGTGTGTTTTCCATTATTCACCAGATGTCCTGTTATATATGGCTTTTTTTACAGGTTCAAGGTTTTGAGACAACATTCCTTGCAGTGCCTGTTTTTTGTGGGTTTTTTTGCTTCACTTCTATAAGTTCTAACTCTTAAGGGATACATGCATGAAAAGAAACTGACATCCTCATAGGTTATGACATTTCATGCATAATATAAATTCACATATTATGATTATGGCATAGCTATAGTTATTCAAAAGTACTGCAGACATTATTGTATATAGAGTGAGGGCAAGGGGAGTTGAGCTACAAAGAGAACCAACTGTTTTTATTAATGCACAATTTCATAACTAATTGCTTTGTTGAAGCATAACATACATCTTGGGAACTGATGTATTTGTGTTAGACATTTGTAAATCTAACTAAGCATAAACACTTGACTTCAAAGCATTCCTGTGAGGGAATGATCGTATTTTAACAATGTGCCCGAAAAGACTTGTCTTTTTGTTTGAAACAGTTATACCTGACAGAAGAAACATATTACAAGGTGTACTCCTGAAGATTAGTAGGTATGAACATACCTCACACTGGCTAAATATCACAAGATTAAGTAAATATAGCCTAGCAATGACTAGTTCAGAAACCTGAAATTTGTTATCATGCAGCACCAGAAAACTCGTTTTACAAATAAAACAAACAAACAAACAAAACCTGAAATTTTCAGCTTTTGCATTCTCACTAGACGCTGAAATTGACAACAGCAATTTCAAGACCAAGATGCATCATCCTGAGCATTGTCCAAGTCAAAGTAATTGATGCATACACATATAGCCCATGGTAAAAAAGAGAAAGTTGTTAGCTTGATTTTTTGTTTGTTTTTCTTTGTTTGTTTGTTTGTTTTTGTTTTTGTTTTGTGTGTGTGTGTGTGTGTGTGCGCGCTCCTGCACTGAAGTTGACAAATGTTACCTGCTCATTTTGGTGAAGCATGAACACCAGGTTAGTTAACCTGGCTCATCTGACAGACAGAAATGTAATAATCCTTTAATCTTTAGAGGTGCTAAACTGGGCTAGAGGTGCATATCATGCAGCATTCTTAGCTTGGAATCTGGCCTTACAATCCCATCAATTTCAGTAACCATTTGCTGATACTAATCATGTGTTTTGAAGAATGTGCTGGATATATGGAACTACAGGAAGAATGGCTATTGGCATCTCTACCACAGCTGGGATCAGAAGTTTGGCTAAAACTGCGTTGGTGTACCACACTTTTGTAATGAGACTGGTTTGGAGAAAGGATTGAACATGTGCAATTGATTTGCACACTGAAGTGTGCCTTCAGTTTCCTCTGGAATTTACCATGTTGCAATGGTCTGTAGGAGCAGAGCCAAATATGTCTTAAAATAAGTTGATTAATGAACTCCTGTTTCAAGATGTTCGAGGTGACCACATAGAAGTGTTTCACAGAAGCAATAAAAGAAAATGATAGTGATTTTTTGAATATATGTTAGAGACTGGTGAACAGAACAGGAGCATAAGGCACTGCATTTAAGAATTAGTGACACTGGGAAGCAATTCACTACTTGCAGGGGCAAATAAAAGAGCAAAGGACTTTCATTTGAATGCATCACCATTTGGGTACAGTTTGGAAGTACAAAGCAAATTTAGCCTGAAAAGGGCTCCAGTGTACTAAACTGCCCCATTAACTCTATGCAAACCTGACCAAGTGAAAAATGCAGAAAGAAATAATGAGCTGTTCTGTTTCAGAATCTAGTCTCTGATGTTTCTTTCAGTTAACTCTTGAAACTGGTCTTTTTGCTAATACTTTGGCTTAAAACCATGTGGAACTGTACAAGAATGCTCCAAAAGAGTATATGTTGCTGACACTGGTCTACTTCATGTCAATGCTTACTTGATTAAGTGTCATAATACAATTGAGGTTGATTTGAATTCCTATTCTATTTAAGAATTTATATGTCTCTTGTGATAGTATCAGGGTTCTTCATGAAGAAGACACCAACTGACTTAGAAAAATGAAGTTTTTTTCATTGGTTTATCATAAAAGCCCAAAATTTACACCAGTGCATTTTTGTACATCTCTGCTAATGTGAGCTTAGCATTTCTGTTTGCAAGACAAAAGAATTTACTTTTGAGAGAATCAGCAAGTGAACTGCTGTCTGTCTTTTTTTCCTATTAAGCTCTCACTTGGCTATCCTGAGAGAGATATTTGACTCCAAAAATGAGCCAGATTCTGCTCATTCCGTTCAAGTGTACTATATGGGCAAGTTAAAACTGAAAATACAAAGTTAGAGTTAGCATTATCTGGCTATGCTATGTGGCTACTATGGTTCCTACTCTAATATTATCAAAGAAAATAAACCCTCTCCAAATGCAATTGTGACTTGATACTATCAATGGTTGTGTGACCCTACTACTCAGCCATGCTCTCTCAGTCTTGGTGTTTTTTCACTTATCTTCTAACCACAGGACTTCTAAAACTGCTCTTTAAGCATAAGTGCAGAATCTTGCTCTCCTGTTCCCAGTCCATGACAAACCCTCATCCATATGTGTAAAATTTATAATATGCAGAAAATTGATTGAAGGCATTTTAATATCTATGACTTTGGATGTATAAGGCTTAAGTGTCAAAGAGCAAACAGAAAAATGCCCTGTACAACAACCACAATGTTACTGGAATAAATTAAAACATGGCTTTTATAAAGTGGAGAACAATTAAAGCCATAAGGTGACAATAATTTCTGCTGAGGAAACTGTTTCTGCAGAGGTACGTTCTGCTGAATTTGCAGTGTCCTTTGAAAACACAGTTATAGTCAGAATAAAAATCTACTTATTCCTAATTCTAAACCATTCCCCTTTTAGTCTCTCTCATTACTCTTATTGTTGCTGTTCACTGCAGCAGATCTAAAGCTTTGATTGTTATAAATTTTAACACAAACCCCAAAACCATTTATCCTTGTTATTTCCACTTTTATGAGCTTTACCGATTCTACTTTTCAATTACTAATGGATATCCTATGCTGTAGGCCAGCAACTACCAAATACCCTTTTCACATCAGATTATCTTGGGAAGTGCTAAAATATCTGCAGGATTTACCAAAAATCTCTCAGTATAACAAAATCTCTTCTAAGGCCTACAGGTGCTAGAATGCATGCACAAGTTTGATACTGTTTTTATGGTTTATTCATACAAATATCTCCAAAGACTCAGAACTGGGATCAATAAATAAGCCAGTAACCTTCATTGCTGTTTGTTATTGATTTCTCATTTCAGTGATTACTTTGTCTGGAGAATCAGTACTCATTAGTCTTTACTCAAGGCTGTAAAGTCAGACTCTCGATTTCCCTCATTTTCCAGTAATGGTTAGGTTCTAATTTTCTTTTGAAGACTGCAATTGTGATTGCAAATTCCATGTAATGAAGGGAATGTGCTGAAAACAGGCCTGCCAAGTGAGCATTATGGTACCATGTGAAACCTGGCTTTTTTTTTCAGTCAGACCATAGACTGCATATGTGACAATCTCTCATGGGCAAATACACAGTGTTCCATCAGACACTGGATTTATAGCATGAATGAGTCAAAGTACAGTCCTTACTTCATGAACTAAAGAAGTAACAACATATTTTATTTTAAAAAAGTAGAAAAGTCATGGAATGATATTCAGAACTTAACTGAAGTCCTTAAAACATCTGCAAATCCATGGAAGCAAATTAACTCATCTTTTACATGCTCCCATGTAAATCAGCCACTGGCCATCAGGGTTTGGAGTGGTCCATTTAGGCTGTCTTTATCTGCCTAATCTATTCAGTATACAATCAAGCTAGCAAAAACATATCTTGTCAGCAAACAGTCAGCATGTAGAGGCAGCAAGTGACACTCAACCATGGCTTGGTTCTGACTCCCTCCAAAAATGCATCAAAATTCTCTAAAGAAAATTTTACGAAAATATTGTGCAGATGAAGGGTCAATAGTTGGTGGATTAGCACTTAATTCCCTGGAATAGGGATATAGGAATGAGCTCATTAACAACAATATTTATTCCTGGAACAGGATATAGACACAGCTCCACTCCTGCTGCTCAGTTTTGCTTCCCTCCTGCAGTAATTCCTCTAGCCCATACATTCAATTTCCTTAGACCGTGGTGTCATCTGGCAGTAGTTGCCTTTAGCAGTTGTTGCTGGATGTGCCACTCACAGATCCAGAGAGCACACTGTACACTTGTGCCCTCTCCGAGGTCCAGTTCAGTTACTGGGATAATGCACATTCCCCAGACATTTGTTGCTTTGTTGCTTCTTTTCTCTTCACCCATCTTCCAGTGCTCCTCTGCTACATATAATGTACTATTGGAAAGCATTTTGTGAACTCTTTATAATCTCTTCAGGTAAAACTACCCAGATTAATTTCATTTTCCTCAACAAATTCAGCTCACTTTCGTGATTTTGTCAACATCACTCCTTAAAAGTTCTTCAAAAGAATGGGATCACAACACATTCCACCTAGCACACAGATTAGAAAGATGAACACCTTAAAGACTACGATTTATGTACAAAGGATTTTATTGATTATTTTTTAAGTTCTCTAAATTACTAACTCAAAATGAGCTAAAGATTGGTTATACAATAAAATGTTAATTTGCAGACTGACAATTTTTTTTTTTCTCAGAAATCTAAGTAATTCCTCATCATTGGAAAAAGACTATTAACTTCCAGTATTAGCATTTTTCCTATTGGATCTTCCAAAATTTTGAGATAATTTATTTTCTGATGATAACAAAATTCAATTATTCACCGACTTTTAATTTAAGATCCTCTAGTATTATTTTTCTCAAATGAAAACTGTATTTCAGCAGTGGATCTAAAATTTAAACCTTTTCTTCTTTAAGCAGTTACATTTTTGTTATCTATAAATTATTTTCAAGGCAAATAGAGGCTAGAAAGGGTATTCCAACCAAGAGTTCATATAATTACAAATGTTATTACTAAGTTTCCCTAGGTGTAATTTGCAGTCTTAATATGTCACCTTCTTTCATATCAAGCACCACTTTTAAGCCAAGTTTCTGCATCCTCTGCCGTGAAAAATCAAATTGTTTTGATAACAGTTTCATACATATGGAAGAAATAAAAGGAGCTTATCCTGCAGTAATTTTACACTTATCCATTTGTGTGATCCATTTCAACTCTCCTCTCTCTGCTGGCAAAGACCCATTACACAACAAAGAGGAAGCTCCCAAGATTGTCTCCTTGTCTTCGTGTGTGAATGAGGAAAATGACTTGTTGAGGAGAGTGGTTTTCACCTCCCTGAAGAAGTTGCATGGAGGCAGTCAACCACAATATGTTTCAGTCATGTTAAGTGGCTCACTTTGGGGGATTATTGATGTTGTAGTACCAAGAGGAAGAACTGAATAACTGAGTAAGATCTGACCTTTGGAAAATGCTGAATGCAACTCAGTGGAGTTCAGAAAGGTAGACAGAAGGTAGCTCTGTTTTTGAACCATCAGTGACTCCAAAATCAGAGAAATATATAGTCTATATAAAAATGAAATATGACTTCAGAGATACATTAGAGAGAAGAAATGTCTCACATTTGCAAACTACACATATTTTAATAATCTTAAATTGTGTGTATTTAGAAAATACATCAAAGCATGAAATTCAAAGGCTTTTAAAGCCTTGAACAAAGATAACCAATTGGTAATGTAATTTGAATGGAATGAATAGTATTATGTATAGACTTAGATATGACTGAGAAGCAAAAATACTTGCCAAGTAGATCTAATAAGCTTGATTATGTAAGTCAAAGCCATATAGATAAATACAGGAAAATTCACGCACTGTCAAAAGAAGGTAGGCATATGAGTACTGCACTTAAAATATAGAAAAACTCTAAACAACATAATGTATCATACCACATTGTAAGGCTCTTACCAGCGATGCTTGCACACTTTCAAGAAAATATGTCAATAAACTTATTTTGGTGGTGGTTCTCACAGGAACAGGAACAGGAAAAAGATGTCACCTTTCCTGACCTTACCTTCAAAAAAACACTTTGCTTTCCTCCAGATAAACAGTTCCTTTGTCTAAGGGAGATTCTTCCCTACACAACACTGGCACAATCAATTCACATCTTGAAAAACTCTGATTATAGTAATCTTACTAAACTCTAAAATATGAGAAAATTACATAGTTAACAAGTCCTTATGTTATTTTGGTAACACAGAAGTAGTTGCAACTACAATTGTGAATATGACGAGTCTGACAAGCTCTTGTTTCAATGATACTGAACCTACCAAGAACTGTCTTATTTCATTTATGGATATGCAGACTGTCCCAGATTTCCTCATGGACACCTACATCTCCTGTCCAGTTTGCCTGAGGAAACAGAAAATCAAAGGTGCATTATGACTGAATCAAATCAGTTTACTATTCTATCCCTAGGAAAATGCAAGTACGCATTGCCTCTATATATGAAATGTGCCATCAAGCTATACTTGACCCTTTGACAAAGTTTTTCACAGTATGAAGCATGATGCTCTTTTCCTCCTAGAGTATAGCAATCCTCAATCCTACCTTTCCTGTGTAACAACTGTGGAGCCAAATTGCAGGCTTATAAAAATATTGTCCAATACAGCTTCACACTGTGACTAAATAGTAAAAGAATGTTTTTATACTGTATAGTAAGTATTCTAGATTTTTTTTCTGCCATTAAAAATCTATTTATTAACTGTTTATTCTTTCTAAATCTGAACATCCATCTAAAGTTTTACTTTATACATTCATAGTGCGATTGTACTATTTGGGAAAATCATGCCAATTTCACCTGTCTGCACATCCATTCCCCTAGCCACATCTTCAGGCTTTCATGAAAGACAGTGATAAGCTGCAGCACTGACACATGCTATTTGCTCATACCCCACATCAGGAATAGTAAAGAATCAAGTCTATGTGAAGAAACACGGAGTCTCTGTTTCTACTAGTGACTGAATTGCCCCTTAGTGCCAGTTGTGTTACCGAGCTCTACAAATATCAAGATTGAACCAGACAGCTTTTCTTTTTCCTCTGCCATCAATTAAACTCACCAGTAAGACTTCATTCAAGCTGTTGCCTTACAAGAAGTTTAGAATGTAGCTTTTTGCGCTTCCAGAATTAATACACTTTTCAAAACTCTGTTACATTGCAATTGTGTTGGCTGAAACTCTGTGGTCCTCCAAGAGCAGACAGAAACCACACACTATGACAGAAAAATAAAACTCACTTTCTTCTAACCAGGAATCTTCAAGTTGTTCTTGCAGATATCCTGCTTTCATGGCTGCTTAATTCCTAATATGTTGTATAAATATTGTAAGGTGGTTTTGCCCAATCATGTCTGCTTAGCATAAATAGATGATCGTCTCATGTCTAACAAGCTATAAATGTGTCACAGAAGAAAAGTAGTGCACAAATTCATGCCAGTGGCAAATGAACTTTGAGCCAAGCAGCATAACCGGAAGCTACATATGTTTGTGTTTAATAACATTTCCCCTTCCTTCAGGTGTTAAGTGTGCAACTAGAGTGAGATATATAATTTTATCTTGGATAATTCTCCAGCACTTTGCAACAGCACCTTTAGTGTGTGATCAAATGGCACTTGAGAGCATTTTGCATGCAAATCTATGGTTCTTTTTTTCCTTTTTCAATACAAAAACAAAAAGATATATTTCTTTTCCTCCAACTACCTCCAATGTTCACTGTTCTATTTAAGTCCAATCTGTTGTGTATTTCAAAGCTGCATTTGAACCTTGTGAATTAGCCATGCTACCCTGTGAAGGACAGTTTCCTGACGGTGGGAAAGAGTTTAAAAGAATAACTCTCAATATTTAAGTGTTGCTGCAGGGTGTTAAGCTGCATAGGAGAGTTTGAACATGTCAGAAGTGTCAGGTACTGTATTCAAGGACAATTTCACAAAGGAGTTAACAGTGCTGTCCTCACGTTAGGAAAGGCAGTAGGAATGACATGGTTACTGGTTTAAAGAGTTCAAAGAACTGGGCCTGTCATCTTGGCTGCTACAGAGCTATTTGTATTGAACTGTTTTAAGGCAAACATTCTTTTCAGTATTTGCTGTTAAATTGTTTAATGAAGACCACATTGAGCTTTTAGTCAAGCACTGTAATGTTCTCAAAACACTGAAAATTTGCATGAAAGCCTTGCGGCAATATGCTGAGTTGATATAAGTTAAAACATCTGTTGCAGAATTTATCCCTGGGTAATTAACTAGAGTTGGCATAGTGGAAAGAAACAGATTTACCACTCAGCTATAGAAACCTGTTGCAGAGAAATAACTCCTGAACTTCTCTTCCTCTCAATACTTTTCCTAATATAGGCAATATTTGGTTTCATTAAAATGAAAAGAATGCTGGATATCCTGTATGTTAGCACAGAAAACTACAAATGGGTTTCTAGCACCTTTTTCTTTTAAATTCCATTTGCAATTCTATCATATCACATGAAGAAATGTGCAGTCTATTAAGAACTACATAGTATTCCAGGTTGAGGCTTATTCATGATCTCTAACTGAGGCTCTCCCACTTGGCGTAAAATACCTAACACACCACACCAGCAACTCTGGATGTTACATCACTGAACAAGCTTGTTTTTTCTCTATGCAGTCAGTCAACCTCTAAATGGAAAATTTTCGAGCACAAGAGCTGGGAACCCCTGTTCACATACAACTGTGCCCTCTAACTTGGCAATGAGGAGTATGACTTTGGCAATGAGTATGAATCATCCCAAGAAATTGAAAGATTTCGGACTGGGCCTTAGAGTGATCAGAACTGACCTAAGAGGCTATATTTTCCTATCCTGCTGTGCTTTATTTGGGGATAGCGTTACATGCTTATCTAAAAGAATGCCTCTCTTCTCCGTGGGGTCCAGAGGAACATTAATCTACCCGACACATTTGCTGAAGGCATCAGAGAGTTCCTCTGCCAACTCTCTGAGCTCACAGACACAAGCCAGCTGTGGCCTGGAAGCTATAGATCCAATTTAGCATGGCTTTGTGCCTAAACTAAAACATCTTGCTTCAGCAGAGCTATGTTAATGCCTAGATGGCTTCTGGACTGTCACTGGCAAGCATGGCCCATTGCAGTATGGGCAGGATGAGACCCTTTGCCGTGTGAGACATACCTCAGTTTGCAAGTCTCTCAGCTCTTTAGGCTAATGGAGTTCTCCAGTTCTGTCAAGATTTCAAGAGTACTGTACATGCCAAGTAATAGGTGGGCAGACAACCCCAAGAATTTTCTTCTGTAAATACTAACACCTTGAGAAGTTTAGTCTTCCCCAGGTAAAGGAAAGGTTTGAGGTGCCAGGTAAGTGCTTAGGACAAAAGTGTCTTCGTGCCTTTTGTCCATAATCTTGTGAAGCAGCTGAATAACCTTAGATTAAAGGCATATTAATGCATTATAACCTTGAATAGAATTTAGACTAAATATTCTGTTTATACAGTGTATATTTTAGTTATTCTGCTCAGCCTAATTAGGATATTAATGATGCAAATTTAGAGTAGATGTCAAATTTTTAGACAAAACAAAAGCTGTTTTATTTCCACCCAGTGTGTACAACCACTGCATATACTTCAGAGGCTGTGTATGGTAGAAATGCTTTTGGTTTTCAGAATCTTCTCATACAAGGCAAGCTGACATTTCCTATGCTGTCTAAATACTTCTGAATACAAAGTGTGCATGGGGGAGATTTATTTGCCTTTGATTTAAAAACAAATTCATTAAGCCAAGTCACTATCCTACTCACAGGACTGACCAGAATTGCATGTTTGCAGGGGAGGGGGG
>VWZD01013353.1:0-11554 GCA_013396695.1 Sakesphorus luctuosus | reverse complement strand
ACTTTCAAAAAACTAATTTTAATCAAAACAAAAAAATTTGTTGATCAGTAACAAGTTTATAAAACAGTGATTTAGTTACATAAATAAATTGATATCAGTGTATCAAAGCTTAATTACTTTCAACTTCATGAGCATGTTTACATAAGTAATGAAGTACAACCTTTTTACCTATTATAATAAATAAAATGGAGAGCATGAAATAGTTTTTCTAAACAAAAATACCTACAAACATACCTCTAGCATGTTCTCTAATGAAGGGAACAAGAGACACTGGACAACTTTTGCACCAAAACATAAAAACTGTTGTAAAAAGCACAAGGATACAGAACCATCAGCTGAAGCAAAGACACTATACTGTTATCAAAGTTGGTATTTAATAATATAATGAACGGTTTGGTAGTTTGGTTAATTTAAAGCATTAAGACAAGGCAAGATAGAAGGATGCTTTTGTTTGAGTAATTCTAGAGAAAATAAAAAATATTCAAAAAATGAACGGAAAAGTAGAACAGTCATACCTACACAACTTTCTGTCCTGGACAAAATCAAAATGCCTATGCAGAATATATATGATATATATGTATATTTGTGCTCAAAGGTTAGCTTATTATTAGCTCACTGCAAAGGCATAATGTATCTTGTAAATAATTTTGTATTTTGCGTCAAAAATTATATTTCTTTAAGTTTCCTAGGATGGAGGCACAAACCCCAATTCTTGCTGCTCTGGTTGTGTATTTTTTGTTGTCCCTCTTTACTATAGTGGCTGTTACAAGCATGTGTGTGTGTATGTATCTATGTGTGTGTGTGTATATATGTGTGTGTGTATATATATATAATTTCCCACAGTAGGTATCATTCCAACCATGCAATCCAAAAGGTGGCTCTGCATAGATGCCCAGCATATAGTTCACCACCTGAGCCAACCCTGAAGCAAGGCGCACTTTAGTCCTTCAGATAGGTTTTCTTTAAAACCAGGCTGCTGCAGCTTCAAGTATTCTGCATTACATAGATTTGATTTTTTTTTTATAAATTAACGTTATATCTTTTCAATATTCAGACATATACTATAATATATATACAGTAAAATAAATGCTCTCATACTTTTAAAAATTTATTTTGATAAATCCCTGAGAATGTATGTTGACAGTCGCTAAGTTTCCACATGCACGAGCATTGTGTGCCATGCTTCTGGATGAACAGCACTGCAAAGCCACATCGTCAGCCTTTTAACTATTAGTGTTTCATTTGTTGATTTGTTTAAATATGCTGAAATATAAGGATAAGTTACATAGGAGTAAAGCTGAATCCATTTGAGGTACTTATCACGGGATGGAGGTGTTCTGTTTGTTTTTTAAAGCCATTGCAATATATGTTTTGTTTTTGAGGCTGTGAACATATACAGAAAGAACAGGAGAGTGATGTGGGCTTTTGCCACTTGACAACATATACTCAGTGTAAACCAAACCCTTTTTTAACCTCTTTCTCACACAAAACAGAAAAAAGGAAAAAAAATTAAACACACAAACTTTCACAACATGACAGTTTAGTTTTCAAACTCAATAGAACTATACACATATAATACCATTGTGGCTCTGTTTCTTTAAGTTCAAAAGGATACAAAGGCAGGCTCAAGTAAAAACAAACTACCTCCCCTCCTTCAAGCATTTTCATTAACCAAACCGCTCACGAACCAACATCATCAGTTTCTTTTTGCCTTTATAGATTTGTTTTAGGTTATCAATAAACTGTGTAAACTGCATGTGTCCATCATGAGCCATTAAGAAGGTCTCTCGTGCCTTGCTGAGGAACTCTATAAACTCACTATAGTGTCGTGGGCTGATATGAGTGAGACGTGAATGAGTTGTATTAATGTAGGCTCCAATCGTGGCATCCAAGAGTTGCCGTAAAGGGGCTTTGTCCAGTGACATGAGCTTGCCAGAGTTCCTCCTTCCATGGAGTCCCACCATGCCAGGAGTGGTCAAAGTACACCGACGCAAAATATCTGACAGTACTGTTGCACACTTGACACTTTTAACCACTAGAGGTATTATAGCTGCTAGTTCATTTTTCCCAAGGGAGTGGCTGAGTGCACATGCCCAGAGAACATCGTTAATGGCAGGGTGTGTGTCCTGATTGTAACTCAGGTTGAGATGTGTCATGGCCAAAGTGGCCAGCTTGTAGGCCCGCATAGGGTAACCATGGTGCTCCATGTATCGTGCTATAGTGAAAAGCTGCGAGTAGCTCATGCTGGTTGTAGCAGCATCTAGAACAATCTGGTAAGCTGTCTCAAAAGCTATGTGATCCTTTTCACATAAGGTCAATGCAGAGAGGGCACAGTTTTGAGGATCCTTCATGGCACACTGTAGAGCAAGTGTCCTAGCACTGCCAGCCAGCTTCTCCTGTTGATGGCAGTCCAGATGCAGACGTACAATGGTGCTGTTGGACATCACTGTTGTAGCAACAATACTAGTGGCTTCTGTTGGAGTGAAAAGTGTAAACCAGTTTTGCATTATACTATCCAGTGCATAAACACCTGGGGAGACAAAGAAAGGGTTAGGCTCAACTGACAAAACCTAGCAGATACAGATGTTCAGCAAAAGATTGTATTCAAAGTCTAAGAGGTTGCCAGTAAGTTGGAGATGAGCTTCATCAAGAAATGATAAACCAGATAATATGGTTGGAAAATCACATTAAAACAAAGGTTAACTGTGCAAACTCAGTAGCAATCACTGAAATACAGATAATAACAAAAAAGCCTGCAAGATAAACTTTTATCTCCCAGTGTGACAACTGAGTTGTTTTACTTGTTATCTAAGACAATTTGGATAACAAGTTCTGGCTCATTTGGTCTCATAACATCACTTAAAAGCAGCCCTCACACCAAACATTAAAAAGGCAATTTTATCTTCTTAATGTACATCTCAAGGTAGAGCGCATGCACAAAAGAATATGAAAGCATGCCAAATGTCTCATTTAATAGAACACCATGGCATTTAATACTAAGCACAATTTAAAAAAAATAAAATAAAAAATCCTAACCCCTACCCTCTCCCAATAGGCTTTTCAGATACATCTTGTATCAAATTGATATGCACCTGAACATCAAGATTCTTATTAGGGAAATACTCTGAGCAATATCATTGAATCATAGAATGACTTCAGTTGAAAGGGACCTTAAAGATCATCTAGGTCCAACCCCCCTGCCATGGGCAGGGACACCTTCCACTAGACCAGGTTGCTCAGGGCCCCATCCAACTTGGCCTTGAACACTTCCAGGGATGGGACATCTACAACTTCTCTGGGCAACCTGTGCCAGTGCCTCACCATCCTCACAGAAAAGAATTTCTTCCTAATAAATAATCTAAATCTGCCCTCTTTCCATTTGAAGTCCTTACCCCTTGTCTGATCATAACAGGCTCTGTGAAAAAGTTTGTCCCCATCTTTCTTATATGCCCTCTTTAAGTGCTGAAAGGCTGCTATAAGGTCTCCCCAGAGCTTTCTCTTTTCCAGGCTGAACAACCCCAACTCTCTCAGCCTTTCTTCATAGGAGAGGTGCTCCACTCCTTCGATCACCTTCATGATTCTCCTCTGGATCCACTCTAACAGGTCCACATCTTTCTTGTGCTGGGGACCCCAGAGCTGGATGCAGTACTCCAGGTGGGGTCTCATGAGGGGCAGAATCACCACTCTTGACCTGCTGGTTATGCTTCTTTTGATATGCACTACTGGATATTATCCTATCCTAAATAGATATTTTCCTTAGTATCACTTTATTCCTGGAATGTGTGTGTGGTGGTGGGGAAGAAGGGGGAAACAGTGACTAATGGGTTCCATAAATTGAATCTTATAGCCAACTAGAGTGTCTTATTATTGCTAGAGGCAGTTTACACAGATCTGTGAGCCCACCTAAACCACTGTATTGCGCCTGGCTGAGATGGAGTTTATTTTCCCATAGCAGACCTCACAGTTCTGTGCTTTGCATTGGTAGCTAGAAAGGTGTTGATAACACACCAGTGTTTTGGCTACTGCTGAGCAGCACTGGCACAGCATCAGTGCTGTCTCTCAACATTCCACCCTCCATCAGTAGTCTGGGGGTGGGCAAGATCCTGGGAGGGGGCACAACTAGGCCAGCTGACTCAAACTAACCAAAGGGATATTCCATACCATATGATGTCAGCTCAGATATAAAAGCAAAGTAAACAAGAAGGAAAGAGGGGCATTCTTTATTTATTCTTTATTTACAACAAACCACTAAGTGTGCTGACGCCCTGCTTCCTGAGAAGTGGATGGATGTTGCTTGCTGATGGGAAGTAGAGAATAAAATCTTTGGGTTTTTTGTTTTGCTTGACCATGCATAACCTTTCACTTTTGCTTTAGTAAACTGCTTTATCTCAACCTATGAGCTGTTTTCCATCTTATTTTCTTTCCCCTGTCCAGCTGAGAAGGGGAGTGATAGTGTGGCTTGGGCACCTGGCATCCAGCCAAGGTCAACCCACCACAACCACACCCAGAGGTCCTTTTCTCTGTAGGATTGTAACGTTTCCTGTGCACCTCTTCACTCGTGCAAAAATTCAGCAGTCAGGAAATACCAAATCTTCATTTAAATAAACAGATTGCTTGTTTTATCAACTTGATTAAGTCTCAAAAGTACTTTGCATGACATTAAAGTTTCTTTATAGGATGATTAATTCAGAATATGTAAACTAATTTAAAGCAGCATTAAACCTAGCATTTTATTTGCCAATATGTAGCTGAACAAAATAATACCCAGGCACTAATATATGCAAGATAGCTTCAGTAATAATTACTTTAGCAAAGATATAAAAGTAATAAAGCAAGAGCATTGCATGAAAATTTGCAGACAAACCATTTTCTGACTGAGAGAATACAAAGGCAAGCTGTATTTTCACATGCTACTGACAGCATTAATTCCCCATTTAAGCATAAATCAAAGAATATAATAATCCAGAGAACAAGCAGCAGCAATAATTTTGAAACTCAAGAAGGATCTATACAATACAATTCAACTGAGATGTATGAAAAAAGAATAAATACAATAGGGAAGCATACTTTCCAAAAATACCTTTAGTGAGAATTAAAATTGCTCCCTTATCATAGTACTTATATTGTCCTCTCTACCACAGCTTCTGATTTTTTCATTTTGTACAGCTACACAGATTTTCATGCCCTCATCTTCACTTTCAGATTCTGTATCCTCATCTTGCAGATGGTAAACTGGAATATAGAAGCTAAGGGACACCTCATCAAGACACACAGGAAATTTATGTCAAAGCCCAGAACTGAACATAATGTTCTGTTGGGTACACTATTCTCTCACTGCTATCCTAGTGGTTAGTGGATAGTGCTAGTTCTGCCATCTTATTTTCACCTTACGTTGTTAAGGATGGATGTGTTAGTGTTTGTTTTGCTTTCCAGTGCAGACGAGAGGCCTGCACAATGTCGTAGCCCTGTAACAAAGATGCATTACGCTCTAAGCTTGGATTTATGGAGGGGCTTAAAAAACCAAAACCGAGAAAGCAAACAATAAGCAGTGAGAACCCCTTCATAAACTCTTGTCTGCCACACAGTGGGAGGCAACCTCAGCATTTAATTCACCTGTTTTTTGGTTCATCTTCCCCACAGCTGACAAGACAGTGCTCTCACCAGTCTTTTGGAGCTTCACCCTTCAGAGCAAGCACAATTGTAGCATAATGTAACATCCCATAACCACTAGCCTTTTCTCTGCTGCAGCCTCAAACCCAACCCCAACATGGAGGAGACAAGGGGAAATCAGGGTTATGGACATCCCTATCTTGAAGGGTAACACTGTAAGTAACACTGCATTAATCAACTATTGTCTCACTTGGCCTGTGTCTATTCTATTATATGCTCAAAACCCCCACTCATTATTGTCATAATTGTTGTCTTCTAACCAAAGGAATTTTATAGATGTACAGAAAGTAGGAGATATTTTCAGAGTTGACAAACACGATCAAGCCCTCTAAGATTAGCTGACAAAAGGCAGGAGCCCTTAAGATGCATCTCAGAACATACCTATTTCTGTTGCACATGTTACCAACCACCTCACCATTTCCCGTCGTCGCCAATTCAGTGTTGACAGTGTCATCCGCATCACCTATTAAAACAACAGAAACAAAATACAAAATAATCCTTTTGTAAAACCAAGATATTATACCAAAAAATCAGGGATTTGAGTTACTAAAATACATGGAGGTTCAAAATGTCAGTCTCTTGCCCTCTCTGCTGTTACCTCTTTTTAGCTGATATATCAAAAGACTTGATAAATATTGCTCAGCTATCCTAGAAGAGCATATATAGATTAATTCCAACTGCAGGTTCTTCTAGGCTAGAGGAGAAAGTCTTTTTTATTTGAGGAGAAGAAAAAACCAAACAAAACCCCCACCACCTCACAAAAAAGCCTCCCCATCCCCAACCATCAACAAAGCCCAATCAATAATCAGTTACTCAAATTAAATTATACTGTGTCTCCTCTATGTATATAGGTCTTTAAAGTGGAAAGGTGTCAACTCCTGTTTGGCAATCTAACCAATCTAATTTTTTCCCCATCTGCATGTTTTGGTCATTGACTTCAACAATACAGACAGGAGTCAGAGTGTACTGTGATTTGACTGGCTGTTTATCCTGCAAAGATATATATATACACACTTCCAGATATATTCTCCTCTATACTTGGAAAGACATTGGAAGAAACAGATGAGCCCAGTCTATTAATACATGGCTCCACAGCTGGCATCACCACCATAATTTTAGGTTTTTGACAATGGAATGGCCTACGCAGCACCAGGCATGCTGGCACCAAATGGGACTCAACTTTCTCAGCAAGGAAGGAGAGTCTTTGCTTGGGAACTAGCAGGGCTCATTGGCAGATCTTTAAACTAGATGTGATGGGGGAGAAGGATAATATGAGGGTTGTCCCTGGGAAGCTGTGGGATGAGAGGCAAAGGTTACAGGGACAGGGTGCTATCAAGGGTCCTCTGCTGCTGACTCTGATATATACTGGCCACACTGGAGCACAATTGCAGTCTTATGGAGAGGAACCAGGGATTCCTGAAGTAACAGAAACCAACAGAGAAACATCAGAGAATTATCTCAAAGGAATTAAGGGATGTTCCTCTGGGAAGGCAATACAGCTGGCAGCCCAGATGAGGTACCTTTACACCAATGCACATGGCATGGGCAACAAACAGGAGGAGTTGGAAGCCACCGTGCTGCTAGAAAGATGTGACCTTGTTGCCATTACTGAAACTCGGTGGGATGAATCTCATGACTGGAGTGCGACTATTGATGGCTACAGGCTGTTCAGAAGAGACAGGGGAGGAAGGAGAGGCAGAGGAGTTGCCCTCTACAAGAGATGGATTGAATGTGAGGAGCTGTGTAGGAATCAAAATTCAGCAATAAGCAGAAAAAGAGTTTAAAAGGCTTAAGCAGAAAACCTTGGTCAACAGAAGCTGAAACAAAATCCATCCCTTGAAAGACCAGACAAGGCCTGTTGATGTTCAACCTTGTTGATTAGCCTGTCTCCTGCAGCAGGATTAGGAAAGACTTTAGAGATGATGTTATCAAACCACACTGAAACCCTTTGTTCTCTTCCCCCCATGTAAATCCTGGTTATGGAAAATATTAACCACTTGTGTAACTGTAGCAGAAACTTGTGTAATCCCCTGCTTAACTGTAATAGTTTGGCCCAGGCCTTTGCCTGGTAACCAGATGTAACTAGGGATGGGCTTGTCTCCTAGGTATTCCTCACCCATTCTTTTGCCCTCCCACAGGATAAGAGACCAGGAGATAAGGGGTTTGGTCTCACTTTGGGTTCCGGTGAAGGAAGAGGGCAGAGAGTTCGCTGCTGCTCAGTCCCTTATCATAGGCATGCAGGAGATTGGGGAAAGAGCGTGAGTGAGACACCCCCACCCCCCCCAACGTGAGAGGAAAAAGCTAGTTTTCTTCTAAGAGTGGTGGTGGGATTGTGTCATACTGGTTTGCTCGGTGGGTGGGCGGGGGTGTTCTTCTGTACCCATTGATTATCTTCTTTTGTTCTGTCTCTTCTTGTCACCCCTGTTTTCCCCGTCCCTTTTCCCCTCCCCTTTCCCTTTTCCCTATTGTGNTATATATATATATATATATATTTTATATATACTGACTTGACTCAGCTTCTTTCAAGTTTTTTTTCCCTTCCTTTTCCCTGCTTTGGGAAGCATGGGGAGAAGGAGAGGGAAGGGAGGGGGCGGCTCGAGCTGGAGGCCAGGACAAAACCAAGACATTAACAAAGGTTACCGTAACTCGTCCTCCTTATTAACATGTCCTGCCCCCAAGACCCTTAAATAGCGTGTCATGTGTTGTGGTAGTTTTGATTTTAGTTAGGCTTTGATTAGGCCTTAATTTGAGTAGGCCTTAGTAGGTGCTACGTAGATTAGGAGGGACAGTTGTCACCTGACTTAAGCAAACAAAGACATATTTCATATCATCTAACATCAACTTGAGTATAAAAACAGTGTAGGGAGGTGCTTAGGGTTCTTTCTTCATGGCCACTTGTCTGAGGAGGATGTGCTATGTTGTCCTACGAGGACTAGGCCTCACCGCCGCTTACTGCTATGTTATCTCAGGAAGTAAACTATTTTTTTCTTAGCTTCTCCCTTTTCCTTGCTGGATATTTCTCAGGAAGAGTCATTTGGGGTGCTGGAGTGATGAGATCTGCTTTTGGTGGGAGGTGAAGGATTGTTTGTTATCTCTAACTTTTGTGGGTGTGTGTTATATTGCTTTGCTTATAATTTTCCCTTTTCTGTGTAAATAAACCAGTTCTGTTTTAAGTTAAAGTTTGAAGTTTTTTTCCCTTGTCCCTCGGGACTGCATTGCTGTGGTGAATACTTGGCATTTTGCCAAGGTTTCAACCCACAACAAAATTGGTGTTTCTGCCTGGTTCGACCAGGGAACCTTGGCAGGTTTCCTGGGAGCTAGGTAGGCTTCCCGGGAGCTTTGGCTGCATTCCCAGACCTGGTTTATATAAACACCCCTGGTTTATTTGTATGTTTTGAGTACATGGAGAACATAAAACATAAACAATATGCTGCCCCGCTGGATGCTTGTGTTAACCCTTCTATTGACTGTTTTTTTGAGTTCAGACACCTTTCCTGTGTCAAGACCTCGAGAAAAGAGAGAAACCAACACAGACATGGAAAGAAAGCAGAGCTGAGAAGCCGCGGGAACAATGCGTGCTGACTCAGAAAGACATAGTGCCTGCCAGAAGCAGCCAACACCATAGCAACAGACACCAGAAATCAGCAATTTGCTGGAGCTTTACAGCTCTGCCAATGCACAAACCGACAGACTGCTGCTGCTGCTGCCACTGGCTCCAGACCCAGTTCTGGTCCTGGAGCCGGTCCCAGGCGAGAGAACGCCCTGCTGTCCCCTGCTCACTGAGTTCAGAACCAGCCATGAAAGCTCAAAGCAGCCAGAAAAATGCAGAAGCAGTGAAAGCTCCGAGAACACCTTGGCACCCCCTCCTGGGGTTGCCGCAACCGGCGCTAGGACCCTGCAGAGCTGAGAGCAGAGCAGCTGCTTGCAGAAGCCCCAGATGTGGAGAGCCCAGCCCCCCAGCATGACTGCACCAAATGAGAAACAGTCTCTGCTGAAATGCCGGACAGAACAAACTTTGCACTCAAAAGACATGAATAAGTGACCAGAAAAAGAAAAAATAGCCTGCTGTTTTATCCACTAGACAGTTTGTGGTATTTATGAACTTATGAGACTGTTCCTGCTGTAATAGATGAATCCATTAATTTGCTGAAATCAAACCCAATAGTATTTAATTATATTATTTGCTTGAATGTAAAGGTGGATTTGCTTGAAACCTTAGGAATTTGCTAAAGGCAGCCAAGCTTCTGCTTGAAACCTGGGGGCAGTGGGCCATGTGCTTATCACGGACAGAGGAATGCAAGCCGCGCTCTGCCGCCCGCCGCTGCGGGGGAGGGGGAGGATGGAGAGCCTACAGCAACAGCGGGCAGCCCGCCAGGCCCACAGCCCCTGGCCGAGCCCAGTCCCGGCCCCGGACCACCACCCTCGGCCTCTCCTTCCCCCACGCAGCTCCAGCACCACGCCTGCTTGCCGCTCTTCTCCCCTTTCCCGGCCCCGGACTGCTGCCCGCCAGCCCATCCTTCCCCCGCGCCCATCTGGCGCAGCCCGCGGTGCTCCGGCGACCTCCCATGCATCCCGTGTCCCGACTGGCTCCTGTTTGGAGCCCGCCCGGGGCCCGCCACGCTGTCCAGGGAGCCGCCGCCGCCCGCCCTTCCCCCATGGCAGCCACAGCGGCCATGGCGGCAGCCCTGCCATGCCGCGCCCACCCCCCCTTCCTCTGCCAAAAGCCAAGCCCACTGCCAGCTTGCGCCAGCATGCCCTGGCTGCCCCACGCCCATGCCGAGGCAGAAGCACGCCTGGGCCAGTCCGGCACCTGGCGCGAACAGGCCCATGCCTGGAACGGGCCCGCGGCACCGCGCCCGCGGTTCCCCCTCTGTTGCCTGCGGCAGCCCGGGACACCACCACGTCGCTTTCAGACAGAACGTCCCCCACCGTCCACAGCTGGTCCAAAGTGCCGCCACGCTGCTCCCAGACCGCGCTGTGCCTCCTCTCTATGCCGCGTGGAGCACCCTGACCCTCCCCCAGTCACGGGACTGCCACGTCCGCTTCTGGGATGGCAACTATTACGCAACGCATGCACCCAGGAGGAGGGAGCCTGTTGGACATGGTTGAAGACTGCTACCGACACAGAACTGAGTCTGCGCAAAGGGGCATGGCCTACACAGAAAGGAGTGGATAAAAGCTGACCCCTGGCTCGGAGCCAGTGCGTGCTTTGGGAGCAGGACTCTCTAGCCGCCCGGCATTCTGCCAATTTGCAAGCGCTGTATTGCTCATTTGCCTGCCTTCACAAAGAGCTAAAATCACTGGGGTATGAGCTGAAGGAACTGATATTGCTTAAATAAAAGAACTAAGAGCTGAAATCATTTGATTATAAGAAATTTTTTAAATAAATGAGTTAAATGCTGATATCACTAGCTGAAATCACTCATTGCCTCAGTGCCTATAACAATCTTGGTGCCATGACTCGGATCCAAAGCACTTGGACCGTGGGTATTGTCTTCAGGAAGAGCGCTCCCATCATTCCAACAGACGGTCCTGAATGAAGATTCTACAGAACAAGCTCTGGACACCCGAACCAAGAAGGCAAGTAGAAGGAGCAACAGAAGAGACTGCAGTCAAGGTTCAGCTTGGACCCGGTGGATCCAGGCTATGAAGACCCCATAATTCTGGTGTACACAACCCAAACAAAGACTCAAGGACAAGTAAGTATTGCGGTTCTGTTCGGTTGGGGAGGGTTTCCCATAGTGCGAATGAATGAGACGTTCTTATAGAATGACACGAGTGTGGACTCTCTGGTAGTGCGGTTCCCATTGCCCGTGAGGGCCTGGGCCATGAACAAGAAGAAACAAGTGTGAGTATGAAACAAGGCACTTTGGAAGATGGGACA
>VWZD01013352.1:3337-14193 GCA_013396695.1 Sakesphorus luctuosus | reverse complement strand
TGTCTCCCAATCAATGTCTCCTGTTCGATGCCACCCGTTGGTTTCCCACTGACAAACTGAACCAAGGGGAGTTGGGACTTGCCAAGCCCAGGAGGTTTAATGAGGCCAAGGGCAGGTGCTGTCCCTGGGATGGGACAATCCCAGCACAACTCCAGGCTGTGCCAGGGCACGGGGGGCTCCAGCCCAGGTGGGGTCTCTGGATCCGGGATGTTCCCTCTGCTCCTCCTGGCTCAGGGCTCCAAAGGGCTGTGGTGGCTCTGGAGGAGGTGCTGGAGCCCAGTCCCCCCACAGTGGGTGCAGCTCCTGTCAAAGGCCTGAATGTCCCCCATGGGGCACTGGCCCTGCCCCGCAGTCCCAGCAGGGTTGGGGATCTCTCCGACCCCCCATTTGCTTCCCCAGAACCCCGTTTTTCCAAGGGGTCCCCAAGGCTGGGGGGCAGCTCTAAGGCTGAGCTTGGTTAGTTGGGGTGGGGGGCTGGTGGGTTTGGGGTGTCTGTGTGTCACTGTGCAGCCCCTGGTTGGGGCAGAGCCTGGAGCAGGCAGAGACTCCAGGAGGGCACCAGAGGAGCCTGTTCCCCTCCCCTGCTTGGGCTGAGCCACTTCCCCAGCACTGGCTTTGCCCCTGGAGTGACATTGTCCCCCTGTGTCCCTGCTGTTGGCTCTGGGGAAGGGGCCAGGCCCATCTCTCGAGTCTTCAGGGAGTCACAGAATGGTTTGGGTGGGAAGGGACCCTAAAGCCCACCCAGTGCCACCCCCTGCCATGGGCAGGGACCCCTTCCCCAGCCCAGGCTGCTCTGAGCCCCGGCCCTGCTCATGTCCTGCAGCTGCACTGTGGCTGTGCCAGCCCCTGTCCCCAGAGTGCCCATCCCTGTCCCCAGAGTGCCCATCCCTGTCCCCAGAGTGCCCAGCCCATGGCCCAGGGGTGCCCATCCCGTGTCCCCAGAATGCCCATCCTATGTCCCCAGAGTGCCCAGCCCTGTCCCCAGAGTGCCCATCCTGTGTCCCCAGAGTGCCCAGCCCATGTCCCCAGAGTGCCCATCCCTGTCCCCAGAGTGCCCATCCCATGTCCCCAGAATGCCCATCCTATGTCCCCAGAGTGCCCATCTCGTGTCCCCAGAGTGCCCAGCCCATGGCCCGGGGGTGCCCATCCTGTGCTCAGGGCACGTGTCCTCGGGCCTCACCTTCAGCCGTGGCGAAATTCCAGCCCGCGATGTAGCAGGATTTGAGCTCCGAGACCCTCAGGGAGGCGTCGGGCACACAGCCCAGCTGGATGTAGTCGCTGCACTCCACGGGCTGGCTCAGCTCCAGCAGGGCAATGTCGTTTCTGGCCGTGGCAGCATCATAGTGCCGGTGCACCAGGATCCTCTGGATGTGCCTCACCTTGGCCTGGGGGCCCGGCTGAGTCAGGTCGGTGGCCCCGATCACAACGTCCCACCGGTAGAAGTCCCTGGGGAGGAAATGGAGAGAGGGGTAGGAGGAAGCCGAGCCTCGGGCCGTGGCAGCTTCCCAGCCTTCTGCATGCCAAGGCAGAGAGGGAAGCAGCGGGGAGAGAGCCGGGATGGGAGCAGCACGTGGTGCTGTCGCCTGGGCACCTGCCCGAGCTGGGGGCACAGCCCTGTCCCTGCTCCTTACCCGGCCCTGATGAAGCAGTGGGCGACCGTGAGGACCCACTGGGAGCTGAGGAGGACACCTGAGCACATGTGCCACGTGCCGTTGTGCCAGGTGGCCTGGATGCTGACGATGCCGGGCCAGGCCCCTGGCTGGACACCGGTGCCACCCANCACAGCCACCAGTGCAGCCCCCAAGGCCCTCACGGTGCCCCCAGCTGGGGCTGATGTCACAGAGGGGCCAGTTCCATGTGCTGGGGAGGGATTGCACAGAGTCATACCCAGGGAATGGTTTGGGTGGAAAGGGACCTTAAAAACCACCCAGTGCCATTGGCAGGGACATCTTCTACTGTCCCACATTTCTCCCAGCCCCATCCAACCTGGCCTTGGCAGTTCCAGGGATGAGGCAGTCACAGCTTCTCTGCCCAACCTGTGCCAGGGCCTGCCCACCCTCACAGGGAAGAATTCCTTCCCAACATCTAATCTAAACTTGCCCTTCAGCTTAAGGCCATTTTCCCTTTGTCTTATCCCATATGCTCTTGTCCACAGTTCCTCTCCAGCCTTCTTGCAAGCCCCCTTTATGTACTGGAAGAGGCTCTAAGGTCTCCCTGGAGCCTTTTCTCCTCCAGGCTGACCAGCCCTAACTCTCTGAGCCTGTCATGCCCTTCTTCCCACGCTGAATGAATATGTCAAATGTGATCCTTGCTGTAGAACAGTAGTGCTCTGCTAGTTCACCTGCATTCCCCTTCGACATGTTTATTTACATCCATTCCAGAAAGGCACCTGATTTAATTTAAATACCTCAATAAATGAAAGGGTTTTTTTGCTCTGTAATTTGTTGAAGTACTTTGTGGGAATATGAGGGTAAAAAGATAATGGTACTAAATTATAGGGGAAAATATGGTTGCTAACTCTGGATGGAACATGGTCATCATTCCTGACCTCCCCCACACAACACGATCCTAGAGGGACAATGGAGGGGGGCCACAGTGGAGACCCTGTGGCTCTGCCAAAACCTTGTGGGGGAGGGAACTTGGTGGTACAGCAGCTGGAAACCAAGGGAGATAAAGGAAGATAAAGTCCTGCTGAGAAATCAGTAACTGTGGCTAAATCCCTCTCCTTGGACTGACCATGTGCTGATCCCAAGGTTATCTCAGGTACTGGACACAGAGACCCGTCCTCAAAGTATGACCACCTCTCACTGAGTAAGATGTATAACCAAAGTCATTCAGGATCCACCTAAGCATAAAGTATTGAAGGGAATTAAGAAAGAGAAGTGGGGGAAGACTCCATTGTAACCTTGGGGTCAGTCAGGGCTGACCCTCTCTGTGCTGTGGGGGGCCATTGGGTACGAACTGTGCCCTGTGGATGCTGAATCAGTAGCTCGAGGCAGCTTTTCACGGGGATTAGAGCTTGTCTGGGTATTGCTTTGGATACTTTTTTGCAGTAGGAACCGACACCAGCAATTTGCAAACCTTCACGTGTCACAATGTATTAATAAGGAGTGTTATTCTGTCAGCTGCTCATGTGGGTTCATTCGAGGGCACTGGAAGCCGCTGGCCATGGGCACAGGTGTGGAGACCTCAGAAGACACCTCTGTGTTTGGTGTGTGACCCTGAACAACTGAGTCACGCCACCCCCAACTAAGCTGAGATTTAGTACCTCAGAATTTAGTACCAGGTCTAGCGAACTGCCCACTGAGGGGTTGCTATAACAGGGCACTGACAGACTGGTGGGACACTGAGGGTTTTGGCTTTCCTGGGGCACTGACAGACCAATCAAACATTGAGGGTCTGGGGAGATCTCCCCTTGTCATATGACATAGTTACCCAAATCTCTGGGAGAGATACGTGTATTACTTGTAGTTTCTTTTTAACATTTCAGATTTTATTCAGTGTTAAATCCAGGGCCTATGAACCTTTACAGTCTGGCATTTTTATTGCAGAAGGAAGGACAGCTTTTTGAGTTTCTTTGTAGATTCAGGAAATGGAATGTTAAAACCCTAAATACAGAATACTTTTCCAGTGGTCTGATATTTTTCTATGTATTTTAAAAGTTTTCTTCCCAATATCCCATCTAACCCTGCCATTATTAAACTCTGCTATTATGAAAACCTCCCAGTCCTCTGGATGTTAGAAAAATTAATAGTAATTAGAAAGTTAGAAAATTAATAGTATCATTGGAGGATTAGGATGGTGATATTTGGGAGAGCCCTGATGAAAATGCTGATGAGGCAGAATGGGACTCAGATGAAACAATTGAATCCCCACCTCCTAGAGAGGAAGAGGTTCCAGATTTAAAAATGAGACCCATAATTAAGCCCAAAGTGTCCAAAGCACCCCAGGGAGGTCAGAGGAGGAGCGTGGTCAGAGCCACTCCCTGGGACCCCCTACAAGTGGCAAATCTACAGGGAAAACACGGACCAAACCCAGGGGAGTCAGGAAAATGTGAGAAACGAAAAGCCTCACAGGAATGGCACCCCTCCCAACCCTTTTGAAACACAAAAGAGAAAACATTAAGCACTCATCATTAAGCATTCATCACCAGGCACATCATGACCTATCGATGGCCTGACAAGGACAGACCCCTTATCTGGTCACCAGCAGGGCCGAGGAAAAACCTTTGAGTTTTCTGATTGGTACAGGAGCTCAGATATCTCTGATCACCCCCACAGATTCTGGAAAATTAAGTTTGCAAAGAAAAAGGGTCTGTCTAACAGGATTCAATGGACAGAGTATTATATGTTACACTGACAAAGTCCATTTATGGTTACCTGGGGGAAAACAAATATTCTCACACACATTTACAATCACAGATTGTGAAGAAAACACTTTAGGATATGTTATCCTTAATTATAAGTTTGGCAGTTGTCCAAAGGGAATGTTTGGTCATTCAGGCCCACAAAAACCTCCATATATTAAATTTGCTGGAAAAATTAGAAAAATTAGCCATCTACTAAAAATGGCTTCAGTTTTACCTGCTTTGGCTGTGACCAATATCAAACAATGCCCTATCCATCCTGCAGCCAAAAAAGGGATAAATGAAGTAATTAAACATTTAGAATGAAGGGGTTTTATATTTATCACACACTTCTCATACAACTCTCCTGTTTGGCCAGTGAGGAAATGGGATGGGAGCTGGTGTTGGCCAGTCAGGGGCTGGAGCCAGTACGGGACCTGTCACTGCACAGTCCCAAACGCGGCCCCTCTCACGGCCACCCTGCCAGCAGCTGCACGTGAGTGGATGTACCAGGCGTGCTCTTCAGGTTCCACTTCGGGAGGGGGACAACCCAAAATTTGCATTTCTTTGGGAAGGAACACAATACACCTTCAATCACCTGCCCCAAGGGTACGAATATTCATCTACAGCTTTTTACAGTGCTTCAGCTGAACTGCTCCTACAAATAGAAATCCTGGAAGGAGTACAAACCTATTAACACAATGATCATGTGTTGATCAGAGGTGCAGAGGAAAGTGCAGGAAGAACAACAGCACAAGATATATAGAATAAATACAATGAGCAGGGGATAGAAGTGCCCCCTGCTAAAAGCCAAGGCTCCTCTAGAGGCGAAATTCCTGTGAACCTCCTGGATTGCAGGTCAGGCTGTAATACCAGATGAAACTATTACAAAACTGGATGCCATAGCCATTCCTACTACTAAAAAGGACCTTCAAAATACCATGCATATCTTAGGATACTAGAGAAATCATATTCCTGGATTTGCTATAATAGCAAGACCCTTGTATGCATTAATGAGATAAAAACAGACCTGGAAGTGGATTGATACAAAAAGGCTTTGTGAACACTGATTTAAGAGCTGAAAACCTATCAGTCACTGCGGTCAGTCCAGCCCAGTGGCCCCATAATAGCTGAATGGGGTTTTGCTGAACAGGGGACTTACTGTAATATGTTCCAGAAAGGCCCTCATGGACCCAAAAGGCCATTAAGGTTCAGCTCCACAACATTACAAGATACTGAGCAGAGTTGCAGTGACCAGGAAAAGGGATTATTGTCTCTGACTTGAACTCTAAACAAGTAGAAAAAATTCAGCAGCATCAGCCTGTGCAAGTCCAAGGGCTGTTCAAACTGTTAGCCAGGATTAAGAAGGACAGGATTGCACAGAGACCAACATTACACAAATGGTGTGCACGTGTCTCAGGAGTCAGGGATTAAATGGATATAACTGATGGGCTGACAAAGCCTACCAAATCACAGATATCTGTGAGCCCAGACATGCTGGCTCTGCAATAGCCATGTCAACCTGGTCCTGTAGGGGATGAGGCTCCTGCATTTACATCAGGCTCTGGAGCTACAGATGTTCTACTGATGCCTCAGTCAAACTTAGCGATGGTAAACGGGAGCAGAGAGCAGTTGCTCTTAACCTGCAGACAGGAATGGAAGTAGTAGAAGAAGAAAAGGGAAATGCACAGGTGGGAGAGTTAAAAACTGTATTGCTGGTAGTAAAAGAGAAGGCAAGGGCAAAATATGTTCGTTCCTGTGCAGTGTGGGCTGGTGCCACACAGTGGCTGTGCCAGTGGGAAGCATTAGATTGGCAAGTGAATGGAAAGGAGGTTTGGCAGAAGGAAGATCAGAAGTGGTTGTTGTTACAGGCTCAATCCCCACCAATCCACAGAGATGGGTCAAACCTCATGCCAGTGATTAACCCTTACAGACTGACTGGAACAAGGTGGATCAGGTGACAAAAATTAAAAAGACAAAAATTGATCAGTTGGAAGATCCTCGGCACTGGGACTGACTGGTACTGTAAACTGGAGCACACTGGACAGGAACCTTTATTTTTTGCAGCACAAAGTAGAGGGTGGCCACTGACCAGAAAGCTGTGTAAAGGCATTGTCACACAATGTCCCCAGTGCCTAATGAGGCTTCGACAAAATCACCCGGACCAGGCCCTGCCTTTACAAAAGAAAACCAACAAAATACTCTGGTTCACTCAGCAAATTGATTATTTGGACCTCTGAGGACACCCAGTGGTTCTAAGGACACACCGACAGGTGTGGGAGTGTCATCTGGACTATCACTGCCACTAAAAGCAGACATGCTGATGCCAAAACTACTATTTTGGGACTCAGTAATTGGGTTTTCAGTCTCCCTGTCCCAGACTCTGTACAAAGTGACAATGGATCACAGTTCACCAGTGTGATGGTACAGGGGTATCAAATGGATTTCCACACACCTAATTGTCTCCAAGCAAACTGGATTGTGGAGCTGGAAATGGTTTGGTGAAAGACTTCCTTAGGCCACATAAATCTGAACGGGATAAAAGACTACCAAATAAATAAATATATAAATATATATATCAGATCAGTAACTGAGATGGACCAGTGGGTGATGCTGTTTCAAGAGCTTTCTTGAGCCCTGGGTCTCCTGAATCAGCACTGAATGATAAAATTGAAGCCTTTCAGGGCAACCTAAAAGTGAGCCAACCAGTTGTGGTCAAATTGCCTCAAACTGGGATTGTATCTGTGACACTGATGGACACTCAAGGACCATTAGCCTGGATGGCTACCGACTCTCATGGCCACCAACACAGAATCAGTTCATGATGGGTATTTCCCACACTCTGCACTGGAGAAATTAACCTGTCCCACGCCGTGCCCCTGCCGAGATAGAGACTGTTTTATTTTATAGCTCAGTGGCTGCTATTGGTCATCATCCTGCTGGTGACACCTGGAACACTGCAGTGGGGAGCAATATCCTTCAAGCTGCCAGGAGAATGTCCCAGTGGGCTTCCAACACTGGTCTCATGGGCCAGTCTGTATCTGCCTACAAGGGCCTCCCTGCAGCTGGTAGACGGAGTTGTCAGACACCAGCACCTACTGGAATGGACACTACTCTGGTTAAAGAGCTGCTGGAATACCCTGACCTACACAAACTGGTGTAACAAACAAAAAAAGAACAGTTGAAAAATATTACTCACTGTCAGTCATGATGGGGACAAAACACACCATCCTAGAGCAAGTGAAAAGGGATGGAGAACACCACTGGTGGGATGACTTGCTTGGATGGTCCCCAAGCACAGCAGACTTTCTGAATTTAATGTTACATTTGGTTGTTGCAATATTGTTATTAATCAGAAACTGGTTTTATTAGTAGTCATTGTATATATGAGTGTGATACCTAATCCAGCAAATGACAGTGACCATTCCAGAAGCACAAAAAATTGAACAACAGTATCAATTTCTAAATCTATATTATGCCCCGTTTAATGCTACTAACTAAATTCTGTTTTTCTATAATTTTGTATGTTAAAGTGTAGGGTGTGATTATAATAAAGCTAACACTCCTACATGAGTACAGATAAAATAGTAAAACTTAGGAGACTGATGTATCTCAACATATTTGACAACAATGTACACACATGCAGTGGGTACTTTCACAGCATGGAGGCAAAAGGTACCTGCATTCCAGGTACCTCTCACCTCCAGAGAGGAGCCAGGTGCTGCTTTTGGTACTGAATTATGCAAAAACCAGCCTGCCTCATCAACTCCAAATCAACATCCTGGCAGTGAGGCAAAGAGTGGGCAGATAAGTTGCTAAGCTGACCTGGAGACATGGGACTGACAGTCAATTGTTTATACTATAAAAGCCCAGTCCACTTTCATAGGGTCAGATGCTTCTAACACTCTTCTTGGAGTGTGTGTGTCATTTTCTCCCTTGTAGTGGGGATACCCCTTCAAGGATTCTCCTCGGGGTTAAAGAGATCTGCCCACCAGCACTGGTATGGTGAGTTACACTAATCTCCACCTAATGACTGGGGTTTTTTGCTGGCTGTAATATAACTGCTTTGACATAGTGCACTATACTATACACTACTAAGAGTTTTAGATTTGACATTGTGTAGTCAAGAATTCTGATTAAGGTCCTTTCTCCAATCACTTGTCATAATAAATAATTCCTTTTATATAAATATGCCCTGTTTGCCACCTTTAACCCTGCGGGACCAAGTTGTACTTACACTGCTGACAAAATCTGGGGCTAAGATTGGGTCCAACCATATCCAGCCTCCTCTCAGGAGTTTAGAAAGCCAGGGGGTCCTTTCTGCACCTTGTGGCTCCAGAGGAGGGATTCCCTAATAAACTTGGTCTGAAGTCCCACTCCCACCTGTGACAGTGACCACACCACCTCCCTGGGCAGCACATTCCAATATCTGACCATCCTTTCTGTGAAAAAATTATTCCTGAAGTTCAGCACCCTCAGGTTCTTCTCTGTTGGGCCACTTTCCAGCCCCTCTGTCCCAGCCTGGAGCTGCAAGGGGTTGTCATGGCCAACGTGCAGGACCTGGCACTTGGTGTTGTTGACCCTCATTCTGCTGGTCTCAGCCCATGGATCCAGCCTGGCCAGGTCCCTCTGCAGAGCCTTTCTGTCCTCCAGCAGATCCACACTCTCTCCCAGCTTGGTGTCATCTACAAATTTGCTAATGGTGGACTCAATCTCCTCATCCAGATCATCACTAAAGATATTAAACAGGACTGGCCCCAACACTGATTCCTGGGGACATCACTAGTGCCTGGATGCCAAGTGGATGCAGCCCCATTCCCCAGCCAGTTCCTAACCCAGCACAGAGTGCACCTGCCCAAGCCTTGGGCTGCAGCTTTTCCAGGACTGTGCCGTGGGAGACGGTGTCCAAGGCTTCACTGAAGTCCAAGTAGACACAGCAACAACCTTTCCCCTGCCCACTGGGTGGGTCACCTGGTCACAGCAGATCAGATTGGTCAGGCAGGACCTGCCTTTCCTAAGCCTGTGCTGGCTGGGTGTCCTGGTCCCAGAGAGGATGGCGTTAAGTTTGGCAGCAGGCAGAAGTGGCACAGCCAGGACACCAGGGTTATTCTGTATCACCTCAGGGGGTTCTTGTGTATTTCCCAGCTGGCCACAACATGCAGCCAGGTGGAGCCGGTTCACCTGTGAAAGATCACCTGTGAATTGCTTGGCTGTCTCCTACAGTTATTGGCATTGTCGTTGCTGTTCGTCTTCTCTCATTGCTGCTTCCAGTCACCTGTGACAGCTGTGTAAGAGACACCTGTGTGTGACCTGTGACACCTGTGTGTGACCTGTGACAGCTGAGACACCTGTGTGACACCTGTGTGTGTGACACCTGTGCCCACCCAACTGTGTCTCCCCCAGCACTGCCCACTCCAGGCCTCCCTGTGATCTGGGTCCCCCTCCCAGCCTGAGGGTTTCCCCCAAGTGCCACTCCCATCCACAGGGGCACAGTGGGGGCTGTGGGGACAGGCAGGAAAGTGGGACCCTGGGGGTCCCCATGGGGTGTGGGGGCTCATCCCTGCTGTTCCCTCCATGGCTGGGTGGGGATCATGGGGGTGTCAGGGTGCCTCAGTGGCTGTGGGTCTGGGAACCCCAGATGTGTGTCACTGTCACCCTCCCTGTGCCCCATAGTGTGTTACTCCTGTTCCTGTCCCCCTCTGTGCCCCACAGAGTGTCCCCCCACATCCCTGTCCCCCCCAGTGCCACCCGGTGCCCCACAGAGCAGAGCAGACCATGAATGGTGTCAGCACATGTTGGGGACAGTGGGGACACACACATGGGGTGACACAAGCATCACTTGGGCATTGGGGGGCAATAAATAGCAGACACCCCCCCAGGGTTTTCCTAGGGCTGGGGAAGGGCTGTGGGGACAGTGACAAGGTCACAGTGACAAGTCCAGGTGTCCTTGGGGTGTTCCTGGCCCCCCCTCCCTGCTGTCCCTCCCTGCGGGCGGGCGAGATCCGGCAGGATCCGGTGGTGGCACTTCCCCGTCACGGGACACAGCTGAGACATGGTCACAGGGCACTCCGGCACCCTCAGGGACACCACAGGGTCCCTCTGTCACCCTCAGACCTGCGGGGCACCCACAGGGTCGCTCTGTCAACCCCAGGCGTGGGCTGGGGGTCCCCAGGGGAGGGAGCACCAGCCTGTGGCTCAGCCCCCGGGAACACCCAGCTGGGTTTCCCTGAGGTGCAGACCCCGTGGGGTGCCAGAGGCTGTTCTGGGGCACCAGGTGGGGTCGCCCCTTGGGCAGGAAGAGGCTGGGGGGGTGCTGGGAGACACCGGGGGCTGTGTGAGGGTGCTGGGGGGGTCCTGAGGTTGCAAAGACGCCTCACGTACAGCACTGGGGGATACCGGGGGGGACTGTTTGCAGTTTGGCAGTCCATGGCATGTTCGGGGGCGGGTCCTGGGAGGATTTAGGAGTACCAGGGGAGGCTGGAAGTCCCGGGGTGGGGTTGGAGGTCTTGGG
>VWZD01013350.1:0-18652 GCA_013396695.1 Sakesphorus luctuosus | reverse complement strand
CAGGGGAAGGCTCACTACCCTGGTCCTGCTGATCTTCCTGCCTCTTTCCCCCAACCAAGCAGAGCTCTTGGTGGACAGGAGAGCGTTGATTTTCTGAGATGGCTTTTCAAGGCAGGTTCTTTGGATGTTTTGGATCTAAGCCTGGAGGAGGAAGGTGGTGGTGCAGAGAGAAATGCAGCCTTACAGCTTCTGGAGTAGGCTGAACTTGCTTTCTGCCTTAGCACACCCCCACACCTGATTTCTCCTCTTCGAGACAGCCCAAGGGTGTTTTTTGTGTGGACATCTAAAAGTGCTACAAAAATCTGGCAGGTGAATCAAAGACTATCTGGGGTTGGAAGGGACATCTGGAGATCATCCAGTCCAACTCCACTTCCAATACAGGGTCACCTGGAGCAGGGGACACAAGAATATGTCCAGGTGGGGTTTGAATGTGTCCAAAAGGAGAGACTCCACACCCTCCCTGGGCAGCTGTTTCAGGGCTCTGCCACCCTCCATGGCAAGAAGTTCTTCCTCATGTTGAGGTGGAACTTGGTTTGGTTTGTTTGTGGCCATTGCTCCTCATCGTGTCTCTGGGCACCACTAAACAGAGTCCAGCACCATCCTCCACACCTGCCTTGGACATATTTATATATATTAATGAGATCCCCTCAAAGTCTTCTCCTCTCCAGACTAAACAGGCCCAGTTCCCACAGTCTCTTTTCATAAGAAAGTCCCTCTCACTTCCCTGAGCTGGCAGGGAAGAGTTTTCTATTAAAGATCCTGGTCCTGTGCCCTCTTCCTGCCCTTTGCATCCCAAGCCATTATGTTTGGAGCTGGTGCTGTGCACAAGGTGCTCTCAGCCTGCCTGAGGGCACCTGTTTAGAGGCCAGCTCTCTGTGGTGGGAGCAGGTGTGTGCAGTCCTCCTCCTGTGGTGTTGGCATCCTCAGGGATCGTGTCTCAACAAGCAGAACCAGCAGGATCACCCTCGGGATAGAGCTGATCCATCAGCAGCCTAACTCGGCGTGACCTCCAGCTGCATCAGGCTCCTTCCACAGTCAAACAGGTTCCTGAGGGATGCTCTGGGGTTTGGCAGGACCTTTCTGAGGCTGCACTGCTCCAGGGTTGGCTGCAGGTTTGCTGCAGACCTCTTGTAAAGGGAGATCCTACACCTCGTGCCCCCCACCACAAAAACACACGTTACCTCCAAGCTCCTCCAGCCTTCCCAGGGCATGAGGTCTCAGAACAGGATGGGACATCCTGAAATCACAGCTGGAAGGGCATTTAGGGTTAAAATTCTGTCTGTCCTAGGGTGTTCACCAGTTAAGTACATTGAAAAGGAGCCATCTCTGTGGCATGTTTGAAACTCAAACTCTTAAATTTATGATGTTTTGCTTCATTCAGGGTTTCTTTCCTTGTGTATTTTTTTTCTCTCCAAATGACCCAGTTCCCTGCAATCACATCATGCCCTTCTGTCTTCCTCCAGTACAATCCCATGGGCTCTGAGAGTCACTTCGTTCCCTTCTCCTTTTGTCAGTCAGAAACTGATGGATGTTAAACTCTGTAATGTTTTCTCAATCCCCTGAAACGGTGCTGGACTGCTGAGGATCGAGGGGTAATCCCCTCTGATCCCATCTCTGTATTGTGAAGGGATACATTTCTTGGACACAATGATCTTAAAGGTGTTTTCCAACCTAATTGATTCTACAATCCTGTGACTCCTCCATCGATCAACCCTGGGCAGTTTAAGGCTGAGATTTGCTCCAGTGACCCCATAAAGTCACTGGAATCTGTCAAGGTTTGGTAGCATGAACTAGGGACAGTCTAGTGGAGAGAGCCATGATTTGGGCTGGGACAGATACAATTCTGTCCCTCCAACTGCTGTGGCACAAAATGTTGAATCTAACTGGGCACTGAGGTCCCCAGGGTTCCCTTGGCAGCCAAGGAGACATTTCTGGGGGTATTGCCATCACTGCTGAACTCAGCTGTGCTCTGCAGGCTCTGTTTCTCTTTTGGACACAGAATGAAAATGCTGCACTTGGAGGTTCTGGTCAATCCAAGTTTTAATCTCTCTCTCAGGTCCTTAGCAGGGAAAGGGGGTTTTGGACCCTGTGACACGAGGGGGCCACCAGGATGGGGTGCTGTGGGGGCACCCTGGGTAGGTAGTGGGGTGTTTCTGAGGCAGCAAGAAGTGAGAGAAGCTGCTGGAAACTCCCTGCAGACCCTTGGTCTCCCCCAGAGTGTGGGGTACTCCTCTGGGCTGGCACCTCACAGCAGCTCTGCCCACACACCCCACCAGGGTACCCAGCTGTGCCCTGGGAATGGCAGTGCGTGTGGCTTCATCAGTGCAAGGCCACGGCCAGGGACAGCAGGGACAGTGCTCTGGGACACCAGGATTTCCAAACAGCTGATAAGGGGCTCAGGACAATTTGGTTCTGCTTGATAGAGCTGGAAAGACAAACACTGGCTGGAGCTGCCTTGGACATGTTGTGGGTGACCTTGGTGATGCCAGTGTGTGTGCCCCCAGTGCCTGCTGACCCTGTGCCAGAGTCAGGTTCCATCTCCTACAAAAAGCCTCAAAGACTAAAGGCAGGAAAAGAGAAGTTGCATTGTGTTCCTCGGGTTCTCTGAGTTTGATTCACGTTTAACTCTTTGGTCCTGCTCCAGATCCCTCTCTTTGCTGCATGGGGGGAAATTGCTGCTATTCTTTCCTTCAGTCCCTGCACTGGTGAGCTCAGCTGGGCTGGTGTCACCCTGCACAGTCAGAGGGAGAGCCACAGCAGCACAACTGGCTTCATCCCTTCACCTCATCCCATGGAAGGCTGGGAAATACCCACCCTCACACTCCATTGAGGCACCAGAGCAGTCCCTGCTGTGCCCTGTCCCTGCCACCCCAGGTGCCACCACCTCAGGGTGTTGTTTGGCCACCAAACCCTCTGCTTATTGACTCTGCAGATCTCCCTCCTCACTGCTCTGGTCTCTGGTAACTGATTTGTGCACCCAGCAGGCTGGTGCTGCTCTCAGTGTCAGGCTTTATGTGATTTCAGGTCCACACAGGCACTTCCCACCCTGATTTGTGTTGGCTACGGACTGTAAATTTAGTGCTGCTTGGAGGTTTGGAGATAAAGGAAGGCCTTTTATGTCCTGCTGTTAGACATGGTTGGGTGTAGATTTCATCTCCACGCTCCCTGCTGTGCTCCAGGGGGTGGTGGAGGGGATGTGATACCACGAGCAGGGAAGAACTGATGGGTAAATGAGATTTCCAGGTAGTTTGTTGCTCTTTAAAATAGAAAACTTGCGGGTTTGTTCAGTGTGGGCTCACCCCAGCCTTGCTGGGTCAATGGAAAGGTTCCTGCTGGTTTCCCAGGAGTGAATCTCTCTGTGGGGTTTGCTGCTTTCACTGAATTTGTTACCAGAGTTGTTTGAGTTGATTCTGATGTGGTGTTTATATTGGATATAAAGAAGAAATTCCTGGCTGGGAGGGTGGGCAGGCCCTGGCACAGGTGCCCAGAGAAGCTGTGGCTGCCCCATCCCTGGGAGTGTCCAAGGCCAGGTTGGACAGGGCTTGGAGCAACCTGGGCTGGTGGGAGGTGTCCCTGCCCATGGCAGGAGGAGCCACTGGATGGTCTTTAAGGTCCCTTCCAAGCCAAACCAGTCTGTGATCTGTAATTCTGCCAGACATTTCACTTTTACCTTCTTTGTATCTCTGGCACCAACTCAGAATTTTGAAATGTTTTAATAATAAATAAACCAAACAAATAATGTTTTACATTTCCCTTAAATTTTGATCAAAGGCCAAACAATATGATATTGAAAACCAGACAAAACCAAGGAAGTTTCTCAAATCCCCAGGAGCTAAACTGGCTTTTGTCTGCTCCAGAAGTGGGGTCTTGGTCCTGAGATTGGGTCCCAGAGGATCTGCAGCCCTGCTGAAGCTGGTTCAGGTGCTGCTGCTCTGCTCCCTCTGGCTCCAGGGCCATGAAAGGCAGAGCAGCAAACAGGCTGGATCACTGCAGCAGTCAATAATTAAATATTCATACTCCTGGCCTTGGCCTTCTTTATGTTTATTCATTCATGAAACTCCTGACAATGTGTTCTTTGGGCATGTTTTAAAATATGGTGCCTGGGAGTAAGTTCTCAGACTGAAAAAGTGTGTGTTAGCAGAGGCTGCAGAGCAGGGATGGGAGTCAGTCCTGTTTGCTTTCAGCTTCTGTCCCTCCTGCCTCCTTTGTGACATTCCTATTCTGATGCATCCGTGGCTCTTCTCATCCTGATTTCTTCCTTGTTGATTTTTTCTGGTGGTGTATTTTGTGTGGATTTTTTTTCTTTTTTTTTAAGCCATTTCTGTGCTCTCTCCTTGACCTTTGCATCAGAAATAGCAGATTTCAGGTAGCTTGTTTGGAACAAACAACTCAATATTGAGTGCCCAGCACAAGGGCTGGGGTGAAAAGAGGTTACCACGATCTGTATCTATCCAGAGAGGAGAGGAGAGGAAAAGAGAGGCTGTAAATAGAAAAAGGTGAATGGTTTTACATCATCAGTGGCTGTCATAGAACACAGAGTCATTTGGGTTGGAAAAGATCTCCAAGATCAAGTCCAACCAGTCCCCAGCACTGCCAAGACCACCACTAAACCCTGTCCCCAAGCACCACATCCACATGACTTTTAAATCCCTCCAGGGATGGGGACTCCACCCCTGCCCTAGGCAGCTGTGCCAGGGCTGGACAGCCCTTTCTGTAAGAAATTTTCCCAATATCCAACCTGCCCCTCCCCTGGCCCAGCCTGAGGCCATTCCCTCCCCTCTTGTCCCTGTTCCTGGAGCAGAGCCCGACCCCCCTGGCTCCCCACTTCTGGCAGGGATTGCAGAGAGCCAGAAGGTCCCCCCTGAGCCTCCTTTTCTCCAGGCTGAGCCCCCTCAGCTTCTCCTCAGACCCTTCCCCAGCTCTGTCCCCATCCCTGGACACAACTTGGTGTCCTCTGCAAACTAACTTGGGGTGCATTTAATCCCCTCTTCCCAAAGCCAAATCTGCCCTTTGAAGGCTTACTTATGTTTTGTGGTCTACACATAGACAAAGATACTGAAAAAGGGAAGAGAAGATAAAACAAAAGCCTTGTGGCTCCCTCTGAGACTGGGGAATAAGCTGGAGAGTGAGAAAGTCAATCAGGAGGTGTGTGGTTGTGGGACTCAAGACGTAACATTTTTTCTGGAGTGGTCCTTCAAATGGTGTCACCTTGATGGGGACAGATGCTATTTAAGTGGCTCCTCTCCTGGGAGGCCACCAGAACCCTCCCCACAGCAGTGCCACAACCTCTGCCAGCCCTTAGAGACCATTTTCTCTCCTTGTGCTTTCATTTCCAGTCTGTGTCTGCTTTGTTCCTCCTGTTTGTATTGCAGTGTTCAGGAAAATAACATGTTTTCAGACAGCACTTGGCACCCATCACTCCCTGCCCTGCTCCCAAATCTGCCTCTAATCCTTCCAACAGGCTGTGTTGGCCTCCTTGGCCATGGATCATCTGCCCTGACCTGTTTCCCTCCTGTAGTAACTGAGCACCTCCTTATTTTTCTGCGAGTCTTAATTTGCTCAGTTCCAAATCGACTCAAACACTTCCCTGCCCATGTTTTTAGTTTCTTAAGGTCTGCCTTTGGTAATTATTTGTGCTTCAGGGAGGCTCCTTCTGCTTTAGTGGTGTCTCAAGTGTAATTTAGCCTCTCTTTAGGCACATTAGTGGCATTAAACAGGTCTGGTGCCAATGCCAAAGCGTTTGGCATCCTATTAGCCCTGTTATTGCCAGCTCAATTTGGTGTCATTTAATGTTAACTCATGTTTAAAATCTCTCACCTATTTTTCTGTCTGTGTGACTGAATTTCTCCCAGAACCAATTTTGATTATTTTTAAGAGACTTTAGGTGCTCAGAGCCCTTGTTTGAAGCCCATTAAGTTTCTGTTGACTGCACCTCCCTTTCCCACGTCATTCCCTCTGTCTCCACAAGGAGTAGGAGCCAAGCCTGTCATCGAGGTGTGTTATTTCCGAGCTCTGCTTCTTGTCGTGGGCTGTCACCTTTTGCATGTCATGTTCAGCCCTTGCATTTCAGGGTACATTTATCCCTGGGAAATGAAAATAATTCCATTTTCACAAGCACTCAGCACGTCCTGTGTGTCCACCCACCACAGCCAAGCACAACTGAAAACTTGTTCCTGAAATATCCAGGGCAACAATTTTCCTGTGCTTTATTGTAACTTTTTTTGTGTGTGTGTATGTGTGTCTTATTATTTCTTCTTTTATTCTGTGCCAGTTTGGAGCTGTGCATACAGCAAATAATTTTTCAGGGTCAGCTTTTGTTTTACTCGATGGTTCTTTTGCATCTCTGCAGTTTTTTTTGTTACCTTCCCAGTTGTCCTTGACTGTGGGGAGAAAATATAATTATTGTCTATGTTAATTAGCAAAAAGGCCCTTTCCAGCTCTAATAGGAGTCTATGATCAAGATGGGCTGATTTTCAGACATTTGGGCTGTCCAATGATCCCTTTTTATCTGCCCTTCACCAGCAATTATTTTTGCAAGATCTTTTTTTGTCCCTGCACGAGGTGCTCGAACTTAGCCAAGTATTTTGTGGCCAGTTGTTCCCACCTGGAGTTAATATTCTGGAAGCACCTGGGATAGGTGATCATGTGCTGGGCACTATAACAGAGCACAAGGGACCAGAGGGACATGAAGGACATGGAATAAGTGTTCAGGAAGAGATAAAGGACAGGCAGAGAGATGAAGGAGCTGGCCCAGGGCCCCTCTGGTCTCACTGCTACAACAAGGGCTTACCAGGCTCCTGTTGGTTCTCTCTTGAAAGGAGAAATTAAGGAAAGGTTATTAAATCTGTGTAACTGTCTTGAACCAAAAACGCATGAAAGTTTAATCCCTGATATGGAAAACTATTAAAGATTCATAATTGTAATAACACTGTCTAATCAAATTTGGGGGTTTATTGTTTTGGTGCTGCAGTGAGCCTGATGCTCCTTCATTTAGCAGCAAAATCCACTGCAATGGATAAGTGAGAGAGACCTGAGAGATGATACTCATTCCACCTGAACATGTGTTTCTCTTGGCAGTTTGGGAACTTGCATAATTTTCCTTCCCTGAGCTCTGTTGCATCTGGACTAGATGATCTTAAAGGTTTTTTCCATGATTCTATGGTGCTCTTCCTCCAGGTCCTTTTTTCCTATCAGTGCCACTCAGAGCATCCTTCTGGCCTCCTCTGAATGCTCCTTCTTAGCATCCTCTGTCCTTTCAGCAGCGGGAAGGGTAACCAGGAGCCCTTCCCTGGCTTCTCATTATTGCCAGCATTATTTTGTATAGCTCCATCAAGCTCCCCACACATTATTTCTTCTCTAAATTTAACAGGTCTAATCTGTTTGATCTGTCCTGTCACAGGCACCTTCATCTGCCACTAATCATTTTTGTTTCACTTCCCTACAACTTTTCTCTCTGCTTCTCCTTGCTGGGCAGGCAGAGATGTGACCATGGAAGGAACTTGCAGCATTCTCTTGGATGTGGACACACACTCATTTAAGGGTTATTCTTGATATGGTTCTTACCACAGTTTCCCATCCCATGTTTTTGTTGCAGGTGCCCTTGGTCAGTCTCACAGCTGCACCCTGAGCAAAGTGGTCCATGAGCTGCTGGTTGTATTCACCTGTGTCCTCTCTGTCATTTACAGGATCCTGGAATGGTTTGGAAATCTTAAAGCCCATCTCATTCCACCCCCTGCCATGGACAGGGACACCTTCCACCAGTCCAGGTTGCTCCAAGCCCTGTCCAACCTGGCCTTGGACACTTCCAGGGATGGGGCAGCCACAGAATCTCTGGACATCCTGTGCCAGGGCCTCATAGGGAAGAATTTCTTCCTAATATTCAATCCAACCCTTTCTTTCAGTTTAAACCTGTTCCCCATTGTTTTGTCACTCCAGACCCGTGTCCAAATTCCCTCTTCAGCTCTCTTGGAGCCCCTTTAGGCACTAAAGGGGCTCTAAGGCCTCCCTGGATTCCTTCTCTTCCCCAGACTGAACCCCCCTAGTTCTCCCAGCCTGTCCCAGAGCAGAGGGGCTCCAACCCTTGGAGTATCTTTGTGGCCCATTTTCTCTGACTTTTCCCTCTTCTTGTGCCTTCTCTGTTGTGAATTCCCTCATGGGGATGACTGGAGAGACAAAAGGTTGTATCAGCACCATGGCGTGGCCTCTCTGCCCTTGGTTCCCATCAGCCCTTCACTGGATGCACTGCTGGAAGGAAAACATCCCAGGGAAACAGGGAGAGAAAGGGATGCCTTGAAAGGGTTGTGGTCCTCCTGATGTCCACTTTCACCCCAGCAAAGTTCTGGGCAGCTCTGGAGTAAACTTGGGTGACGGTAGAGTCACAGCCCACCACAGGGATTTGGCAGTGGATAATCCAGTGCTTCCCACTGGGGTAAGAGTCTGGAGAATTAATCCCAGCTTGCACTGTGTCATAAAGAAAATTAGAGTGTGTTTTGGAAGAGCTGAGCAGAAGCCTCTTGGTAAGCAAAGATAGGAGAGAACAGTTTCAAAGAGGTGTTTTTTCAGAGACAGGGGGAATTGTGATAAGGGAGTGAGGAGGAGCAGCACTGGATGCCCTGGAAGCACAGAGGAAGAGGGCCTGGATGAAGGGTGAAATACCAGATGGGTGCCATGTGTTGAACACAGCCAGGCTGTCAGGGAAACTCCTGGTTACTGCAAAGGCCCTGCCCACAAAAAGCAAGGTCTGAGGAGCAGCTGGGGAGGAAACAGGAGGAGAGGAGGGATGGAATCCAGCTGTCTCAGCTCCCACAGTTTTTACAGGGTGTTGGAGGCTGTGGTGAGACACTCCGGTTGAACCTCCCTGCTGCACACAGAGATCTGAGCTTTGGGGCTTCCACAGATGGTTTCTGGCCTTCCAGATCAGCAGGAGGGGTTGAGGCTGGAGGCCTTGATGCTCTTTGGGGGTCTGCAGTTGGTCTGCAGGTCTGGTTAATGGAGGAGACTGAACAGATTGGTCTGACTTGGGATCCTGAACAGGCTCCTCCACACTTCACAGACTGGTCCTTCACTGGCTCCCAGCTTGAGTATTTGGTCTCCAGCCACAAGCATGTCTTCTGGTCGCTCCAATTGCTGTATCCTGAGTTTAGTGGTGGGTTACACTGAGTAGCTCCTCCTTGGTGGGAGAAGGTGGCGTATTCCTAACAGGAAAAGCCCCCAGGACTTTCCATGCTCACCCCATCCTGACTCCACAGGTAGGAGACCAGATCCTGGAGGTGAACGGCAGGAGCTTTCTCAGCATCCCCCACGACGAGGCCGTGAAGCTGCTCAAGTCTTCGCGACACCTCATCATGACGGTGAAGGACATCGGGCGCCTGCCCCACGCCCGCACCACCGTGGACGAGACCAGGTGGATCACCAGCTCCCAGCTCGGGGAGACCCTGGTCAGCTCAGCGGGGTATGTGCTTGGTACTGCCCCTGGGGCATCCCTGGGGGGCTCTCAGCTCACACAGTCCCCCACCACCACCACGTGATGTGCCTGGGCAGCCTGTCCATGGCAGCACCCAGTGCTCGGGTGTCTGGTCCTCATATCAAGTGAGGCATCTCTGACCTGGTCTGGACAACATGCTGCTGCCCCTTCCCCTTCTCCCAGGCCAGAAGCTTTTAGCTTGGGAGGAGAGAAGGTGCCAGGGAGTGTGCCAGGCCCCAGGTGATGAAGGATCAGCACTAACTGATCTTCTCCCTCCTCACAGGGCAGTGGGTGACCATGCTGTGGAGATGGCAGCCAGGGTAAGACACCTCGTGCCTGATGTCTTAAGGAAAAACCCCAACAGTTATTATCTTTTATTTTCCCTGTGAGGAAAGGTTTTGTGCTCTTGATTATAGAAGGGTTTGATGAGGGTTTTAGTGGGCCTTTCTCCTCCCCACCTCATGTTGGCAGCTCAGAGTGACACAAGGGGTGCCCCCTCTCCTGTGCCACTGGTGAGTCACATCTGCAGCACATCTGGTGCCTCCCAACCAGGCAGTGAGCACCTTCATGGAGAAGGGGCAATGATCACCCCCAGGCAAGTTCCATGGGGACACCTCCACCCTGCAGAGGTGACCATGGTGCCTTCCACATGGTGGCTGTCCCTGATCCCTGCCAGCTCCTGGGATCTTTTCCATTCCAAAGCAGAGCAGAGCCAGGCTCTCCAGCACACCAGGCAGGGGCAGAGCCACCCCCATGCTGTGCCTGCTGCTCTGTGCCAGCAGCTTCTGCCCCCACCTCTCTGCAAAGCACGTTTCTTTTAAATGGAAATAAAGCAGGGAGGTTTCACAGGTGGCTCTCACTGATAACAGCTTTGTACTCTCTGCTGGCAAAACATGTTCCTCAGCCTCAACTTCTCTCCAGCTCTGGGGTGATCAGGGTCCTGTCTGGCTCCATAACCCTGTACTGACTGTGCCAACACTGCCTGGGAGGGAACAGCAAGGACCTCCTCTTAGAAATCCCTCTCAAACGGAAAAAAAAGCCTTTTATCTAAAGCCAGACATGTATCTCCATGGGACTCCTTTTGTTGCCAGTGGCTCTTTGTTCACCAAGGTCTGCTTCAAGCTAGCAGCAGGGGCAAATGTGCCTTTTACACAGGGTGGGAAGCTGGTCTGTCTCTCCTGGCCCCAGTTCCCCCAGCCCTGGCAGGGAGGAATGCAGCCTGTGATTAAAGCAGGAACTGGTTGAGGGAGTGTCCCTGCTTGCTGAACACAGCTGGGAAGCTGTTTTAAACTGGTGCTGCATAAACTCATAGAATCATAGTTTCATAAGATATCCTGAGCTGGAAGGGGCTCACAAGAAGCATCCAGTCCAACCCCTGGCCCTGCACAGACACCCCAACAATCCCACCCTGTCCCTCAGAGCATCATCCAAACCCTCCTGGAGCTCTGGCAGCCTTGGGGCTGTGCCCACTGCCCTGGGGAGCCTGGTTGGTGCCCACCACCCTCTGGGGGAAGAACCTTTCCCTGAGATCCAACCTGACCCTGCCCTGGCACAGCTCCAGCTGCTCCTGTCCCTGGTCACCAGAAAGGATTGATCAGAGCCTTTGATCATGGCTTTGGAGTTACCCAGACAAGTGGTGACACTGATCAGCCCTGCTGTTGAACCCTTGGGGAGTTACCGGCCCTGGGTCATTCTCAACATCCCCCTTCCACTCCTGTTTTCCACTCCCCCCACAAGACAGCTGGGTGAGAGCAGTGGTCTCAGACACAGGCAGCTTGGGCTGGCAGGCAGAGCCCAGAGCAGGGGGCAGTTCTCAGGAGACAGAGCAGCCAATTCCTTGTCATCCCCAAGCCTGTCTTGTGTGTCCTGCAGCCCGTGTTTTACCGGGGGCTGGCCGGCTCCCAGGTGACCCTGAGCAGCATGGTGAACCAGACCCGTGTCATGCTGGAGGAGCAGGCCCGGCACCTGCTCAATGAGCAGGAGAGGGCCACCATGGGCTACTACCTGGACGAGTATAAGGAGGGCAACATCTCTGTGGATGCTCTGGTCATGGCACTCTTCGAGCTGCTCAACACGCACGCCAAGGTGAGGTCCATGCCAGGGGCAGGGGCAGCTTCTGGTGGGCTGAGCTGAACTGTTGTCACAGTGTGGACGTTGTCACGATGTGGGCATTGTCACAGTGTGGGCATTGTCAGTGTGGACATTGTCACAGTGTGGACATTGTCAGTGTGGGTGTCGTCACAGTGTGGACATTGTCACAGTGTGGACATTGTCACAATGTGGACATTGTCAGTGTGGACACTGTCACAGTGTGGGCATTGTCACAGTGTGGACATTGTCACAATGTGGACATTGTCAGTGTGGACACTGTCACAGTGTGGGCATTGTCACAGTGTGGACATTGTCAGAGTGGACATTGTCACAATGTGGATATTGTCACATTTACCTGTTGCCTCCAAGTTGATCTGCTCAGAGCAAGGGTGAGGGTGTGTGACTAAAATCCAGGTGTAGGACATTGTCATACTCATCACAGTGTCACAGAATGGTTTGGGTTGGGAGAGACCTTAAAGAGCATCTTATTCCAACCCCCTGCCATGGGCAGGGACACCTTCCACTAGACCGTGTTGCTCCAAGCCCTGTCCAACTGGCCTTGGACACTTCCAGGGATGGGGTAACATGCCCCAGTGCCTGGTGTTCAATGGCAGAGGAGCTTCTGGTAACATGTAGGACCAAACCTGCTGTGTTTGTACATCTCATCAACACTGCAGAGCAGGGTGGGAGGGCAGGTCTTCACCTGCACTGTGATGGTGCTCCAACCTCTCTTTGGCTGTGTGTGTGCCTGGCCCAGTTCTCGCTGCTGTCAGAGGTGAGGGGTGTGATCTCCCCACAAGACCTTGACCGCTTCGACAACCTGGTGCTGAAGAGGGAGATCGAGTCCATGAAGGCCCGGCAGCCCGCGGGGCCCAGCGCCGCCACCGACTCCTACTCCATGATGTCCTACAGTGACACCGTGTCCTCCTCCAGCAGCCACTTCACTGCCACCACCGTCAGCTCAGCCCGGGTGAGTCCCTCCTGGGGAGCCTTTTCCTTTCAGCACCTGCTCCTGGCAGCCCTACAGCAAACTCCATGCCCTGGAGTTCTGGAAGGGCATTTCACCCCACAGGGAATTCTGTTTAATCTGCCTCTCCCATGGATTCCCACAGAGCTTTTGTTTTTCCTGGTGATCAGGGGCATTTGTAGGTGCTGAGTGTCTCTGTGCCCCTGACACTCTGATGCTGCTGTGCCCTGCATGAGGGGTGGTGCTCAGTGTCACTGTCCCCAGTGAAGATGAAGGCTGTCTCCCTTCCAGGACCTCTGCTGTGCCACAGCATTTGAATGACAAACATGGGTTTAAGGGTATAGACAAATATTTCATTAAAATGAAAAAAGCTCTTCTAGACTCTTCTAGGCAGCTAAGATGATGGACAAGTCTCTTTGCCAAACTTGTTACTCAGCTTTGGGATTTGGTCTTTACTGCCTTTTAGTCATTTATATTTTAGAAAAGCACAGGACTAAATATATTTCCAATAAAGATTATTATAGCATACACACAAATATGTAGGATAGAATAACATGTATAGCAGCAGAATGCAGGTTTTGTGATGCATAAAAATCCCAACTAAGTTGAATTTCCTAACCTTCACCTAAGTAATTCCAAAATTGCATCCCCAGACAAAGCAGAAGGGCCATTATGGGTTTTAAGCCCAAAAACTACAAAGAGATGCTTTATCTTTAACATGTTATTTCTGCTGCATCCACACAGAAATCCCAGCAATGTGCTGCTGCCACACTGTGCCTGCTGCTGTTCAGCAGCTTTTAAATCACCTCCTTAAAGATTCTGGCTCCCTCTTCCCCCTCCCAATGGGAACCACAGTGGCTGCATCCCATGCCAGCCCCTGCCCACTCGGCTCCCACGTCTCTGCCAGGCTGTCATTGCATGCACTGTCTAATTAAGTTACTGTAATCACCTCAGAGTGTGCAGGCACACAGCCCCCAAATTAATTTCCTAGCCATAAAATGCCTTTCATCATAAATGCATTAGTAACCTTGGAAATTAAACCCTTCCTGAAAAGAGTGGAGGACAATGGGCTCTGTTCTGGTTCTGCAGTGAGGGAAGCGCCCACGGCTGGAGTGGTGGGATTGGGATAGGGAGGGTCCACCTGGTGGGAGGGAGAGAGGCGGGGGCTTTCCTGGAGCTCTGCCTGCCCACATGGTGTGGTCCAGCCTCCCAAGGGGCCTCAGAGAGTGTCAGAGCATCAGAGCTGGGCTTTTGTGCTGTTAACTTCACAAATACCCATAGGGAAGCCATCTGCTCTGAGCTGGGTGGATCCCAGTGAGATCCTTTCTGGATCAAGAGAAACAAAGCCAGTTTTGCTCTGCTTTCTGAGAACCTGCTGGGAAAACTCTTCTGAAGTATCTGGGGGCTGGCACAGGTCTGCCAGGGCTGTGTGCTGGGTGTGACACCCTGCTCTCATGCTGTCCCCGTGCCTGGGGCTGTACCACGTGCCTCAGGTGTGCCTTGCTCTGCCTCCTGCTCCACAACACATGCCCAGAGTGGCTGCTCAGGCTGGTGTGTGAGCAATGGCCCAGCTCCACTTGGCACATGAGCCCAGAGCTTGGGAAGGGAGACCGGGGTGCTGTTCTGGCATAGAGAAGGGAGTGGGCACAATTGTTTTAGGGCCTCCTTCAAGAACATATGGTCCCTTGGTTCTCCCTGGCCCTGTGGCACCTCTTTCCATGGGTGTGAGAACACACCCCATTCTGAGCTCTGCCTGGGTGTTGGGAAACACTGGCACTGGAGGTGGTTGTCCCCACTGTTTGTTAAAACAGCTGCCAAGCAAACAGCACCAGCTCATGGTGGATTAGGGCTTGTCTTGAGTAACAGGAGAGAGATACAAGGGGGTAGAGCTCCCAAACTGCTCCCTCTGCCCCATTCTTCCTTCAGCTCCTGCTCCATTCCCCTCCCCAGCACCTCTTGCAGCAGGGACTCACCTCAGCCTCACATCCAGCCCTGGATGCAGCTGGCTGTGGGCTCTGCAGGATGGGCTGGGGGAGGAGGGAGGTGTGCTGTGCCAGGATTTGCTGGTCTCTCTTGCTCTGCATCCTCCCTGATGCCACCTTTTTGCTTTTGTGCTTGTTTTGCTCTGCTCTTCCCACGGCGCATCCCCAGGAGCGGCTCCTGTGGCTCATTGACCTGATGGAGGTAGGGGAGGTGGTGGATGGGCTGAGTGTGTGTGAGTGTGTGCCGGGGACAGCCATCCAGGGGCTGACATGTGGCTCCTCCACGTGCACAGCCACCTCATGTCACCCCTCCCTGCCTGTTCTCCCTGCTGAGGAGAGCCCCTTTGCCCAGCCCAGCTGCAGGCCTTGCTGCTGCAGAGCACACAGGGCTCAGCCTTGAGCCAGACCCAGCTGGTACCAGAGTGTCCTGCCTGCACCGAAGCCCTGAGTGCCAGGGATACCTCAGGGATGGGGTTTTGGAAGCCTGGAGGACCCCAGACTGTTCCTCCTGCTCTGTCTGCTGCTGTGCTGACTTGCTGTGTGGGCACCGTGGCTGAATATCAGTAGAATCACAGAATGGTTTGGGTTGGAAGGGACTTTTAAAGCCCATCTAGTCCAAGCCCCTGCCATGGCAGGGACACCTTCCACTAGACCAGGCTGCTCTGAGCCCCATCCAACTTGGCCTTTAATATTTCCAGGGATGGGGCAGCCACAGGTCCTCTGGGCACCCTGTGCCAGGGCATCACCACCACGGTTCTAAAATACTTTAGCCTTCTGTCTAACCTAAACTGACCCTGTTTTAGTTTAAAACCATCACGCCATGTCCTGTCACAGCTCCCTGGAATATCTCACATGGAGGATCCCCACGTGCTGGGAACAATCCCCTGAGAGGATGAGGACAGAGCCAGAATGAAGCCACTGTATGGGGGTCATTGTGTGACCCTCAGAGCTCCTGAAGTCTGCACCAGGGGCCTGGGCTCCTCCAGCCCTGCAGCTGCATTCCAGAATGGGACAGGGAAGGGAAGAGAGAAGGAAAACTGGGCTTATTCTCAAGCTGGTACAGCTGATCAAAATTGAAACCCTGTGGGACTCAGACTGAGTAGCTCTGCAAAGCCCTTGTTAGCAGCAACTGGAAATTAAGGGACTGATTTGGAGCTGAGAGGTTAATTAAAGGTTGGGTAGTGTTCCCCAGGGATGTGGCAGTTTCTCCACCCTTCAATCTGCAAATGAAAGCTGTCTGCCTGTCCGAAAGATGCTCTCCAGCTCCATCACTCCTGCTGTGGACTCCATGTAGGATAAGAAGGACAAACATTGCCCAGCTCCTCTGGCCCCCAGTTTCTATAAGGAATTGGAAAATAGATGGGTAAAGGGCAGGAGGGAGCAGCCTCCTCAATTCAGACTCATTTCTCAGGGCAGTGGCACGTGGCTTGGATGAGTCTTTCAAGGGAAATCCAGGAAAGCACAGCCTCAAAATAGGCAATTCCTGAAAGCAAAAGTGCTCGGCTTAAAAGCCAAGGTGTTTTATGGCCCAGAGCAATCTCTGTTTAATTGCTTTTGCCCCAAAGAACTAAGCCTGGGGAAAGGCCAATCTCCTGCTCACACATTGCAGCAGGAAAAGGTGCCCTGAGGAGGATGAGCAGCATCAGTGTCCCTGGCTGGGGGGGAGCAGAGCTGGCAGTGGGATCAGGGGGTGGAGGGCAGCTGCTGTGCCCACCCAGCGTGTGCCAGAGGAGTCACATCTCAGTGCAGACTGTCCTCACCACGAGGCCAGTGCTGGGAAATGGCATGTGATGGGCTTGATGGGCACAGGGACCAGTGGCAGGACTGGGGGAGGTGGCCCTGGCAGGTTTTAGGGGGGATTGGGCAGACTCTTCTTGTTTTAATAGTGATGTAAGTGTGACTGTTTGACATCAGGCTGCTCTCAGAGAGGCTGTGCCTGCCCCATCCCTGGAAGTGTCCAAGGACAGGTTGAAGCAACCTGGTCTAGTGGAAGATGTCCCTGCCCATGGAAGAGGTTTGGAATGGGGTGATCTTTAAGGTCCCTTCCAACCCAAACCACCCTGGGAGTCTCTGTTTCTCTTTCAAAAGCCACCTGCCCTTATGTTGGATTAATTGATGATGAAACCAACCTTTGCCAGAGGAAGGAGTGGTTTCCCAAGTGAAGACTTTACCTGTCACTCCCTGAACAAGCTGTTTCTTTTTGTTCCCATTCTCCAGGGCTCTTTCAGAAGCCACAGAGATAAAAGCACTTTGCATCAATGTTTTTGCTTCTTCTCTAATGCTGTTGTCTCCCGTGTCTATTTTGGGAGGCCAATGTCTTACAGGCACAGCAGCCTCCAGCAGCTGGGGGAAATGCAGATGCACCAGCATTTCAACTAATCAACTGTTTACCCTGCACTAAATAACAGGCACTTAAACACAAACTGTGCCCTTCTCAATCCAGCAGGAGCGAACAAACATCCCTGCGAACGTGACAGGAGCCAAGTTCACCCTTCCTGAGCAGCAGCAGCCCCTCTCCAGAGCAGGATTACTGTGGGAGGGGGGCTGAGTCTGGGTTTGCCCTACCAGGATGTTGCCCCCCTGGCAGAGCATCCCCAGAGCCTGGGCAGAGCCAGCAGCAGGGCCGTGGATCTGTGTCCTCACCAGGGCAGAGCTGCACCCACACTGTGCCCCCTATTCTGCCATCCTTGCTGGGACTTGGCCAGGGTTTCTGTCTGCTCTGCTTGGCTGCATCCATGTCCTCTCCCTGGGTTCATCCCGACCAACAGCTGTCCCTGCACAGACAAACTGACAGATTCCCACAGCCCTTCCAGACTTCTGGAGCTGTGATGTGTTTAAAACTGCGGTGTGGCATTTCCTGATGACATTTTGATTAATCAAAGGAAAGTAGCTTTGATTTGCATGTGACCCACTGTTCTGGGTTGCAAGGGAGAGGAGTGTTAAACGTTCTTATTGCTCATCTCCCAGGAAGGATCCAGATATTGAATCTGCAGCCCTCAAAGCTCCTTTCAAATTCATCTGGAGGAGCTGATTTGGGTCTAGAGGAGGTCACTCCTCCTCTGCAGGGGAGCTCACCCCAGTAGGTCAGGTCCACAGCATGCTTTGGGAACACTTCTTAGCTTGGGAGAGCCTGTATCCCACAGAGCTGCTTTGCTCCTGTGATGTGAGAGCCTCCAGAGACCCTCCAAGGAAACAAAATCCTTTGGGTGAAAGATTGGCCTTGCATGGGGAGGGGTTTGGGGGATAACCTGCATTACTCTGCATGTTCCCTTTCACCCTGGCACTGTGGTGGTGGCTCTTGCTGCTCTGACATGGTTTTCTCTGCCTTCTTTGCCCTCTCAGAACACATCAGAACTGGAGGGAGCTGGGGACTGCCACCAAAGCAGCATCAACACCCTGCCAGATGTGTCCCTGGTAAGGTGGGAGCTGGAAGAAAACTGGGGGTACCAAGTTTTGACTGAACTTCAGTAGCTCTGCTACATCAACACCCCAGGGATATCAGAGAAGCCAGTTAATCATACTGGTTTGGAGAAGGATTCTGGCTGGCTGAGTAGGAGCAACACTGTGGGAGCCAAAGCAAAGGCTGGGTGATTTGTCCTCTAATTGTCCTCATTTGTAAATCATATTCTTCTTGTCAGAAGGTCAGAAAGGTGTTTTCTGTAACAACCATCTCAGCCATGGTCACTGTGAAAAGATACAGGTGACACTTAGCCTGAGGAAGTTCTGGGGAAGTTCTCACAGCTGGACATGATGTCCTAAAAACTCCTGTTCTTGCTTTGACAGGATGATATCTCCTCCTTCCCAGATGAACCACCCAACTTCAAGCCTCCACCTCCTCCTTCAGCCCCTCAGCTGCTGGACCCCTCTGCTGCCCAGCACAGGAACCCAGGGAAGGACAAGCCCAAGCGCCCCTCCTCTGAGTCCTCCCAGTCAGGCCTTTTCTTCGTGGCCCCCCGGAACCCCACGCCCCCTCCCAATGCCCCTGAGAAGGACACAGTCAACATGACCTCCACTGCCACCACATCCACCGAGGATTCAGCCCCCAGCGCCATCTATGCCACCATCTCCCCATCCCTGCACAGCTCCCGGAGGCAGATGGATGCCCAGCTCTCCTTGGTCAGCCAGCACCCCATCGGGCCCTTCCCCAGG
>VWZD01013348.1:22034-39006 GCA_013396695.1 Sakesphorus luctuosus | reverse complement strand
GCTCACCTTTGGTTTTTCTGTCCCTACATTTCTTGCCTCCAAAGAAGAGAAGCAGCAGGGTGTACTCACACTGCACGATGAGCTGCACCAGGGCCTCCCTGGGCTTGACGTTGAAGCCGTTGTACTGGCTGGTCTGGCAGCGATAGGTGCCCGTCATGTCCCGGGACACGTTGGCGATGCGCAGGATGCCGTCGTAGCTCTCGCTCTGCAGGGCCCCGTCGGGCATCGCCACCTCCTTGTCCGCCCGTGACCACAGGATGATGGGCTTGGGCTTGCCGGTCACCTGGCACTGCAGCTCCACCGTGTCCCCCTCCCGGGCCACCAGCGGGGACTTCTCCTGAGGGACCGTCAGGTTGGGTGGCACTGCAGAGGGCACAGAGAGGGTGGGATGGTGTCTTGGTTTTGTTTTGGCTTCCCAGCCCCCAAGCTGCCCCTCCATCTCCCTCTGCTCCTCAAAGCAAGGGGGAAAGAAAAGGGAAAAAAATAACCTGAAGGGGGAAAAAAACTTGAAAGAAACTGAATTACATGGGAGTATTCTGTATACTTCCAAACGTTTACAATTATATATATACAATCTGCACCCACAATAGGAAAAGGGAAGGGAAAGGGGGGTCACAGCAGAGGCACCTCCTGCCCCTTCCAGGCACAGCACAGGGACCTCCTGCCCCTTCCAGACACAGCAGAGTCACCTCCTGTCCCTTCCAGGCAGAGCACAGGGACCTCCTTCTCCTTCCAGGCACAGAATCCCAGGATCTGCAGAGCTGGAAGGGCCCCACCAGGATCACGGAGTCCAATCCTCAGCCTATCCCCAAGAGTTGCACCCTGTGCCTGAGAGGATCATCCAAACCCTCCTGGAGCTCTGCCAGGCTCATTGAGGAGCAATTTATACCCAGCCAACTGCTTGTATTGAAGGAGCGTGGAATGTTTCTGTATTTATGGGACAGAGCCCTCAGCTGCTTGGAGAGGTTCAGAGAAGATTTACCAGCCCTGCATGACCCTCCTCGGCCTCCCTGTGTGTCTCTGTCCTGGTGCACACCAGCACTCACACCATGGGTCTCAGCCAGCACTTCATCACTGCAGTTATGCCTTTCCTTTTGATGGGTGGTTGGCACTAAAGCCTTTATTTTGTGACAGACTGGCTGCTGATTTTATCCAAGCCAAGGATAAATGGCCCTGAAACGGGGACAATTGTGCCAGTCCAGCAATGAGCTCCGAGTTCAGCACCTGAAATGCAGTTGGTGCCTCTCACAGGAGGTTTGTCAGTGGTATTTATTTCACAGATTGGTATTAGCAAATCCTGTTGTCCAGGACAGCTGGAATGTCCTCCAGGAGAGCTGGAATGTTGTCCAGGAGAGCTGGAATGTCCTCCAGGAGGAGGCTCCTCCCTGCAGTGCCCCAGGCACCTTTCTCTAGGAACAAACACAGTTTTCCTGCTGGGAACAATTCTCTCCTCCCAGTGTGGGCTGGGTCTCCACAGCCATCCAGGTCTCCTGGGGACTGGGCAGTGCTCAGGACCTGCTGGGGCACTCAGGGGCAGAATGAACATTACTGATGTTTTATTAATACTGAGAATGTTTTATTAAACAGTTGTGCTCTTTCTTCTTTTTTTGTTTTTCTCCTTATTTTGGAAGGATAATAATTTTTCCTTCCTCCTGTGGGAAAAAACCCCTATTGCCACTTTTCCGTGTCCCACCAGACAGGAGCTGTTAAAGCCTCCAAACCAGCTGTATTTTGGTACCTCTGAAGGTCCCTGATTGAAACTCTGATTCCTCCCAGGCTTGTCAGCTCTGTAGACATGGGGTGGGACCTTGAGGGGAAACTGGAACAGCTTCTCACTGGGATAAATCTGTTGGGAGTGTCCCTTGGGGCTGGAAACAGCCTTGGATTGCTTTCCCTGCTGACAGGAAGGAGGGCAGCTGGGTTTGGTTAGTGCTGGGATTGCAGGAATGGGGTTTGGTTAGTCCTGGGATTGCAGGAATGGGGGTTGGTTGGTCCTGGGATTGCAGGAACGGGGATTGGTTAGTCCTGGGATTGCAGGAAAGGGGATTGTTAGTCCTGGGATTGCAGGAAAGGGGTTTGTTTAGTCCTGGGATTGCAGCAAAGGGGTTTGTTTAGTCCTGGGATTGCAGGAATGGGGATTGTTAGTCCTGGGATTGCAGAGATGGGTTTGTTAGTCCTGAAGGACATTCCAGCTCTCCTGGCCTGGGGCTGAGCTCAAACAACACACCATTTCCTTTGTCCCTTCTGCCCTGGAGGTGGGTCTGCTCCCTGCTGGGAATGTCCTTGGATCAAGGCATGGCCCAGCTGTGCAGATGCTCCTCACAGCCCCTTGGCATGTCCCACCGCAACCTCCTGTCTCAGGGATTTGGAGAGGAAGAAGAGGAGATTCATGTCACCAAGGTCCTGTGACTCACCCTCTTTGGCTCAGTTCTCTTCCTGCAGAGCAGAGATGAAGGCCCTGCAGAAATGCCCCATGCCAAGACGAGGAGCAGAGCCAGGGAGGGCATGGGCTGGCTCAGGGGTCCAGGTGGGAAGGGACCTCCAACCAGCCTGACTCAGCATCTCCTGGGGCACCTCCTGTGCCTGGGCTGCTCTGTAGTGCAGCCAAGAGCTCATGATGGGTTCCTGCACTCATTAATGCTGTTCCTGGGCCCAGAGGAGCAGAGAGGAGGGGCAAGGCCATCTCTTAAACCCCCCAATGCCAAGGGTAATGCCCCAAATCCAAAGCCTGGCTCCAGCTTTTGTGGGGCACATTGGACTTAAAATGCCCAAAACTGTGAGGTCTCCTGAGCATTTCTCTGCCCCACCCCAGTGGGTCTGGCTCCAGGTCCCCCCTAATTTGCATGCTGATCCTCTGCTGCCTGATTAGGGAGAGGGACAGCACAAACCTTTGCTCAGGGAGGGGCTTGGATGGGCTTTCCCCTTTCAAAACCAGCTGTTTGTTTCCACCAACTCCCAGGTCCTTAATTATCTCTGAGATGTCTCTTGTGCTGTCAGATTCAGCTGAAATTAGTAACAGGGTCAAATAATATCTCAGGGTGTGAGGACTGAGAGGCACTGACAGCCTGCTCAGGTGGGACTTGTCTTCAGAAGCAGTGGAGCTCAAAAGTATTGAGGAGAACATAATAATTGGATGTTTTTTCTTGCCTGAAGATGAAAGGAGACCCCAGGCTGAGGGACCAGGTTGTGCATCTGCTGTGGAGGAGACCTGGCAAGTGTTGGCAAGCAAGGAAAACATGGAGTCATCGAGTTGTTAAAGTTGGGGAAGCCCTTTAAGGTCAATGAGCCCAACCCAGCACTGCCAAGGCCCCTCATGTCCCCAAGTGGCACCTCCATACCCCTTTTAAATCCCTCCAGGGGTGGGGACTCCACCACTGCCCTGGGCAGCTGTGCCAGGGCTGGACAGCCCTTTCCATGAAGAAACCCACCCAATACCCAATGCAAACCTCCCCTGGTGCAACCTGGGGCAGTTCCCTCTTGTTCTGTCCCTTGGGAACAAGAGGAGGGAACTGAGCAAAGGTGGGATGAGCAAAGGTGGGATGACCCAAGCAAGCAGAATTCCAAGCAGCTGAGGAANCCTTTTAAATCCCTCCAGGGGTGGGGACTCCACCACTGCCCTGGGCAGCTGTGCCAGGGCTGGACAGCCCTTTCCATGAAGAAACCCACCCAATACCCAATGCAAACCTCCCCTGGTGCAACCTGGGGCAGTTCCCTCTTGTTCTGTCCCTTGGGAACAAGAGGAGGGAACTGAGCAAAGGTGGGATGAGCAAAGGTGGGATGACCCAAGCAAGCAGAATTCCAAGCAGCTGAGGAAGGTGTTGCCAGCTGTGCCAGCCTTTCACCAGCTGTGCCAGCCCTCTCTCCCAGCAGGTGCTGCTGTGGCACCAGCAGAGTGTCCCTGGGGCTCCTCCAGAGCCATGGGGTGGCTCCTGCTGCCAGGAGAAGACAATCCTGTCCCTGCTGCTGCAGGGACATTGAGTTGCCTCAACCTCCACTGCAGACCACAAATGTTGCCTCCTTCATGCAGCAAGTGGCTTAAAAATAAATTAATTAGTAGTTTTTGCTGGGAGAACAAAAGCCTCAGTGACACTCAGGCAGCACCCTCTGCTGCCCTTGGGAATTGGCACAGGGCAAAGAGGGACACTGGTGTTTTCTGTCCACTCCTGGCTCAGAAAGGAAACAGCCCGAGAGCTCTGAAAGGCACTGAATGAGCAGAAGGTCAGGTGGCAAAAGGGACGACTGAACTCTTTGTCCTCTTTGGTTCTGTTGAACTGCTCCCCAGGCAGATGTGGTTGGTAGTGGAGAGCCTAAAACCAGACTGGACCCTTCCCTCTGATCTCCCAGAATCATTAAGGTTGGAAAAGACCTCCAAGATCATCAAGTCCACCCCCTGAATGACCACCATGATGCCCACCAAGCCATATCTCCTGGGGTAACTCTGCTGCAATTCCACAGGATCCTTGTCCCAGCACAGCCACCACATTTACAGGAGAAAGGGGCAGGACTAAACTCAGTATTTTAAAGACAAATCCCAAAATTCAAGAGGATCAGGTGTTTGTTCACTGCACATTCTGGGTGTTCTTAGTTCTGCTCTAGGTCTCTGAAGTCCTGATGGATCGAGTTACAGCTTAATTAATGTCTGGCAGATCAGACAGATTAATTAAGTGCTGGAGAGGCAATGACAGAGAAATCCTTCAGAGGGGAATTTGAGCACCCTGGCCCAGTGGAAGGTGTCCCTGCCCATGGCAGGGGGTTGGATTAGATGGTCTCCAACAGCCCTTCCAACCCAAACCACTCCAGGACTCAAAGACACCCAGAGTGAGAGGGACAAGGAATCCCCCCAAGTGGTAGCTCCATGGTGGGTTTGGAGGAGACACAGAACTCCTGAGCCCTTCCCTGGGGGGGTCACAGGGGTGGCTGTCCCTCCTGTGTGTCCCTGTGTGCCTTCAGGAGAGCTGTGGCTCTGGAGAAAGGCCTGTCAGAGTCAGCAGGGATGAGGTAGGAATGGTGGGATCGGGTGGTCCATGTGCACTGATGGGAATCACCAGGAATTTGAGGATCAAAGGAGGGTTTGAGCTGCACATCAAGAAATGATCCCACTTGGAGGTCACTCAGAGATAATATCCCCCAAGAAGGCACATTGTTGAAGTCATTCAGCCAGGAGTGTTGACCCACCCACGCTGCCCCCAGAGCCAGAGCTGAGGCTCTTTGTGTGTCCTCCTCCAGTATTTATGGATGTGCAGGTCTGAACCTCTGGCATTGACCACCCCTGCCTGAGGAATGCAGTTTGGTCCCTGTCCATGGTCCTCACTCCTGAGGGGAGGGAGGAGCTCGGCCAGGGCAGGCTGAGCTGGGGAGGAGGACCCTGAGCTGGGACAGGAACTGTATTTGAGAAGATCACTCAGCTGTGAAGGACAAAAAAGTGACCCTTATTCATGAGTGACAATCATGCAGGTTCTGCAGATCTCTCTGTTCACAGAGACTGGAACTGCTCAGGGCACCCTTAATGGGAGGGTTTTTAGGAGAACTGCTGGGGAACACCAGGGAGCAGGAGCTGAGAAGATCCAGAAGTGAGAGAAGAGCCCAAGAGTGGGGGAGATTTGGTGATCCAGCCAAAGAACTGGAAAAGCAGCTGAAGCCAAGAGAATTTACTTCAACCTTTCTGTGGCCTTCCATGCCCATGGAAGAGGGTCTGCCAAGTTCCTCAGGTGGAAGGTCCATTGAGAGACCTGGAGGGAAATGGTGCTCAAGAGACCTGGAGGGAAATGGTGTCTTGATTTCATGGTGGCTTTCTCTGCTCATGGCTCTGGTTCCTCTGTGTGTCCTCCCTGTGCACAGGGGAGAGGAGAAAACACCCCAGGCCGTGTCCTCTGGGGCACAAACCCCTTCCAGCTGCACAGGAGGACACAACACCAGCCACAGACTTCACACAATTGTTTAGGCTGGAACAGACCTCCAGGATGGGCAAGTCCAACCACCAAATCAGCACCACTGAACCGTGTCCTCAAGTGCCACATCCACATGTTTTTCAGCACTTCTGGGGATGGGAACTCCCCCCACACCCTGGCCAGCCCCTGCCAATGCTTTATAACCCTATTTTTGAAGGCAATTTCCCTGATATCCAACCTAAACCTCCAACCTGAGGCCATTGCCTTAGATGATGGTGGGGGCTTGGACAAGAGATGTGCTTAGGCAGTCAAACAATTCCAGGATCAGTGCTTATAACCCTTCTAATAAATGTCTGTGTATCTATATCTATATCTATCTGTATCTATTTATCTATATAAATATTTATCAATATAAATATGTATCTCTATAAATATATAGATAACATATATATCTAAGGGTAAATACATATGCACATGACACTTCCGATACACTAAACCACCACTTTGCTGTGCAGTGACACTGAACAGGAACATTTCCAGCCCAGCCCATGCCCAGCCAGTGGCACATGAGCCCAATTCTCCTGCAGAGCCATGGCAGGAAATGTGCTGAGGAGCTCCACATGCCCCAGGAGACGAGGAGCTCGACGTGCCCTAGGAGATCAGGAGCTCCATGTGCCCCAGNGTAGTGGAAAGCCTAAAACCAGACTGGACCCTTCCCTCTGATCTCCCAGAATCATTAAGGTTGGAAAAGACCTCCAAGATCATCAAGTCCACCCCCTGAATGACCACCATGATGCCCACCAAGCCATATCTCCTGGGGTAACTCTGCTGCAATTCCACAGGATCCTTGTCCCAGCACAGCCACCACATTTACAGGAGAAAGGGGCAGGACTAAACTCAGTATTTTAAAGACAAATCCCAAAATTCAAGAGGATCAGGTGTTTGTTCACTGCACATTCTGGGTGTTCTTAGTTCTGCTCTAGGTCTCTGAAGTCCTGATGGATCGAGTTACAGCTTAATTAATGTCTGGCAGATCAGACAGATTAATTAAGTGCTGGAGAGGCAATGACAGAGAAATCCTTCAGAGGGGAATTTGAGCACCCTGGCCCAGTGGAAGGTGTCCCTGCCCATGGCAGGGGGTTGGATTAGATGGTCTCCAACAGCCCTTCCAACCCAAACCACTCCAGGACTCAAAGACACCCAGAGTGAGAGGGACAAGGAATCCCCCCAAGTGGTAGCTCCATGGTGGGTTTGGAGGAGACACAGAACTCCTGAGCCCTTCCCTGGGGGGGTCACAGGGGTGGCTGTCCCTCCTGTGTGTCCCTGTGTGCCTTCAGGAGAGCTGTGGCTCTGGAGAAAGGCCTGTCAGAGTCAGCAGGGATGAGGTAGGAATGGTGGGATCGGGTGGTCCATGTGCACTGATGGGAATCACCAGGAATTTGAGGATCAAAGGAGGGTTTGAGCTGCACATCAAGAAATGATCCCACTTGGAGGTCACTCAGAGATAATATCCCCCAAGAAGGCACATTGTTGAAGTCATTCAGCCAGGAGTGTTGACCCACCCACGCTGCCCCCAGAGCCAGAGCTGAGGCTCTTTGTGTGTCCTCCTCCAGTATTTATGGATGTGCAGGTCTGAACCTCTGGCATTGACCACCCCTGCCTGAGGAATGCAGTTTGGTCCCTGTCCATGGTCCTCACTCCTGAGGGGAGGGAGGAGCTCGGCCAGGGCAGGCTGAGCTGGGGAGGAGGACCCTGAGCTGGGACAGGAACTGTATTTGAGAAGATCACTCAGCTGTGAAGGACAAAAAAGTGACCCTTATTCATGAGTGACAATTATGCAGGTTCTGCAGATCTCTCTGTTCACAGAGACTGGAACTGCTCAGGGCACCCTTAATGGGAGGGTTTTTAGGAGAACTGCTGGGGAACACCAGGGAGCAGGAGCTGAGAAGATCCAGAAGTGAGAGAAGAGCCCAAGAGTGGGGGAGATTTGGTGATCCAGCCAAAGAACTGGAAAAGCAGCTGAAGCCAAGAGAATTTACTTCAACCTTTCTGTGGCCTTCCATGCCCATGGAAGAGGGTCTGCCAAGTTCCTCAGGTGGAAGGTCCATTGAGAGACCTGGAGGGAAATGGTGCTCAAGAGACCTGGAGGGAAATGGTGTCTTGATTTCATGGTGGCTTTCTCTGCTCATGGCTCTGGTTCCTCTGTGTGTCCTCCCTGTGCACAGGGGAGAGGAGAAAACACCCCAGGCCGTGTCCTCTGGGGCACAAACCCCTTCCAGCTGCACAGGAGGACACAACACCAGCCACAGACTTCACACAATTGTTTAGGCTGGAACAGACCTCCAGGATGGGCAAGTCCAACCACCAAATCAGCACCACTGAACCGTGTCCTCAAGTGCCACATCCACATGTTTTTCAGCACTTCTGGGGATGGGAACTCCCCCCACACCCTGGCCAGCCCCTGCCAATGCTTTATAACCCTATTTTTGAAGGCAATTTCCCTGATATCCAACCTAAACCTCCAACCTGAGGCCATTGCCTTAGATGATGGTGGGGGCTTGGACAAGAGATGTGCTTAGGCAGTCAAACAATTCCAGGATCAGTGCTTATAACCCTTCTAATAAATGTCTGTGTATCTATATCTATATCTATCTGTATCTATTTATCTATATAAATATTTATCAATATAAATANAGATCAGGAGCTTCATGTGCCCCGGGAGATGAGGAGCTCCACGTGCCCCAGGAGATGAGGAGCTTCATGTGCCCCAGGAGATCAGGAGCTTCATGTGCCCCGGGAGATGAGGAGCTCCATGTGCCCCAGGAGATGAGGAGCTCCATGTGCCCCAGGAGATCAGGAGCTCCACGTGCCCCAGGAGATGAGGAGCTCCACGTGCCCCAGGAGATGAGGAGCTCCATGTGCCCCAGGAGATGAGGAGCTCCACGTGCCCCAGGAGATGAAGTGCCACCTCCACAGCCCTCTGGAGAGCACCAGGCACACTGTGGCTGCCACACGGGGGGTCTGCTTCCGCAAATCCCACTGGAGCCAACCCACTGGGCATGAACACAGCCCAGAGGGGTGAGATGTCCATGGGAAGGGGCTGCAGAGCAGGAGGTGGCCCATCCTGGCCCCCCTTCCCTGCAGGAAGGGCTGGTGGCTCCCAAGGATGGAACAAACGGGAAAAATCTCAGCACGTTGAACACTAAAATAGAGCTATAAAAGCAAAAGCTTTTTAACCAAATGCAGCCTTTATCTGTCCCTGCTGTTCCCTTCCTCCTTCCAAAGATAACCTCCAAGGATAATGGCTCCCCAGAACAATCAGGTCGCTGCAATAGCTGAAGGTCTGTCTGGGGCTGCCCTGGATGGTGCTCAAGGTTTACAAATCTCTTAATTGGAGCACTAATTATCTCACAAACCGCAGCTTTGCATCATGCAACGAGGCACTAACTGTGATTCCAATAAACATTCTGAGGTTCCTTTTATGTACCATCAAAGCAGGAATGAGATGACCAGAGGACAGACAGATCAAGGCTGCAGGTCCCACCACATCGGCCTGCATGTTTAATTAATTCATTAGTTAACAGAGAGCTGATTAGCTTAACATGCAAAGCCCTAATCATCCTGCAAGGAGGATGCACAGCCTCCAATGGACTAGTCCTTCAAGGATTGCTCTGCCTGGCTCAAGCAGCACTTCAGGAAAGCCAAATCCATCCCTGCAAGTGTCCCAGGCCAGGCTGGAGCAACCTGGGATAGTGGGAGGTGTCCCTGCCCATGGCAGGAGGTGGAACAAAATGGGCTTTAAGGTCCCTTCCAGTCCAAACCACTCCATGACTCCATGGCATGGAGGAACAGGACACACATGTTCCTGCCCAAGGCTTTAAGGTCCCTTCCAACCCAAACCACTCCATGATTCCATGGCATGGAGGAACAGGACACCTGTGTCCATGCCCAAGGCTTTAAGGTCCCTTCCAACCCAAACCACTCCACGATTCCATGGCATGGAGGAGCAGGGCACTTGTGTCCATGGCCAAGGTCCATGTCCTGCTTTGGGATGTGCCCTGTCCCAGGGTAGCACATCCTCAGGACATCTTTGGCTTCACCCAGAGAGCAGGAATTCAGTTGGCATGTTTGCCATGCAGGACATCCAGCTGTGCCCACACAGGGCAGGAATGAGGCAGCAGAGTGAGGAACAGAAGGATCTGCAGGTCCTGCAGCCAGTGCTGTGCCAGCTGTCCCCCCTGCCCAGCCCTTCCAGTGCCAACTCTGAGCAGCACAGCCAAAAATTGATGCAAAATGCCCCCTAAACTGCCTTCCCTGCACAAACTGCCCCAGGGGAAAGGAGGGCAGAGGGCAAGACAGGAGGGGCAGAAGCTGCAGCTCCCATTGGGCTGGTCCTGATTTGGGGGGCAAAAGGTGGCACGAGAACCTGAGCAGGGCAAAGTACCCAGAGGCCATGCCCTGCCCTTCCTGCCTCAAACACGGGATTTAAGGCAGGAAAAACATCCCTTCCACAGACTGGCATTTCCCTGAGCCACCTCTCTTTTTTTGGCTAACCATGACCCCACTTTACTGAGAGGTTTTGTTGCCTTTGTACCATCTCGGTGCTTTCTCAGCAGCTCCTGCCTCCAGGTTGTGCCCCATGACACGGGGCCACAGAGCAGAGAGGACTGAGCAAAGGTGGGATGAACCAAGCAAGCAGAGTTCCAAGCACCTAAGGAGGGTGTTGCCAGCTGTGCCAGCCTTTCACCAGCTGTGCCAGCCCTCTCTCCCAGCAGGTGCTGCTGTGGCACCAGCAGAGTGTCCCTGCGGCTCCTCCAGAGCCGTGGGGTGGCTCCTGCTGCCAGGAGAAGACAACCCTGTCCCTGCTGTTGCACCATGACATGGTGCCACAGAGCAGAGAGGACTGAGCAAAGGTGGGATGAACCAAGCAAGCAGAGTTCCAAGCACCTAAGGAGGGTGTTGCCAGCTGTGCCAACTTTCACCAGCTGCCAGCACTCAGCAGGGGTGGGTTTGGGCATGACTTTTACAGGGTGAATGTTGCCCATCTGAGCCTTCCTTTGTGCTCTCCAGTGACCTCCTTTGCTGAGCCATGGCGGGAGCTGAGAGGGGATTAATTCAGGTCCCTTTCTGTGAGATGCTCAGGATGCCAATCCTGCTCTGAGCACAAAACATCAGGGGAAAAACCACTCCTGCTAAACAAGGGCAGTGCCAAGTATGCCACAGGTTGGAGTGTCCCCTGCACTGCCACATGTCCCTCCCAACCTTCTGGGTGGTGACACAGCCCCTGGTGCCTCACTGGGGGCTCCAGGAGGAGCAGATTCCCCAACAAGGCAGCGAAAGGACACAAGGAGCGAGAGGAATAAATCCCTGCAAGTCCTGGCATTTGGGAAACGTGTTCTGCCTGGGCCTGATGCTCCTAATTACCAGGCACTAATGGATCTTGATGAATCACTAATGACCTTCAAAGAGCTGAAACTGTTCCGGCTGCCACTGCAGCAGTGGGGGATGGGATGAGATCACCCCAGCAGCAGAACGGGAGATACTGAGCCCAAAATCCAGGGTTTCTTCCTGACTTTCTAAGGGTCTTGGGACAGGACAGGAGATGGAAGAGCTGCCAGAATTCACTGGGATGAGCTTATGGGAATGGCTATTGATGTTTCCAAAGATTCCCTGGAATGCACCAATACTGCAGTGGTTCCTCTCTGCCAGGTGGGCAACCTGTGGCTGCCAAACAGCACTGGCCACTTCACTCTGGCAAGCAGGTACCAGGGTGGGCATGGAAGTTCCATCCATCCTTCCAAACTGGGCTCTCCCCCTGTGACAGCCCTCCCAGTTCTTTACCTGATAGTAAGATCACAGAAATCCCAGAAAGGTTTGGGTTGGAGGGACCTCAAAGCCCCCCCAGTGCCACCCCTGCCATGGGCAGGGACACCTCCCACCAGCCCAGGCTGCTCCAAGCCCTGTCCAACCTGCTCTGCTTGGAATTCCTTGTGGTGAGAGGTGCTTTTCCATGAGGAAAGCCAAACCACAGCCTGTCCCCTGCCACCAGAAATGCCACCCCATGAGACCCTTCCTCATGGTGAGGTGTTTTCCCCCAAGGAAAGGCAAACCACAGCCTGTTCTCCTGCCACCACAAGTGCCACCCCAAGTGCCACCCCAGGTGGCCCCTCCTCGTGGTGAGAGGTGCTTTTCCACATTGAAAGGCAAACCACAGCACAGCCCTCTGCCACCAGAAGTGCCATCCCAGGTGGCCCAAGGTGCTTCTCCCCAAGGAAAGGCAAACCACAACCTGTCCCCCTGCCACCCCAAGTGCCACCCCAGGTGTCCCCTCCTCGTGGTGAGAGGTGCTTTTCCACATTGAAAGGCAAACCACAGCCTGGCCCCTGCCACCAGAAATGCCACCACAGTGGCCTGAGGTGCTTTTCTCTGAGCAAAGGCAAACCACAGCCTGTTCTCCTGCCACCACAAGTGCCACCACAAGTGCCACCCCAGGTGGCCCTAGGGGCTTTTCCACATTGAAAGGCAAACCACAGCCTGTCCCCTGGCACCAGAAGCCCCAGCCCAGGTGGCCCCAGTGGCACCAGAAGCCCCAGCCCAGGTGACCCCCCGGCACCAGAAGCCCCAGCCCAGGTGGCCCCCTCACCAGTGCTGCTGGAGATGTTGACGTCGATGCTGATGTCGGAGATGCCACCACCCTTGAGCGCCGCCACGCACGTGTACGTGCCAAAGTCGGTGAACTTGAGGTCGATGATGTCCAGGTTGGTGGTGCCAGGGGACACGTCGGGGTCGGTCTGGGTGATGACCATCCTCTCGGAGCTGCGCAGGGGCCGCCCGTTCTTGAACCAGCTGAAGGTGAGCTCCTCAGGTGGGATAGCCTCCACCTGGCACGAGATCTTCACCTCCCGCCCGATCTGGATGTTGTCATCCTTGTGGTAGGGGTCAGGGGTGATCCAGAAACGCCCCTTCTTTAAGGCTGGAAGACAAAGAAAGAAGAAACTCACTGGAATTTTTGCTTCACTTGATGGCCACCTGTGAGTTTGGAAGGATCTGTAGCCCCCGGTGATGGGTTGGAACTGATGGTGTTTGCCACATGGAACTAAAAGGGAGTCAATTAAATTGGATAGAAGGAATAATTTCTTTAATGATGAGGGTGGACAGGTTGATGAGGGTGCCATGGTTGTCCCATCCCTGGAAGTGCCCCAGGCCAGGTTGGACAGGGCTTGGAGCAGCCTGGGCTGGTGGGAGGTGTCCCTGCCCATGGCAGGGGTGGCACTGGGTGGGCTTTAAGTTCCTTTCAACCCAGACCTTTTGATGATTCTCTGGTTTCCAGGAGTAACACAGGACAGNTGTCCCAGGCCAGGTTGGACAGGGCTTGGAGCAGCCTGGGCTGGTGGGAGGTGTCCTTGCCCATGGCAGGAGGTGGGAACAGATGAGCTTCAAGGTCTCTTCCAACCCAAACCATTCTGGGACTCTCTGATGTTTGGGAAGTCACTGAAGCCTCCAATGCACACATTTAACACGCGAGTAATTTTTTGCAGGATCCAAAACCTTAATCAAATCCCATCCCAGAGGACAGGGAGCTGAAGCTCTTGTCACTTCCAGCATGAAAAATAGGAGGCACAGCACCTAAATTAGGCTGAGCTGCTGACAACTGAAGAGCAACCAAAATAATTCATGAGCCTTCAGTGTTTGTTCTCCATCTCTGGAGGTGTTTACAAGCCCTTTCTCACCCCTGTCCTATCAGAGCACTGAGAGAGGAGAAAATAGAGATATCAGCCTAACATCACTGATACAGCCAGTGGTGTCACCTCCAATCCATCTGGAAGCAAACACAGCCCAGTGCCAGCTGGGCAAAGGCAAAGAGGTAAACACATGCCTGAGGCTGCAGCCTGCCCTGGTTTGTACCTCCTGCTCCTTCCCTGAGGCAGCCCTGGAGGGCTCCATCCATGCCCAGACTGCCTGGAGGCAGCAGTCCCACCCCTTGGAATGGCTGATGGCACTTTGTGTCACTGCTCAGCTTTGGAAAACACTCTTAGGGGCAGGGTGGGATTGTTGGGGTGTCTGGACAGGGTCAAGGGTTGGACTGGGTGGTCCCTGTAGGTCTCTTCGTGCTCAGGACATTCCATGCCTTGATTGCTGCTGCAGCTCCAAAACTTAAGAGGAATGAAGATACATCTGCAGGGAGTGGTCAGTGAGAAAAGGAAAAGCTGCTCCTCTGAGATGTGTCCACAGAGCAGAGTCCACCAGGAAGCACCTTGGTTGCGCTGGTCAGATGAGGAGAAGCCCACCCTGGATGCAGAGGAGGAACCTGAGGCTGGAGGTCACTCACACAGGTGAGAGGAGAACACCTGGAGAGGCACAGGGTGTCCCAAGGATCCCCCCCTGCAGCCAAGGCTGTCTAAGCCAATCCAACCAATCCTCCACCCCACAGCAGGGCAGAGCTCAGGCAGGCTCAGGATTTCGGGTGGGAACCACAAACTAAATGACTTGTTTTGAGGGCAAACCCACACAGGGGCACAGCAGCTCTGGAAAGCATATCCCACCCCATTCCTGGTGGAACCAGAACCCTTTATGCTCCATCGTCAACCTCCTGCACAACCTCCCTTGGCTCTTGATTTTCCTTATTGCTCTTTAAATAAGCACAAACCCCTCAGAGGCACAGAGAGGCTGGAGACGGACAGGGGGAAAGAGACCTGGGGGTTGGACTGACAGGAGGCTGAACATGAGCCAGGTGTGCCCAGGTGGCCAAGAAGGCCAGTGGCATCCTGGCCTGGAGCAGGCAGAGGGTGGCAGCAGCACCAGGGCAGTGACCCTTCCCCTGCACTGGGCACTGCTGAGGCCACACCTCGAGTGCTGTGCCCAGTTCTGGGCCCTCAGGTCAGGAGGGACATTGAGGGGCTGGAGCAGGTCCAGGGAAGGGCAACGAGGCTGGAGAAGGGGCTGGAGCACAAGTGTTGTGAGGAGAGGCTGAGGGAGCTGGGGGTGTTTGTGCTGGAGAAGAGGAGGCTCAGGGGGGACCTCCTGACTCCCCACAACCCCCTGACAGGAGGCTGGACCCAGGGGGGGTTGGTCTCTTCTCCCACACAACCAGCAGCAGGACAAGTGGGCAGAGGCTGGAGCTGTGCCAGGGCAGGCTTGGGTTGGCCATCAGGAAGGAATTGTTTGCAGAGAGGGTGCTCAGGCCTTGGAATGGGCTGCCCAGAGGAGGGGTGGATTCTCCATCCCTGCAGGGGTTGAAGCTGAGAGTGGATGTGGCACTGAGTGCCCTGGGCTGGTGAGCACAGTGGGGTTGGAGCAAGGGCTGGGCTGGGTGAGCTCAGAGGTCTCTTCCAACCCAGGCTGATGAGACTTCAACTCACTTTGAACACCGGAAATTTCCTGACCTGTGGGCTCAGAACCCTTCAGAGAAGATGAACCACCCTGTCCAGCTTTGCAGCAGAGGAATTCAGCTTTAAATAAATTCAGCATTGAATAAATTCAGCATTAAATAAATTCAGCAGCCACTTAAAGCTGCAAGTTCACCACAAAGAATGAATGTATTGAATATGTGTGAGTATATTGAATATGTGTGAGATTATTGAATATGTGTGAGTACATTGAATTGAATATGTGTGAGTACATTGAATATGTGTGAGTACATTGAATATGTGTGAGTCTATTGAATATATGTGAGTACATTGAATATGTGTGAGTACATTGAATATGTGTGTGGGAACACTTGGATCTGCTCTGACGGTTCCACAACTAACACATGATCTTTATTAGATCATAATTACCTTAGCACTGAGAAATAGGAAAAAAATTAAATTATTTGGGTCGTTGTAAAGGCACCCAAAAAATGTACAGCAGCCCCTAAAGTGATGCCTTAGTGCAGCAATTCTGAATTATTGATGTTCACCCGAAATAATCTATTTCGAAGCCCAGCCAGCAAAGGAAAAAATACCCATTTCAACTCCTGCCACTGCTCTGGTGCTTCATTTCTGGGCCTGAGCTTTGCTGTGGTGCAGTGACAGACAAAACTCAGTGCAAAGCAACTCCTGAGGGTGAGAATTCCTCAGCCCTGGAGGTGTCCCTGGACCAGCCTGGGAAAGTAGAAGGTTGGAATTCCATGGGCTTTAAGGTTGGAAGTCCATGGGCTTTAAGGCTGGAGTTCCATGGACTTTAAGGCTGGAGTTCCATGGGATTTAAGGCTGGAGTTCAATGGACTTTAAGGCTGGAGTTACAGGGGCTTTGAGGTTGGAATTCCATGGACTTTAAGGCTGGAGTTCCATGGGCTTTAAGGTTGGAGTTCTGTGGGCTTTAAGGCTGGAGTTCCATGGGCTTTAAGGCTGGAATTCCATGGGCTTTAAGGTTGGAGTTCCATGGGCTTTAAGGCCCCTTCCATGCCAGACATTCTTGGATTCTGTGCCAAAGGATGAATCCAAGGAATGTGCTGCAGGACCACCCCTTGGGAACAGCAGTTGGGTCCAGATCATCCACATTATTCATCCTTCACCCTCCCTGGATCTCTGAGCTGAAGAAAAGCCCATTGCCACCAAAGAACAACCCCTGGAGACCCTTCTCTGATGTTTCCTCCTTCAGCAGCACCTCAACATCTCCCAAGCCAAGAGAAGATTTTCTCACAAGCTCCAGAGAAACACAAAGTCTCTGTTTATGTTGGCTGTGGCCAACAAAGCTCTGCTGCCTTCACTCCTCTCCAGGATGTCACCTAAACTGTGGCATCACCACCAAAGCTGAGCAGAGACAATTTAACAGCTGTCCAAAGTCTCCTTCTCGCTGGTGATTATCACAGTGTGGTTGTTAAACCTTGTCCTGGTCCATTCAAACAGGTTTTGACATCCTTTTCTCTATAAAAATCAGTGACAACTCGAATTCGCTTTTGCCACAAATTCTAATTTGCTGTTGCCAACCAAGAAAACGCTTGAAAGGAAAATTACAGATAGAAAATTATAGTTTTGTGGCTCAATTCTTAAGCAGAAGAGAAAAACCACCCCCATGGAACAGAGTTTGCAGATATCAGCTCTTCATAATCAAAGAGGATCAGAATCCAGAACGGGTTGGGTTGGACGGACCTCAAAGCCCCC
>VWZD01013348.1:9008-21992 GCA_013396695.1 Sakesphorus luctuosus | reverse complement strand
CCCTGCCCTCTGGCAGTGGGAAGCCATTCCCTGTGTCCTGTCCCTCCATCCCTTGTCCCCAGTCCCTCTCCAGCTCTCCTGGAGCCCCTTTAGGCCCTTGCAGGGGCTCTCAGGTGTCCCTGGAGCCTTCTCTTCTCCAGGTGACCCCCCAGCTCTCCCAGCCCTGGAGCATCTCCAGGGTCTCCTCAGGACCTCCCTTCACATGTTCACATCTCCCCTGAGCAGAGCAGCCCAGAGGTGGGAGCAGCACTGAGCACAAGGACACAGTCTGGGTTGGAAGAAAATGTAAAATAATTAAAATTCATTAAAAAATAGAATAACTACAAAAAACATCCACGGAGGATATTGGGAGGATGCACCAACATTGGCCACTCTCAAAATGGAAATTTCTTCAACAGGCTGTTTGGAATCCTAGAATTGTTAAGGTTGGAAAAGACCTTGAAGACCATCAATCCAACCATCAAAGCAGCACCACCAAGTTGTCACCAAACCAACTCCTCAAATGCCACATCCACACGTTCTGGGAACCCTTCCAGGCTGGTGACTCCACCTCTGCCCTGAGCAGCCTCTTCCCACCCTTCCCAACCCTTTCCATGAGGGAAGGACTCTGTGAGAGAACTGTGAGAAGGTGCTGCTGCCCCTTCATGTTCCCTTTCCATGCCAAGACAGACTCGAATGAAAATCCTGCTAAAAACAGACACAGATTCTCAGCATTCCACAAACAGTTCCTTCTGTCAACACTTTGAGCTTCAGGGGTTTTTTTTAAAGCTGAACTTCCAGCAGCTCTCAGAACAATTAAGATGTCAAGCATCTTCTCTTAAAACATCTCCAAACTTTTTAATATCCAGTAATTATTTGGTACTTACAGGACCAGATGCATCCCCGTTTTCAATTTAAATGCAAATCCTCTGGAGAGCCTTGAAGGTTTTGTCTCTACTTTTCAAAGAGCTGCTAATTTTGAAAGCCCAGGATTTATTATTCTGGGCTGCCACGTGGCAGGTGCCTGTTTTTCCAGGTGCTCTGCCTAATTAACTCCTCCTTCTTTGGTGATGACCAAGATTTGAGTCTATGAGGCACTCAGAAAACCTGAGCCATTGCATGTTTGAATCTGAGATCAAAGCCTGTGTGGTTCCTCTTCTAACTGCTTNCACCCCCAGCTCCCTCAGCCTCTCCCCACAGCACTTGTGCTCCACTCCCTTCTCCAGCCTCCTTGCTCTTCTCTGGCCCCGCTCCAGCCCCTCAATCTCTTGCCTCAACTCAGGGGCCCACAACTCAACACAACACTCAAGGTGTGGCCTCCCCAAGGCAGAGGCCAGGGGAAGGCTCACTGCCCTGGGCCTGCTGGCCACGCTCCTTTGGATCCAGGCCAGGAGCCCATTGGCCTTCTTGGCCACCTGGCCACACTCTTGGCTCCTCTTGAGCTTCCTGTCCCTCACTCCCCCCAGGTCCCTTTCTGCCTGGCTGCTCTCCAGCCACTCTGTGCCCAGCCTGGAGCGCTGCAGGGCTTGGGGTGGCCAAAGGGCAGGACCTGCACTTGGCCTTGTTGAACTCCAGCCCATTGCAATCAGCCCATCTCTCCAGTCTCTCCAGATCCCTCTGCAGAGCCCTCCTGCCTTCCAGCAGGTTGACACTCCCTCCCAACTTGGTGTCAGAAGCAAATTTTCACGAGTAAATATTCCAGAGGAATCAGCATCAGTAGAAAACAAACACTGGGAGTTGGAATTGGATGGTCTTTAATGTCCTTTCCCTCCAAAACCATCCCAAGGTTCTTTACAGGTTCAAAGAAATATCCAGGTGAGAAAGGACCTCGGAAGGATCCCAAACAAGCCAATGTCCAGCTCAAAGCAGGACCTGGGTGAGCTCACACCTGTTTGGGCAGGGCTTGGAGACCTCCAGGAAAACTTGCCATGGCAGTTCCTGCTTCGTGAATCTTTTAGCCTTGGGAAGTTTAATCCTGAATTTGGAAACATTTTCCATGCAAGAGAGAAGATGTGACACACCGAGATCACAGAATTCCTTAATGGTTGGGATTGGAAGGGACTTAAAGATCATCTCATTCCACCCCCTGCCGTGGGCAGGGACACCTGCCACCAGCCCAGGCTGCTCCAAGCCCTGTCCAGCCTGGCCTGGGACACTCCCAGGGATGGGGCAGCCACAGCTTCTCTGCCCCACCTGTGCCAGGGCCTGCCCACCCTCCCAGACGCCAATTCCTTCCCAATATCCCGCCTATCCCTGCCCTCTGGCAGTGGGAAGCCATTCCCTGTATCCTGTCCCCCCATGTCTTATCCCAAGTCCCTCTCCAGCGCTCCTGGTTGGAACTCAAGGTGTGGTGGGTCATGAGCCACCAAACCAGGAGAACAGCCAGAACAAAGTCCTGGAGATGCTTCAGCACTCATGGAACAAAGCAATAAAGGCACATTCAGGTAAAGACAGTGAGGAAATTGGGTGAGTTTTCCAAGGAACAAATTTTATCTGATGCTTTGAGACAATTTCAATTTGCTTTCTGGGTCAGATTAGGGGATTATGGTCCAATCCTGGGTTTCACACTCCACCTGCCAGAAGATGTGAAGTCCCTTTCCCAAATGCTCCTCCTGCCTGGCTTAGGTGCTATTTCAAGGCAATTCTCTTTTCCCTTCAGCTGTTGTGTGAAAATCCTGATCCACAACCACAAAAAGAGCTGAACCAGAAAGAGGGAAGGAGCTACAGGCAAAATGTTCAGAAATACAGACACAGAATCGACCCCCAAACTCTGCTGTGCCTCGCTCCTAAACTCAGCACCACTTTGAGTGAAGATAAAGCCACCAAGACTGAAATAAAGTTATTTTTCTTCAAAAAGACACTTCTTCTCCTTCACAGAAATAATAAAGTGGGATCATAGCAGGGAGGGATTAGCTGAGCTTCATTTAGTTTGGGGGTTGTTTTCATTGTGATCCATTCTCAGAATGACCAGGGCCACAGAGCAGAGAGGGGAAAAGAAAAAATATTGTAAAGGAAAGTATTTTAAAAGTATTTTGCAAGTATTCTGAGGGTATTTTAAAGGTATTTTGAAAGTATTTTAATGGTTTTTTTGTTCAACATCTTGCAGGTCCCAGGCACTGCCTGCAGAAAAAAAAATGGGAGGGGTTCTTGTTCTGGTGCTCTGACTCCTGGGATCTCTATTTGCAGGGACTTTGGGGCTTGGCATTCCCTCTGGGCTGGCTCAGTTCCAAGACTGAGATTTCTTTCCACACAAAGCTCTTCCTCTTCCTTGGCTTTTTCCAAGCTCCCCAACTTCATCTCCACTGTGAATTGCAGCAAATTCCTGCTGAGGCCTCGTTCCTGCCCCAAGGCTGCCTCTGCCTCCTCCCAGAAGGAGGAATTCACATGGAAACACAACCTTACCCACAGATCTGGGGCCTCCTGAGCCTCCTCCAGACTAATCTTGGGGTTTGGGACTTCTGGGACCACTCATGGGATGCAGAGGAGGAGAAGAACGTGGACAGGAGGAGCCCACCACTCTCACCCAGACTGTGCCATCATCTGCACCAACAGCTTTGTCCCTTTCTTTTCCTTTGGACTCGGGGGAACCCCGTGGGGCTCAGCACAGGGGCCACCAAACCCCCCTGTGTTTGTGCCCCAGGGGGCTGGGTTCCACTGCTGGGTTTGGGGGTTCAACCCAATTTCTCTTTGTGCCATTGCACTTATTGTAATCTTTTTATCAAATGTGACTCTGCCTTATGATGCCTCAGGGGGTTTGATTTTTTCATTTTTATAGATGTAACTGTAGTAAAATGGAGATTTGGCATGTTCATATTTCCAGCAGCTGAAGTTCAATGTTTATCTATTGTAACCTCTACCACATATCAATGCCTAAAAATTCTTTTAGTTGTTTAGACTTCTTGTCTTGGTTTTGTCCCAGCCTCCCAGCCAAAGTTGCCTCCCCCTCCTTCCCCTGCTCCTCAAAGCAGGGAAAAGGAAAGGGGGAAAAAACTTAAAAGAAACTGAGCTAAGTCAACATATACATATATACATACATATATATATATGTATATTCTCTAAATGTCCACAATTATATAGAATCATAGAATGGATTGGGTTGGAAAAGACCTCCCAGATCATCAAGTCCAACCCTTGGGCCAACTCCACTCCCTTTACCACATCATGGCACTCAGTGCCACGGCCAAGCTCAGTTTAAAAACCTCCAGGGATGGGGAATCCACCCCCTCTCTGGGCAGCCCATTCCAATCCCTCAGCACTCTCTCTGCAAAGAAGTTTTTTCTGCTCTCCAACTTCAATTTNNNNACCCACCCACCCACCAAGTAAACCATTACAATACCATCCCACCAAACACTCCTAGAAGAAAGCCAGCCCCTTCTCTCACATGGGGTCTCACTCATGTCCTTTCTCCGATATTCTGCGTGGCTTTGAGAAGGGACCGAGAGCAGCAGAGAGAACTCCCTGCCCTCCACCCTCACCAAAAAGCAGCTAAACTTCCTATCTCCTGGCTCATCTCCTTCTTTGTCCCATGGGAGGGGAAAGAATGGGTGAGGAATACCTAGGAGACAAGCCTCTACCTTGTGGCACTGAGTGCCATGATCTGGTAAAGGGACTGGAGTTGGACCAAGGGTTGGACTTGATGATCTCAGAGGGCTTTTCCAACCCAATCCATTCTATGATTCTATGATACATCTGGTTACCAGGAAAAAGCCTGGATCAGACTATCACACTTCTCTTCAAGGTAAAAAGCTGAAGAATCTCAGAAGGCCTGCACCATGAGACATAAACATGAGCCACCAACCTTGGGTCTAAGAACACTGGAAAGGCTGCAAGAGCCTTCTGTGTGCTGAGGAAGACAAAAGGATGAAGAGAGGGGTCCCACTGACCCCTGACTCAAATCCTGAGGGGGTGTGACCAGGGGCAGGACAGGGCTGGACCAAGAGAGTGTGAACTGAGGCTTGGGTGGACACTATTATAAAAACCATAGAAATCAGCATTGAAAAAGATCACATCATGTGCAAGCCGTAAGCCCAGACATTAAAAAATCCACCTTTTTATCTTATCCCACACTAAATTGTCTCAGAATCCATTGTTTTGGAGACTCTCAAGGCATCACTTATAATCCTTTTGGGGTTGGGTTCGTTTCTCCTGCAGGTTTCCCTCCAAACCCACACGGTTGCCCAGCTCTGCTCACCTCTCACAACGATGTTGGTGGACTTCTTGGCAGGGTTGCCCACATTGTTGTTGGCCACGCAGCTGTAGGTGCCAGCGTCCTGGGCACCAATGGCTGGGATGGTGAGGGTGCCACCATTCAGCACTGCCTTGGTGGGCAGGGCACCTGCTGCCCTCACCCACGCCAGGCTGGGCGCCGGCTCACCGCCCGTGGGCACACACACCAGCGTGACGGCCTCGCCCGGGTTCACCACGATGGGGTCGTCCACCAGGAGCTTGATGGAAGGGGGAGCTGCAAAACACAAGGGGGAATGGTGGGGTGGGTTGGGATTGAAGGGATCATACAATAGAACTGTCGAATCATGGAATGAACTGGGTTGGAAGAGACCTCTGAGCTCCTCCAGCCCAGCCCTTGCTCCAACCCCACTGTGCTCACCAGCCCAGGGCACTCAGTGCCACATCCACTCTCAGCTTCAACCCCTGCAGGGATGGAGAATCCACCCCCTCTCTGGGCAGCCCATTCCAAGGCCTGAGCACCCTCTCTGCAAACAATTCCTTCCTGATGGCCAAACAAAGCCTGCCCTGGCACAGCTCCAGCCTCTGCCCTCTTGTCCTGCTGCTGCTTGTGTGGGAGAAGAGACCAAACCCCCTGGGTCCAGCCTCCTGTCAGGGGGTTGTGGGGAGTCAGGAGGTCCCCCCTGAGCCTCCTCTTCTCCCGCCTCAACACCCCCAGCTCCCTCAGCCTCTCCCCACAGGGCTTGTGTTATTAAGGATCATCTCATTCTAACCCCCTGCCATGGGCAGGGACACCTCCCACCAGCCCAGGTTGCTCCAAGCCCTGTCCAACCTGGCCTGTGACATTTCCAGGGATGGGGCAGCCACAGGTCCTCTGAGCAACCAGAGGCAGATGTGGATTGATGTGTGGAAACTCTGGAGCCACACTGGGGAAGCAACACAGAATGTATGGGATGGGCACCAGAACATGGGATTTGAAACCCTGGAAGAAAGGAATCAGTAAAAATCTTCTTCTTTGGCATAGAAAGTGGGTTGTTCTCTTCCAGTCAGACCCTGCCCACTGAACTCCATCCCTGGTAATCCACCTCCTCATGACCTCCTTGGGACTTGGCTGCCAGCTGAGATCATCTGTAGGGCTGTTGAACCAGGAGAGTCAGCCCAGTTGGGACATCTCTTTGTCCATGGAAAAGCAGAGCAATCCACACAGAAGCTTTTTTTCCCCCTGTGCCCTGTGCAAGCTGCTCACAGCTCGTTTCCATCTCTCCCATCCCACACCCTGTGACAGGAGCACCAAACCAGCTCAGGCTGATGGGAAGATGCTGCTGCTGCTGCTGCTCTCAGAAAGGACAAGGGATTAAAGTAATTGTTTTACCTCTCCATGAAATATTTGCATATGACAAAAGAGAAGTCACAGTGAAGGGACAGGGAAGGCAATTCATTGTAGAACACAAATATAAATAATATAAATAATATAAATGTAAAATCCCACTCTGAGCTGGGACACCCCAGTGGGGAGGGACCCACTCTGGCAGGAGTCAGGCTTTGCTCCAAGGCACATTCTAAACTGCCTTAGTGATGAGCCAGTGTATAAATACAGAGCTATTCCCAGGGCAGGAAGAGCAGCAATCCTCAATAAAGCCAGGCATGAAGGGGAAGGATTGGCATCCTGGGCACAGAACAGCACACAACTTGGGCATAAAACAGGCAAGGAAATAAAAACATCACACTCAGAAATCTGATCCTTCTCCCCATTATTACAGAGAGACACTCCTGGGGGTTCTGCCTTCTACAGGAATCCTATTTCAATATTAAAGGGACACGAATTAATCACTGGAGGCAAATACAAGAGGCAGCTGGAAAATCAGAGGTGTCTTTGTTTGGACTTGGCCCAGGAGGAATTTGCTTTCTCTGCAGCCAGAAGGTGGAGAACACCAGTGGGAAGTGTTTCCTTTATACCTGTCCTGGCACAGAGAGGACTGGCAGCCTCAGCTGGGGCACCCCAGGATGTCCTGAGTTGGATGGGACCTCCAAGGTCCATCCAGTCCAGCCCCTGGCCCTGCACAGACACCCCAACAATCCCACCCTGTCTCTGTCCCACTGTCCAAACCCTCCTGGAGCTCTGGCAGCCTTGGGGCTGTGCCCACTGCCCTGGGGAGCCTGGTCAGTGCCCACTGCCCTCTGGGGGAAGAGCCTTTCCCTGATACCCAACCCAACCCTGCCCTGGCACAGCTCCACATGTTCCCTGAGATTTCGGTGGCAGGAGATTGGTGACATCAACCCTCCCTTTGGGATGAGGATTTACAAACCACTCAGGGCACCCTGGATGGGAAGGGGCAAAAAGTGGCATTTTTAACAATATTCCCATGCCAACCTCACCTTGGTGCCAGGGTGGTACAAATCCTCTCAGACCCCTGTGCTTTCAGAACACTGAAACTTTGTCTAAAATGGATTTTTTTTTGTTGTGGTTGTTATTTGTCAACTTTTGGGGCTAAACATCACACACAGCACGACTCTGAGCCATGTAATTCATTACCAGAGGGGGTTTTTTCAGTCCAGCGTGATTAAAAAATGAAATAAGCATTCATAAAGCTGACAAGATGATCCAGGGCAATTATGATAGTTGATGATTATACCAAAATATTGTTGAAGGATTATTAAATCTCAGGCTTCAGGGCAGAAAAATGTATCTTTTCTCCTGGCATGGGAGGCCAGGCTATCAAGGATCTCCCTCTGCACACTTTGTCATCTCTCTGCTGGAATGTCTCCTGCTGGCTCCTGGAGGATGGACAGGAGATGTGATCCAAAGGGACAATCCATCAGCTGCTTTTACAAAGGATCCAGCATGGTTAAACCCCAGCTAAGAGATCCACAATGTGGGCCCAGCAGCTCAAGCTGGGATGTGAAATCCTGCAATGATTGAGTTGGAAGGGACCTTAAAGATCATCCATCCCACCCTGCCATGGGCAGGGACACCTCCCACCAGCCCAGGCTGCTCCAAGCCCTGTCCAACCTGGCCTGGGACACTCCCAGGGATGGGGTAGCCACAGCTTCTCTGCCCAACCTGTGCCAGGGCCTGCCCACCCTCCCACACACCAATTCCTTCCCAATTCCCGCCTGTCCCTGCCCTCTGGCAGTGGGAAACCATTCCCTGTGTGCTGTCCCTCTATCCCTTGTCCCCAGTCCCTCTCCAGCTCTCCTGGAGCCCCTTCAGGCCCTGGCAGGGGCTCTCAGGTGTCCCTGGAGCTTCCCTTCTCCAGGTGACCCCCCAGCTCCCCCAGCCTGGCTCCAAAAGGAGTCAAGACCAAATGGAGTGTGTTGTCACCCTGGTGAGGTCTCTCTGACATGACTCCCAGCCATCAGGATTAAGGAGATGACTGACGGGTTTGACCACCAAAGCATCTCCCAGCCAGAACTTTCACCCCACAACAGGCAGAGACTCAGCCAGAAAACCTGATGGGAAGAAAAATTCTTCAACTCCCACAGGAATAATAAAACTCCTGATGAACCAAATGCAGGTCTGGTGAATATTTCCAGGGATGAGTGCCCCGAACAAGTTTTCCAACCATCCCACTGGGACACTGGAATGAGAACAGCTCAGCATTCCCAGAGCTCTGCATCTTTCCTGATGGGCTTTGGCAGTGCCAGCCCCTCGTTTTCAGAGCCCTGGTTGGCTTGGCAGGGCACCAAGAGAGTGGCAGTGCCCCTGGAGCTCCTCCCCACAGCAAACAAGGCTCTACTGATGCCCAGGGAGGGCATTGATGGCGCAGCTGCAGAGCCTTTTGAAGGGGCTCCCATTCATGTGTGAGCGTTCCTGCTGCTTCCCAGGAGCTCAGGGGGCTGCAGAGCCCCCCTGGGATGCCAACCAAGTGCTCCTGGAGTGCCACCAGGTGCCACCATGGCGATCAGGGCCCTGCAGGGGGTTTGAATCAGAGCCCTGGTCATGTCGGTGGGCACACAGGGCAAGGGAGACACTGATGGGGCAGGGAGGGAGACTGATTGGGAAATTAATAATTAATGGCCACAACCCACCCCAACCCTGCCAGAGTAATGAACCACATGAGCAACACACCCTGATTAATACACACCCTGATTAATGAGCAGAGGAAGAGCTTCTCAGATGGAGCACAAAGCAAGGAGTCATTAAGTCCTCATTAACGCTCACACAGAGCTTAATGAAGCCACACTGCCAAGCACCACCTTCAACACCTTCCTGCCCTCAGAACCTGTGGCTGCTCCGTCCCTGGAGGTGTCCTAGGCCAGGTTGGGATCTTGGTCTAGTGGGAGGTGCCCTGCCCATGGCAGGGAGTGGCACTGGGTGAGCACTGACCCAAATATATATATATTTGGGACTCTAATTCAAAACCTGAGAATTATTATATTGTATTATTATATTATATTAATTTTTATTATATTATATCATATTATATCATATTATATTAATTATATTCTGTTCTATTATATTCTATTATTATAATTATTATTTTTTGATCCTTCCTGAGTAAACAGGGACAGAAATGATGGTGCCACCCTGGCAGGGACCTCAGAGGTTTTGTTTTCTCTCCTTGCCCTGCCTTGAAGAGGCCCTTGCACTGTGTGTGTGCTTGGGAATTCCTGCACATTCCTGCAGGGAATGCTGGCTGGGGATGAACTGGGTGCACACACCCTCTGTGTGAAAACCTAATTCAATTATGTCCCATTACCTCAGCTCTGCCTATCAAATAATGCACCAAACTGCAGGAAATTATGCCCTTTCAATTCTATTCATCAGAGATGAGTGAGTTGTCAAGGACATGACTTTCTGCCTCTGCTTTGATACTGCTATTAAATTATTGGCTTTCTTTTGCATTTCCAGTAATCCCTGAAGCGAATTGTGACATTTCCTCCCTTCCACAGATCCCCTCGAAATGCATCTATTTGTCTCCCTGTAATTACAGCACGTTGGCAGTGGATTTGTTCTGGCTGCTCCGTGAGTGGCAGGAATTTTGTTCTTGCCAGGGCGGTGCCAGTCTCAGACCCCCATCCCAGGCAGCTTCTTTGAAGTTCGGGGAACATCCCTATGGGATCAGGAAGTGAATGCCAGGATGGTTTGGGTTGAAAGGGAATTTAGAGACTCTCTTATCCCACTGATTTCTGCAGGACCGTTTTCCAAGTTGCCTGTGTTCCCTTCCCACTGTCTCTGCCCTCCAGTGTCCCACATGGGGAGGATTTCAGTAGAGGACCAATTTCATGAAATCCCAGAGTGGTCTGGGTTGGAGGGACCTCAAAGCCCCCCCAGTGCCACCCCTGCCATGGGCAGGGACACCTCCCACCAGCCCAGGCTGCTCCAAGCCCTGTCCAACCTGGCCTGGGACACTCCCAGGGATGGGGCAGCCACAGCTGCTCTGCCCAACCTGTGCCAGGGCCTGCCCACCCTCCCACACACCAATTCCTTCCCAATATCCCACTTAAATCTCCCCTTTTCCAGCTCCATTCCCCCCTTGTCTTTTTTTGTTTGTTTGTATTTCACTATTATTTCGTAGGACAAAAATAACCTCTGATTGCCCCCCCTGCCACACCCTGCAGCAATTTGGGACCTCCTTTCCTCTCATCATTAGGCCTTCCAAAAAAACTAACCCCAAAAATCAACCCAAGCAGAAATAAAACGAAAAAACCCCGAAAACTGTACAGCCATGAAAATCTCTTCTGTGCTTTTCCATGCCCATCCTCTGCTGCTCCTGAGAGAGCCTCGTGGAAGGTGCCCCTGCAGGGAGTTCTCCATGGGAGAAAAGCCCTGCAGAGACACTTAGACATGAACCCTTTGCAGGCTCAGGAGCAGAAATCATGCCAGAATCACAGCATGGACTCCATGATCCAAGAGGTTTTTCCCAACTCTGCAATGGCTGAGGTTGGAGGCACCTCTGGAGCTCAGCTGGTCCAACCTGCTGCTCCAGCAGGGTCTCCCACCACGGGTTTCCCAGGTGTCTTTTGACTCCTTCTGGGGATGGAGACTCCACAACCTCTCTGGGCAGCCTGTGCCAGGGCTCAGTCACCTCCAGATGTGTTTTGATGAGGTTCTGGTCCAGCAGTGACCAACCATTCAGAGCTTTTCACTTCAGGAGACCTCGTTGAGGGGCTGTTTGTGATCCATGTGCTCAAGAGCAGGAAACACTCCAGGTGGAATGTCCTCCAGTTCTAAAAACTTCTGCCTTTAGATCCTTCAAACAAATATGTTCCCAACACACCTCAACTCATTTGGTTTTGTTTTATTTCCTCCTTTTCCCATTTCCTTTCCACTGCCTTTGAATTTCCACCACTTCCAGGGGCAGAAAGAATAAAGCCAACCTTTTCAAATCCCAGTTCTTTCTTTCTTTCTTTCCTTGTTTTTTTTTTGACTTAATCCATGGAATTCTGGAGGAAATATATTCCCAGAGCACCTGTCAGCACTGCAAGTGGTTTAGGAATGGTTGGGATGGAATGGACCTTAAAGACCATCATGCCATGGGCAGGATTTAGGTCTTTCCTTGGCACACAGGGGGCTTTTCCATGTTGGAAAAGTACCTGACCTGTTCTAGCACAACCCCCCCACCCAAGGGAGCTGCCAGTCTGTGCCCTCCCCTCCCACTGGGGTCCCTGTGCCCCCCTGTACCAGTCACTGCTCAAACTGAATGCGCTCCTGGTTAGAGATTAAAACAGAAAAATCCTATTTTCCAGTTTCTCTGAAATAAAGAGACTTAAAAGTCGAGGCAAGTGCAGGGTCAGTTTGTCTGGGCATGGCACCAAACCTGGAGAGCTCTGGGAGTCAGGGGGAGGGGGGAGATTTAGGGCAGAAATAAAGCAAAGAGAGGAATTATCTGAGAATCCTGAGCTGGAAGGGAACCAAAAAGGTTGAGTCCAACCCCTGGCCCTGCACAGACACCCCAACAATCCCACCCTGGCCCTGTCCTGTTGTCCAAACCCTCCTGGAGCTCTGGCAGCCTCGGGGCCGTGCCCACTGCCCTGGGGAGCCTGGTCAGTGCCCACCACCCTCTGGGGGAAGAGCCTTTTCCCAGTGGCTAAAATGATGAATAAACATAAATCTAAAATTGCATTTAACAGGGTCCATTTTCAGCTGGGCTCACGTATATATTATTATATCCATACATCGTTGTTATAATATGTAATGCATATCTTATATATATCGTTATATATAAGATATATAGATCTTATCTATATCATGTTATATATGAGATATATCATTGTATATATGAGATAAATATCTTATCTATATCATTATATATATCTTATATGTATCATATAGCATATATATATCATATATATCCTTATATATATTTATATGCAATAACATCATTATATTGTTATTTTATTACTTATATGATGATACTATTAGATATTATATATAGTGTATAATGATATATATAATAAATATTATTATTATGTCCATGTGTATCATTATATTGATATGTGTATTATTATATTCATATATATACACATATATATGTACATATACACACACATATATATACATATATCCATATATACATATATATAGATATATATGTATATACACACATAAAGATACATATATATATATATATATATACACACACACACACACACACACAGATATATATGTACATACACACACACATATCAATATCTCTCCATGTCTAATCCTGGAGCATCCCAGGTATCCCCAACCCTCCCCTGCCCTCTCCTTCCTCCCTCCTTCCCCTCCCCTGCCCTCCGTGCCCTGCGCTGTGCCCGAGGCTCGGGTGACTCATCTCCCCGTGCCCGATGCCTTGGCACCGTTCCCGCGGCTCGGGTGCCAGTCCCGCCGTGCCC
>VWZD01013346.1:48596-85807 GCA_013396695.1 Sakesphorus luctuosus | reverse complement strand
TTATTCTATCTTCTCTTCTCTTCTCTTCTCTTCTCTTCTCTTCTCTTCTCTTCTCTTCTTTAATTTTCTTGTATTTTCTTGTGTTCTCTTGTATTTTTTGTATTTTCTTGTGTTTTATTTTATTTTATTTTATTAATTTATTTTCTTGCATATTATTATTTCCTTTAATTATTTCCTTTTGTTTTATTATTTTATTTATTTTATTTTAAAAATTCCATTTCATTTCATTTTATTTCCGCCAATCATAAAAATGTCGAGCTTTTCCTATTTTTCAATGGGTTCTGAATATATCTCATGATTAGAAAAAGGGAACAACAAGAGGTAAGAGATGCTGTGTAGAGGCGTCAATGGATCACTCCACCTGTTTGCCTTATTCAAACCTTTTAATTGAATTTGCCTTTCTTGGAAAGGGCTTTGTGGTGACATTTCTGTGCAAACAGAAATGGGAAACTGTGTGGAGAAAACATTTTGCCTGTTTATGTCGCTCCAGTCAACATCATCCTTTGTTCCACTTCCCAGAAGTGCTGCACACGCAGCAACTCACTGTGGTATTTTTAACAGCTCCCAAAGATTGGGCCACTTGCTCCTGCAGCTGGGGACAAAAACATGGCAGGTGACACCTTCCAAATGGGATGCCATTCCTGGGAATGCAGGAATTGTGGAGAAGTGTCTTCCAGCAAGCCCAGAGCACAAGGCAGGGGCAAAAGTGGTTNACTGTCTGGAACTGCCTGAAGGGAAGTTCCAGCCAGGTGGGGGTTGGTCTCTTCTCCCAGGCAACCAACAGTAGGACAAGGGGGCACAGGCTCAAGCTCTGCCAGGGGAAATTGAGTTTGGAGATCAAAAAACCTTCTTTGCAGAGAGAGTGCTCAGGCATTGGAATGGGCTGCCCAGAGAGGGGGTGGATTCCCCATCCCTGGAGGTTTTTAAGCTGAGCTTGGCCGTGGCACTGAGTGCCATGATCTGGTGAAGGGACTGGAGTTGGCCCAAGGGTTGGACTTGATGATCTCGGAGGTCTTTTCCAACCCAATCCATTCTATGATTCTATGATTCTAGGATTCTGTGAACTCTTTTTGATGTGGAAAGGACCTCAGTCAGGGGGGTGGGAGCTGCTTTCATGGTCAGGAAAACCAGAACATTTGGTGCAATTCCTGCCTTACCATCTCAGGGATTGTATGGAATTAGAGCTGGAGATTCAAAGAGGGGCAGAAAAAGGATGTGGAGCCCATAAAACTGGCATGGTGGTGAGAATAGAACATTGTACCAGTTAAAGGGACATAGCACAGTGCCTGGTGAGGTTCAGGAGGGACGATGGGGAAAGGTCCTTTCCCTAGAGGGTGGTTGGGCACTGAACAGTCTCCCCAGGGCAGTGGGCACGGCCCCAAGGCTGCCAGAGCTCCAGGAGGGTTTGGACAACACTCTGAGGGACAGGGTGGGATTGTTGGGGTGTCTGTGCAGGGGCAGGAGTTGGATTTGATGATCCCTTCCAACTCAGAATATTCCATAAATCCATGAACACCATGATCAAGTAACCCTTGTAGGGACCTCACAATGATTTGACAGCCCCACCCCTGACAAACTAGGACAAGCTCCAGTATTGTAAAGTTCCACCTTGGAATCCAATACCTTCCCATCTCTCAGTGTAATTAAACCTTGGAGTCTTTTCTCACCATCCTTTTGAGTCTTTGAGAGGAGATAATTTATCATTTTAAAAGAGGTGCTTGACTGGAGTCAGGAGAAGAAGTTCTGTGTCTGTCAAGGGTAGTGGCCCACGCTGGTGATTTATGAGCCTCCCTTCCTTTGATGATCCCTGATATCTGTGTTCAGGGAGGGAGTGGAGTCTCCATCCCTGGACCTGTCCAAGGAATGACTTGATGTGGCACTCAGTGCTCTGGCCTGGGTGACAAGGTGGGAATTGGCCACCGGTTGGACCTGATGATCTCAGAGGTCTCTTCCAACCTCATTCCTTCTTTGATTCTGTGATTCTCTTCTCTGTTCAAGACCTTTGCAAAGTTCATCCCATCCCCACCGGTCTTGTTTTGAGGAAAACTTAAACGACAAGGTGCCAATGCCAGATTTCTTGGTCCTGAAAGACAGAGATGGGATATTTATCTACCCCTTCAGATCTTTAAGTTGGGAATGTTTCTTTGCTTCCATTTGTACCTACTCCCTGCTTTTAGCTGGATTTGGGAAAGGTGGTTTGATGGGAAGGCACTGAAAGTGAGAGTTCCCTCTCTGACCCAGGATATTTGTCAATAAAACCCATCTCACTCAAAAGCATAAAAGCTTTGTCTGTTTTATCTTTTTCCAGAAGTTGGGATAACACCATTTAATCCCTTCCACCCCCAGCAGAGATAATGCCCCAGTCTGATTGTTCTGATGTCATTAAACATCCAATATGTACATTCTGGTGCAGATAGAGACCTCTCAAATATCAGCCTGGTTGGTACCAAGTTACTGAAGAGCACGGACTGGCAGCCCCAGCATTCACTGTTGTGTGAGTGCATTAATATTCAGAAGTTCCTGCTTTCCAAGCAGTTGGCCTTTAAGATGAGAGTGACATCTCTCTGGGATTGGGATTGTCTCTGGGAGGCAGCCTGGCTCTTGTTTCATGGAGCTCTTGAGTCTGAGCAGTGCACACAAGTCAATTGAAAAGCAAGAACCTTTGATCAAGTCAAACAGCCTCGGAGTTGAAAGAGATTCTCCCAGATGAGCATCTCCTAAGCGTGGGGCCCTGCTAAAGTCCTCTTGACTATTAATTTAGGCTCTATTTTATAATTCATTAGAATTGGGATCCTGAAAAAAGCAGCAAACAACCCCGTGACTTCTGCCAAGTGGCATATGGCTGTCATCTCTGCTCAGCCTCCGGTGCTCCGAGCAGCATTCCTGCCCTCCCAGGAACCATCTTATCTACAAGAGGATTGCCCTGGATAACTCTCTTAGTGCTCTGAGGTGGTTGATTCTTTGTCAGGAGAATGAACTTGATATGCTGAAAATACTGCGAAAAAATCTTATGATATGAATTACTTTGTGGGTAATTTTATTTTGCTGAAGTTTCTAGATGTGTAGGGCAGAGTCTGTATTGCCTGGTTTTTGCTCTGATGGGGCCAATCCTCAGTGTTTTCCATGTTTTTTAAGACAGAAGCCTGGCTGCCTCCTTAAAATTCCACCCTGGCAATGGCTCTGCTGGCGCCTCCTTGTTGCCTGTCCCCAGCCTGTGTTTCACCATTGCTGTGAACTAATCTTTGACGTCACTGTTAGGGAAAAAAGCAATTTTCTCCACTCTCCTTGACTTTCCACAGGGTCCAGCCTCTCTGTGTGGACACTGGCAATGCCAAAGTCCTCTGCTCAAGCTGAAAATCACCCCTGCAGGAATGGAAATGAAAGGGGATTTTCAGCCAGGATTTAAATCATCGGGAGTGTGACTATAGATGGGTCCACTCTGCTGGCATCAGCCCTGGCCTGCAGGGCAGGAGCCAGTTTCCAACCCCACTGTGATTATGTTCAGGGAGGGCCGTGTCATATTGGATCTGATCAGAAAGTTTGGCCACTCTTTTGGGGGGTGTCAGAAACTGTTCCTCCAGACCTTTGGAAAAATGATGCCAGAGGAGCGTGTTTGTCGTGGTGCAAATGTGACTCCTGGAAAGCATCTCTGTCCAGGATTCTGCTGACCTTGCAGGAAGTCCTTTGTGTGTCAAAGATTTCAGGCCAGCTCAAGAAGGTTCTAAAGAAAGTCTCCTTGTTGCTTTCATTGGCTGGGCAGAAGTCAAGCAGATGACAGAACTTACTTATCTTCAGAGCAACCTGGCCCAGTGGAAGCTGTCCCTGCCCATGGCAGGGGGTGGAACGAGATGTTTAAGGTCCCCTCCAACCTAAACCATTCCAAGATTCTATGAGAACATGTTTGAGAGAAATGAAAAATCCTTTGCCTCCTTTAGCTCTTTTTTTTCTGGAGTACAACCCAAAACAGATGCTTTTTTTTGGTAGTTCTTCTCCTCATGTTCATCAAGAGCACCCAATCCTTCCCAGCCCATAAGAAATAATTTAAGTAAAACTGTTTTCTACAAATCTGTCCTTTTAAATTCTTTTTGGCTCTCTCTTTGGATTTTTGAATTAGTGGCAGGAGCTGAGAGTAATTTTGGCCAGTGAAGGACAAAGCCACCCATGGCCAGGAGTTTTTCTTGTGGCCTTCTCGATTCTTTGTGACTATACAGAGAACCAAAGCCACTGTGAGCAATCCCATTCCCCCCTTCTGTCATGGAGAAGTCCTTATCTTGCCTGTGTTGGTTCAGGCAATGTAAGCAGCACTGTTACTTTTCCAGCAGTTGAGGACCATCTGTCCTACAACCAACTCATCACCTGCCAGATCCGTTCACGACGTCTCAGTCCATATGTCTTGTGCATCCACGATGAAAAGGAGATGTACAAGCTACTTCTCCTCCCTGTGACCTTCCAACCACGCTGGCATTTGGCCTTGGTGCTGAGGCAGGAGTTCTCCACATTAATATCTGGTTTGTGTTGTGCTGACCCACTTCAGTCACAGAGGGGATATTTATTTCTCACCAGCTTTGAAGGACTGTCCTTTTTTTAGACATTGCATAAGGAATCTATCATCTGCAAATAATTAAAATTAGACACTAGAAATGACATTGTATTGCTAATGAGCAGATGTGTCTACTTATACCAGGGAAAGAACAGCTGTACACATAAAAAACTCTGCAGCGACCCTAAAGCAGCATTATGTATTCTGCTACAGGCCTGGAACTTCATTGAGAGATTAAAGGGGGAAAAAAAAGAATCTGTCCCTGTAAAACATAACCATTTTTTATCTTTTGCCTTTACATTTCTGTAACTTGCTCCCCTTTATAATTTGGATGGAATTTGCAAGCCTGAGATTAAAGCACCTTTGTGGTGGGTTTCAAAAAGAGCCTTGATGGTTTCAGCATCATTACAAGGTGTAACCAAACCCAGCAGAAATACCAACTCCATTGTCACCAGGCGTATTAAATATATTCACAACAGAATTAGCAGCCCCTCAGGGAGCCATTCTTGGTCCAATACTCTTCAATATTTTCATTAATGGCTTGGAGGATACAGTGGAGAGGCTGCTAATTAAATCAGTGGCAAAGACATTGCTGGGAGGTTCCTGAAGGAAGCGACTAAGACACAGCTCTGTGTTGATAAATTAACAAAAGCCATGGAAATGCATGTGCTGAGACACAATAAAGATAAATGCGCTTTGATTTGTGCAAGTTTCAATGTTCAGCTGTGCCCTGAGTTAGTTGGTAGGAGACAGTGTCTTCTGTTGTGTTCAGGTCCTTCTAATTCCTGCTCTTTCCAATAATATATCAGCGGTGGGAGAGCTGACTGATGTCAACCCATCCCAACAGCAATTAGTCCCTTGGCCATAATCCCCTCCAAAATCCCTGTGGTCACAGAATCATAGAATCACAGAATCAGTTGGGTTGGAAGAGACCTCCGAGATCATCAAGTCCAACCCTTAATCCAACCCCACTTTGATTACCAGATCATGGCACTCAGTGCCACGTCCAGTCTCACCTGAAAAACCTCCAGGAATGGTGAATCCACCCCCTCCCTGGCAGGCCATTCCAATGCCTGAGCACTCTCTCTGCAAAGAATTTCCTCCTGATATCCAACCCAAACCTCCCCTGGCAGAGCTTAAGCCCGTGCCCTCTTGTCCTACTGTTGGTTGCCTGAGAGAAGAGACCAACCCCCACCTGGCTGGAACTTCCCTTCAGGCACTTCCAGACAGTGCTGAGGTCACCTCTCAGCCTCCTCTTCTCCAGCACAAACACCCCCAGCTCCCTCAGCCTCTCCCCACAGCACTTGTGCTCCACTCCCTTCTCCAGCCTCGTTGCTCTTCTCTGGCCCCGCTCCAGCCCCTCAATCTCTTGCCTCAACTCAGGGGCCCACAACTCAACACAACACTCAAGGTGTGGCCTCCCCAAGGCAGAGGCCAGGGGAAGGCTCACTGCCCTGGGCCTGCTGGCCACGCTACTTTGGATCCAGCCCAGGAGCCCATTGGCCTTCTTGACCACCTGGCCACACTCTTGGCTCCTCTTCAGCTTCCTGTCCCTCAGTCCCCCCAGGTCCCTTTCTGCCCAGCCTGAAGCGCTGCAGGGGGTTGGGGTGGCCAAAGGGCAGGACCTGCACTTGGCCTTGGTGAACTTCATCCCATTGCAATCAGCCCATCCCTCCAGTCTATCCAGATCCCTCTGCAGAGCCCTCCTGCCTTCCAGCAGGTCGACACTCCCTCCCAACTTGGTGTCATCAGCAAATTTGCTAATGGTGGACCCAATCGCCTCATCTAAATCATCAATTAAAATAGGCTGTTGAAAAGTCAGTAGTAAAGTCTCTGCCAGCGATGCTGACCCAGTCCTGCACTTTGAAGATGCAACTTCACTTCTTTCATGAACCAAAATATCTCATTGTTCCATTTTTTGTGTTTCTCCAGAACTAAACATGCATTAAAAATAAATAGGTGTGATTAGGCTGCTTTGGGGCCCCAGGAATTTTAGCTGTTGTGACCTAATTTGCATGTTAGATTCTTCTTACCCATGTAAATTAGAATAGACTTTTTCTGACCTAGATTTCCAGTTTGGGAGATGCTTTTTTTCTCTCCATCTTTTTTAATGAAGGGGATTATTAAGGTGGTTGCTGAGATGGCTGAATTTTTTGCACTGTGAAGTGGTGCTGAATCAATTCTGGCCCAAGGGCAAAAGTGCTTTGAGGCTCTGAGTTCTTACCTTGAAAGTACTTTTGGGCTGTTTGGTTTAGATCTGACAAGGATGCGTTAACCAGTTCCCCAGAACTACTAAAAATTACCTTGATCTTTCAGTATTGTGAAGGTCAATAATCAAATAGCTCCTTGAGGATGAGAAAATAGTTCCTTGAAGATAAGGTGGGGCCCTGAACCACTTGATGTAGAGGAAAGTGTCCCTGCCCATGGCAGGGGTTGGAATGAGATGGTCTTCCAAGGTCCTTCCACCCCAAACCATTCTATGATTCCATAAAGCCAATGTGGTGGGAATAACAACATCCAGATTTTCATGTGTGTTCAGAGAATTAGAAAAGAGCAACCTTAGAAAGTCTCATTTAACAGAATTTTCTGAGGGACTGTTCCCAACTTAAGCAACAGACGAAGTCAAAACAATGTGATACCAAACATTCTTTTCTTCTTCAAATAACCCACCAGTGAATTTACTGTACTTGGCTCAGGAAATCTGAGGCGCTGAAGCGTGGCTTCATTAATCACAGTTTATGGTGATTATTAGCAGGCTTTTAATCTTTGTTTTCGTGTATAATTAGGTACAAGGGGTCAGAGCTGACTCTCTTCTGAGCACCAATATTTTCAGTGACTGACTGTTCCTCTCCTCTGCAATTTCCTCGTGCATATTTATAATGGTCTGTGCTGTGTGTCCCTCGAGCTCGTCTGCTGATAAAGGCAAATGACAACACTGGTGTTTTGGTTATCACTAATTACTTTTATTACTGTTGCAACAGCACCTGGTGGATCATAGTAGGCTGGGCTTGCCAGTACTAACACGTGTCTACACTGAGGCAAGGCACCAGTGAGCAGCAGATACACCAGGAGGAAGGAGAAAGCATGGGAAGAAAACAACATAGACATGTGTGATTCCTTAGTCCCCCTGACCTGAATTGTTGTGTTTCTTCATGATGGTTTTTCACATGATCAGTTTTTGTGCTGGTTTAAAGGTAAACGGGCAGGAGAAAGGAACGCAACACAAGAGAGATTCTAAGTCAGAGTTACAATTTAATACCAATATTCCAATCAATGCAATGGCACAAAGAGAAATTGGGTTGAACCCCCAAAGCCCAGCAGTGGAACCCAGCCCCCTGGGGCACAAACACAGGGGGGTTTGGTGGCCCCTGTGCTGAGCCCCACGGGGTTCCCCCGAGGCCAAAGGAAAAGGAAGGGACAAAGCTGTTGGTGCAGATGATGGGACAGTCTGGTGGAGAGTGGTGGGCTCCTCCTGTCCAGGTTGTGCTCCTCCTCTGGATGCCAGGAGTGGTGGCAGAGGTGCCCAAAGGCCAAGATTGCATGCCCTGAGGTTTGGGTGGGAGCCCCCAGTGGGTCCCCCAGGGCAGGGAGTTGCAGAGTGGGGGATGTGAGTGTGTGAGCCAGGGGGGATTTTTGAATGGTTGGTGGCCCCTGAGCAGAGCTGAGCCCTCAGGTGGGTGTGGAGGTGGCAAGGAGTCCCTGGAGGGGAGTTGTCCCAGCTCTTCTCTGCCAGGCTTCTTTCCCAGGCAGCTGCCAGGCTGAGGGGTCGGGTGTGCCCTGGGCAGCTGCTGCCAATGGGCCATTGTTGGCAGTTGGTGGGCAATGAGTGGAGGGTGGAGAATGCCCAGCTTTGGTCACACCCACCCAGGGATAAAATGGGACAGTTTTTTTCCAGCATCACAGCACAGCTAATCCATGAAGAGAACAGGCCATGAGGGCCCAATTCAGATGCCCAAATGTCTTTTGCCATGTCAGATGCTCTTGTGCATTAGACCAATTTCCAGCTGTGCCATAGAAAAGGTGGGGTCCTTTATGCCCTGAGTCATCTCCTCCAGTCTCTCCAGACATCCCAGCTCTGTGCAGTTTGAAGACTATCAAGATCTTCAGTCAGGTTTGTCTGACCAACGTCAGGTGGGATGAAGACTGAGGTAAATCAACCTCAATTTAGATGTTTCCATAGGCATGGAGGGTCTCAGTTCCACAGTTGTCAGTAGAGATCAACAAACTTGTCTTGCCCCAACTGAGGCCTCTCTGTTTGGGCAGCTTTTGGTTGGCTAAGCCTGGAAGCTCAGTTCCTGTGCACAAATAAATAGTGATCAAACTTTCACTTCCTCTCCGTGTTCAGAGAATCATGGAATGGTCCGAGTTGGAAGGGACCTTAAAGCTCATCCACTCCCACCTCCTGCCATGGGCAGGGACACCTCCCACTAGCCCAGGTTGCTCCAAGCCCTGTCCAAACTGGCCTTGGACACTTCCAGGGATGGGGCAGCCACAGATTCTCTGCGCAACATGTGCCAGCCCCTTCCCACCCTCCCAAACTACAATTCCTTCCCAGTATCCCACCTAGCCCTGCCCTCTGGCACTGGGAAGCTATTCTGTGTGTCCTGTCCCTCCATGTCATAAGTGCCCCTCCATTACTCTTGTAGCCCCTTTAGGCCCTGGAAGGGGCTTTCAGGTCTCCCTGGATCCTTCTCCTCTCCAGGTGAGCCCCCCCAGCTCTCCCAACCTGGCTCCAGATTAGAGGGGCTCCAGCCCTGGAGCATCTCCGGGGCCTCATCTGGACTCTCCAGCAGGTCAAAGTTCATCCAGCCCCGAGAGAAATTTCTAAGAGAAGACACCTCTGAAACAGCCTTATCTCTGTTTATGACAGGAAAAAAAAATCTAGAAACTTATCTTAAACTTTTGAATAAAGTTAAGTCAACTTTGATCCAAGTAGAAGTCCCCTACAGTAAGTTTAGTGCCATTAAGGATGATTTATATTTTTAATTCACTGTTCTAGTTACCTTGTAAATATGTATTTTCAGTTAATAATTAGAAATGGATTCAAATTCCTGTCTGGCAGTGACAGTTAATAATGGGGCTTTGGGACACTCACCAAAACTAACCTGTAGGTTTTTCTGTGGGCTCAGGTAGATCATGAACTTCCTTCAAGAGTCAAAGAGCATTCAAAGAGCATTTAAGGAATGTTCCATCGGAATAAATTAATGAATACCAAAGCATAAAGTGAACTCTTCTCTCAAACAAAGTCTTCCTTGAGACCTTCCAGTTTTTAAAAATATTTGCACTGTTTGGAGAAGCAATATTGCTTATGGAATATGAATGGGTTGGAAAGGACCTTAAAGATCATCTTGATCATCTTCCCTTTCCAAAAGAAGACCAAAAATATAGTTTCCTCCTCACCATTGTATGTATTGAAAACTTCCTGAACCTTTTGCTCTGTTGACAGCATGAAAGTTTTCTTTAATATGTACAAGCTCATTAAGGTATTTTAACCTTGTGGAGAAACTCTTTTAGATTTCATTTATCCTTCCTGCACCACAGCACCTTGAAAACCATCAAGAACTCTCAAGCCACAGCCCTGTAACGAACTTCTCTCCTATTAACATTTTTCTCCTTTAATCATGTGCTATAAAGAGTTTTACTTTCCCCTGGCAACTTTTAAGCTGTATAGATGTAATCATTAGAGTGAGTGATGACATCAAGCTAGGGTGACATGGAGCAATTGATTTTTACTAAATAATTCTATGATGAGCTGCAAGAAGGAGTTTTATTAGTCTTAACTCAGCAAGGATTGATTGGGGAAAAAGAAAATGACCAATCAGGGCCTCAGGTTTCTACAGGGGATAAGAAAATAAGTGACAGCTGCAGAAAAGTCTATAAATCACAGGAAAAATTATGATAAAAATAAAAGCTATGAACTGCCCTTTAAAATTTCCCTGGTTGGCAGAGAAGAGTCTCCCAGACCTCAGTCATTTATCTCCATTATGCCTCGGATCCTCCGGGAATAGCAAAGTTGACGGATGATGCCATTACATTTTTTTTATTATTTTTAAATGGAGAGAAGATAAGGAGTGGTGTCTGAGTATTACTTTCAAGTCATTGGAGGGTTGAGTCTTCAGAAAGAATTCCTTGGTTTTGCCAATAAAATAAAGAGTCTTGTGCTTTAACTTTCTGAAGGTGATATATGGAAAATTCACCGTTTTGAACTAAACTTGCTTGTTTGCAATTTTTTTAAGAAAAAAAGTACTGGGAAATATGTTTTTCTTAGTTAATCATGGAATGACAGACTGGTTTGGGTTGGAAGGGACCTTAAAGATCATCTCATTCCACGCCCTGCCACTGTTGCTGTTGTTGTTTGTGGTGCACCTCACAAGGACAAACATCTGAGATGGGCTCAGTTGGTTAAAACTTGGTTGTAACAATGCCAAGGTCATGGGTTCAATCCCCTGTGTGGGCCATTGGCTTAAGAGTTGGACTCGATGATCCTTGTGGGTCCCTTCCAACTCAGAATAGTCTGTGATTCTGTGATCTCAAAGGTCCACTAATGACTTTTCAAAACCCTCTGGCAAGTCTTACTTGCTGAGATTCACCAACTCAAGCAGCAGCAAAGTAGGCAAGAAATTGAATTTCCTAAACAACTCTGGTGGGATGATTGAGCTTAACCATCTTGTCTTGAAAACAAACAAAAAATTACTGAATAAAAAAGAACCTATAAAAACTCCACAAGGTATCTGTGCTTCACTTCTCAACTGGAAGAAGGAATAATTCCTACAGAACATCAGCTGAACATCTTGAGAGCAGCTGGATCTTCTAGGAAAATGCTGGTTGCCTACAAGTGTTCTGTGAGATGTCTCAAAGTCATTCTCTGGGCAAAACCTGCCAATTTAGGGATGGGTTTTAGGGCATCTCCAGGAGATAAATCTTTTCCTCAAGGATATAATAAATAGGGAGATCTGCCAGCAGGGCCTGATCCTCCTTTTCATTTGAGGCTGAGATCACAAACAGGTTCCTTATTAAAGTTGTTAAGAAAATAGATGAACCCTGAGGAGTCATAAAATCATTGAGGTTGGAAAAGCCCTGTAAGATCATGAAGTCCAACCACTCCCCCAACACTGCCAAGGCCACCACTGAGCCATGTCCCCAAGTGCCACATCCACATGGCTTTTATACCCCTCCAGGGATGGGGACTCTACCCCTGTCATTGTGAGCTCCTGTCTCTGGAGAACCAGGAAGCACCTGGGGCTTCAAGTGTGTTTAGATGTTGGGCAGGGACCATACTCCGGAATTTCACTTGGATGGACCACTCTGGAGAACATAAAATGCCCTCTCTGTGCCAGCAGAGACCAGAACTCCAATTAATCACTAAGTGCCCTCAAGAGCTCAGCACTTGTTTTATATGAGACAGAAATCCGTGGCCAGAGGATGGTGGAGAGAAGAGGGAGCTGTGAAGCTCTCCCAGATCCTGCCAAAGGATTGCCATGGAATACAAACACACTTCCACTGGGAAAGCTGTTATTTGCCAAAATGTAGACAACTGGCAAAGAAATGGCTCTAAAAAGCTCTTTCTTACCAACACTTTGGCATCTTCTGATGCACCTGGGTGGGAATGACTTTGTTTTGGTCTCCCCCAGAATTTTTTGGCATCAGAGCTGTAAATTCCATCTCTGTTTTGCTTTGAATAATCAGAATATGGATTGGAATGTGGATCCCCCATCCCTGGAAGTGTCCAAGGCCAGGTTGGACAGGGCTTGAAGCAACCTGGGCTAGTGGGAGGTGTCCCTGCCCATGGCAGGAGGTGGGACTGGATGAGCTTTAAGGTCCCTTCCAACCCAAACCATTTTGGGATTCTCTGACTCTATGAAAAGGTCTGTCCTTAATGTGAAGCCCTGAGGAGTGGAATGTGGCTTTAGGTGCATTGTTCAAGCAGAACTTGAACTCTTTCCTGCTTGAATGTTGCCTTATTTCCCATCTGGATTTTGTATATTTTGGCTTTCAATGGCCCTCCCTGGTCACGCACCTTTGCCAAGACTAAAGGGCCTTATTTCTCCATTTTTTCCTTCACTAAATGTATTTTCAAATCAGAGTCACTTCTCCTCTTAACCTTCTCTTCCATAAGTTAATTAAGCTTATTTCTTTCCCATTAATATGTCCTGGTGGCACATGCATATATTAAACAATCTGATCTTCTCTTTCAGAGCACACAAGCTCCTGCCAAACTCCCACTCTTAAATTCCTGCTAGAAACCAGCCCACTGTGGAGTGATCCTCCATTCAGAGAGGTTTTTGTAATCTGCTGGTTGTTAAGTAGTTTGTGAAACAATAAATAAATGTGTAGAATGTTAATGCTTAAGCTCAAACATCAATCAGCCTTAACATGTCCTGGCAAACCCAGTGCTTTCCTGGCCTGTATTCCTTTTATTCCTAACTCTTCAGCAGCCCTGGATTTTCCAGAGCTCCCTGAAAGGACTTGCAAAGGAATGAGCCAAACATTCTCTGCCTGCCAGTCGACACTATTAAGTATTGATGAAGAACATAGTTGTTGTTTTTAGGTGTAGTAATACCATTTACCAGTTAAAAAGGAACCCAAAACATGTTTTGATATAAGATCCTTTCATCATCATAACATGGTTTTGAGATCAGATTCTTTCATGGTACCGTTGGTCATCAAAAGGAATTTTAGTCCTAAAACATATTTTAAAGTGTTTCTGTGTATCTTTATTCATAAATATTTCACCCAGTTTTCATTTGTTTGTTGTCCTACCCTTTAAATTATTTTTCTGTTGCCTTGGAACTGCAAAGAGGTATAAAACTTAGCAGGATTTAATGAGCAGTGTGATATTGGTGCATCTTTTCCCTCAGTATCTCCTCTGCCCTTTGCTGGGGGGGGGGTATCAGGACACACATTTTCTTTTCCATTTCATCTCCATGGCCCTGCGAGTTGATGGGAATCTTCAAAGGGGCTTCTCTGGTCTGATGGCATTTAGAAGACAAATCCTGGTGATCTCCAGTTCAACCTGTGTTGCAGGCAATTGGGAGGGCTCTGCTTCAGAAACTCCAGCTCTTTCACTCACCCAAATTCATCAGCCCAACCAGAGAAACTCAAAATTAACACAGTTTTGAACAGCAAAGTAAAAGATTTTGGTTTTGAATGCAAAATTAGGAACAAGGTGTGAAAGACAGGAATAAGAAAACTGCACAGCCAGATCTTTCTTAGTGCTGAAGCTCCTCTCTGAGGCTCTTGTGTGGCCTGATGGGAGGATCCACAGCAAAGCTGGCTCATTGCAGCTGGGAATGGGAATGGGAATGGGAATGAATAGCAATGAGAGGCAGCAGTGCTTTTGGCTGGTGTGGTTGCCCAGGACTGCAGAACATCAAACCAGACCTGGGCTGGTCACCTGAAGGACAGTCATCAAGTATTTGATAGTTTCATAGGTAGAGTCCATCTCACATTTGGGAAATCTGTACATGAGCAGCTTCATACAATCATTTGAAGAGATTACAAATATCAGCATAAATGGCACAAAATTCCAGTGCCAAAATTGCCCATCCAGCCTAGCCTTGATCACCTCCAGTGATGGGGAATCCACACTTTCTCTGCCCAACCTGTGCCAAGAATAACTGGTTTTCTTCAAAGGTGTTTTAAACCCTTCTCTCATTAAGCTGTGCTCCTCCAACCCAAGGCAAATTGTAAGCACTGGGTAATATCAATATTTTTGGTAAACCTTTGCATGGTCCAAGATCAATATTTTCAGGGTGCCTTGATTACAGTGACTGCAGCTGAATTAGTGAAGGATTTGCATCTGGGTTTGACTCCTGTGGGATGGAACAAAGGTAAAAATATTCATATTTCATTTGCACGTCATTTAAATGGAGGTACCAGCGTTGAACCCCTTCAGGGCTCTTCAACCAAAGAAAGTCCTAGACTTCCTAAAAATGCCTACTGAGCATGAATGGAAGAGTCTGTGCTGATCCAGCTGGATGGAACATCCTACATTTAGTGGAAGGTTCTCTGCCCATGGCAGGGCTTGGAATGAGATGATCTTTCAGGTGCCTTCCAAGCCAACCCATTCTGGGATTCCATGACATTCAGGTGTCTTGACTCTCTGCCAGCAGCCCAGGGATGGAGGGAGGGAGGGAGGGAGGCTGGTCCTCATGGTGTGCCATGTTTTCTCTCTCCCCAGGGATGAGACAAGGCAATGACTTTGGCACCCAGTATCGCTCGGCCATCTACACCTTCTCCCAGGAGCAGATGGAAGCTGCCTTGAGGTCCAAGGAGGAATATCAAAAGGTAACACTGGGCAGGGTGTGAAACTCCTTCACAGACAAGCAGAGGTCAAAGATGTCACCAGTGAGCACAGAATCACTCCTTGTGCTCTGCACTTTTTGAACTCCTCAACCCAGTACTGAAATTGCATCCTGGTTGCTTGAAATTCCAACTTCTATGATTTTTTTGGTCTCTATGAGTCATTCGTGATCCTAAAGCTATTCCAGCATCTCTGAACCTTGTGCTCTGAAGCTTGTAACCAAAATCTGATCAATATTTGAGCTTGGTAACTCAGGATCACCCACCTGCTGCTTCTATAATGCTCCTTTCGAGCCATTCCATTCTTTGATGTGACAGCCTGTGACTTCCTGAGAGTATTTGTTTTGACACGAGGGTTTGTGTGAGAGAAGATCAGCCAATCCCTTCTCTGGTTTTCAGGAGAGATGGATTCTGTCTCCTCCCTGCCACAGAAGCTGTTATTTAACCAAAGCAGGGGGATTGGTGTCCTGCATTGTCGTTGCTGTCTGAGCTGCGTCGTGCTCTTGGCAATGCAAGATCCAGATTCTACAGCAGAGAAACAGAAATTCATCTAATTTATATGAAAAATCCCCACTCACCTGGGACATCAGAGCAGTGGATTATTGTTATTTTAGCCCTATTTATAATGCTTAAAGAATCTCAGTGTTCATATGTTTAATTATACAATGACTTCACTAGTGCTGTGTCAAAGAAAACCAGGAGTTTGGGTGAATATTTGATGTTAAAAATGAACAACTGGTTTTTGGAGGGTGGGGCTACATCAGGCAGAAGGTCCAAAGAGGAGGTTCATGTGCTGAAACCCCAGGAAGCAGTTTGGGGTTCCCCAGTGTGTGTTTGATCTCTGGGTGAGCTCTTGGGCTGGTTCCCACCTGCAGGTGGAAGTATTTTGCATGCAAAGTGATGCTCTGGACAGCAGGTAAATAAACTGAGAGACTTTCTTAGTGGTGTGAGAACTGGGCATGGAAATGAGGTGTTCAATGGCATGTATTTTCTCCTGAGCAGCTGAACACAGGGGGATAAATCAGTCCTGCAGGTGTTTGTGTGATTTAGCAGAGTGGTTCAGGAAGGCTCAGTGTTCAGATTTATCACTCAGAAGGGTTTTTTCCTCATTATTTCCCTTAGATCCATTGCTTTTCCAAATTCCTTTTATTCCTTTCTCTTAGCACCTGCTGACCAGTATCACCCTGCAAATCTTGCAGCTTTAATTTGCTTTCCCATCTCTTTTATTCTCTGCTGTTATTTGTCATTAAATAAATACTGACATGAAAGGGAAATTGCGAGGTAGGAGATTGCAATATGATATTACAGAAATTTCCATCATCAAATAGATTTCCTTAATGGCACCATTTAAAATTTACCTACTTTGAAGTCTATCACCATTTGAAAAGTGTGTATAATTAGTACATTTATATAATTAGGCACAACTGTAAGTGAGCACATGTAGAGTTTGTTTTTGCACTGAAGTGGGGAAGGAAGGGAAGGTGTTGCCAGCGAAGGAAACACAGCAAATATGTACTGAAATTCCTTGGGGAAATGTGATTCCCATGTATTATTAACAGCAATATCTCCAATATTACCTGCTGAGGTAGTGCAGGAGCAGTGGAGTGGCTGTGTGGGAAACACACTGAGCAAACAATTTGTTCAGGAATCCCTTTTCAGAGTAAATGTTTTGCATGACATGATATTAATGTAAATCTAATACAACCACTTTCCTTATTACTGCAGCAATTGAAAATAAATATCCAGCTCTTCTGGCAGTGACATGTGCCAGATAATCAGGGATGAAAACACGTGGGAATGGCACAAAGCTTGACTTTTCCAGAAGAATCAGTGGGGCAGGCACCCAAGGGCTAACAAATATTAACAGACTGCAGTTTGTGTGGGGCACTCTGGAGTTTTGGGGCACTGCAAAGGCATCAAACCAAGATGTCATTTCTTTGTTTGTTCACTGAATAATTGTACATATGCTCTTAGAGGTGTTTGGGAGCTGAGGGCCTGCAACAGCACTGAGAATGGCCTTCAACCAGAAAATGATGTGTTTCTTAGAGGAGGCTTTTCAGAAAGACAGGGAGGGTTGGTCATTTAAAAAAAAAGCAGTTTTGTTTCCTTGACTGAGCATAGAAACCATCCAGCTCCAAGGTTAATATCTTGAATTCCTGCCTGGCTCCTCCCTGGAAGTCAGAGAGTGTGTCCAGCTCCATGTTTAGCAAAGAGCAGGGGCTGGAAAGGGCAGAACAAACCAGTTTGTACCGAATGGGTTTCCAGAGGGTTTGCTCTTGGAGTTCTACTTGGTCCTCTCAACCATGTGCCACCAGCAGGTGAGGTCAACACCTCCAATCCTGGCAGCAGTTTTGGGCCCCTCAATTAAGGAAAGACACTGAGGGGCTGGAGAGTGTCCAGGGAAGGGAATGGAGCTGGGAAGGGGCTGGAGCTCCAGGAGCAGCTGAGGGAGCTGGGGGGCCTCAGCCTGGAGAAAAGGAGGCTCAGGGGGGACCTTCTGGCTCTGCAATCCCTGATGGATCCAGGGGAGGGTCAGGCTCTGCTCCAGGGAACAGGGACAGGAGGAGAGGGAACGGCCTCTGGCTGTGCCAGGGGAGGATTAACTTGGATATTGGGAACAACTCCTTCACGGAAAGGGCTGTCCAGCCCTGACACAGCCTCCCAGGGCAGTGGTGAAGTCCCCATCCCTGGAAGGATTTTAAAACCATATGTATGTGACACTTTGGGACGTGGCTCAGTGGTGGCTTTAACAGTGCTGAGGGAACAGTTGGGACTCAACTTTTGAAGGCTTTTCCACCCCAAATGATTCTATGATTCCATATGGAATGACAGTGACCAGGGGATTTATTACCAGCCTACGAGTAAGAACCAGGAGGTGCCCTGAGCCCAAGTCTCCTGTAAGGCCACACCTTGAGTGTTGTGTTGAGTTCTGGGCCCCTCAGCTGACGCAAGAGATTGAGAGGCTGGAGCGGGACCAGAGAAGAGCAACGAGGCTGGAGAAGGGAGTGGAGCACAAGTGCTGTGGGGAGAGGCTGAGGGAGCTGGGGGTGTTTGTGCTGGAGAAGAGGAGGCTGAGAGGTGACCTCAGCACTGTCTGGAACTACCTGAAGGGAAGTTCTGGCCAGGTGGGGGTTGGTCTCTTCTCCCAGGCAGCCAAGAGTAGGACAAGAGGGCACGGGCTTAAGCTCTGCCAGGGGAGGTTTAGGTTGGATATCAGGAAGAAATTCTTTGCAGAGAGAGTGGTCAGGCATTGGAATGGGCTGCCCAGAGAGGGGGTGGATTCTCCAACTCTGGAGGTTTTTAAGGTGAGACTGGACATGATCTAGCAACGATCTAGCAATCAAAGGGGTTGGATTAAGGGTTGGACTTGATGATCTCAGAGGTCCCTTCCAACCCAATTGATTCTATGATTCTATGATTCTATTTCAAGTTGTGGGACTTGTTGCTGGTTCCTGCAGCTGCTGTGCCAGCTGAGAAGTGGCCTCCCAGCAATGAATATGCATCAAACTGTGCCTTTTGCTGCTGCTGAGCTGAGAACATGCAGCCAGTCAGTGCTGACAGAGATTATAATACAACAGTGTGGCTGGTAAATGGCAACACAATGGAAGTCTAATCAGAAAAACCCCAAATGAGAGCCAGAGCTCGGTGAAATCACTGTGAATGAGCTGTTCCTTCAGTTTTGCCTGGAGCTGAAGGTTTTTAATACAGTTGAACCTGAGGTTACTCAGTTTTCAAGACAGTTGCTAAGGTTGGATTTGGTTTTCAAATGAATTATCAAGGCAATTGTAATCCAAGGAGTGAAACCAAGGTGGGAAGAAGTTTGTATTTATTTTTTTTTTTGGAAACAGAGCCTGCATTTGTTTTGTCAAGCACTAACACAGGGTTTTAAGGCTCCAAGAATACACTGAGTCCCTCCACTCTGTGGAATCACAGAATGGTGTGCACTAGAAGGGACCTTAAGGGCCATCTCATTCCACTCTGTGCCATGGGTGGGGACACCTCTCACTAGCCCAAGTTGCTCCAAGCCCTCTCCAGCCTCACCTTGGGCACTCCCTGGGCTGGGGCAGCCACAGCTTCTCTGGGAATTCCAGCCCAGCCCCTCCCCACCCTCCCAGCCACCAATTCCTTCCCAATCTCCCCTTTCCCAGCCCTGCCCTCTGGCACTGGGAAGCCATTCCCTGTGTCCTGTCCCTCCAGCCCTTGTCCCCAGTCCCTCTCCAGCTCTCCTGGAGCCCCTTCAGGCTCCGGAAAAGGCTCTCAGGTCCCCCTGGATCCTTCTCCTCTCCAGGTGACCCCCCCAGTTCTCCCAGCCTGGCTCCAGAGCAGAGGGGATGGATGGATGGAGCTGTTCTACAGGATAAGGGAAGCAGTGAATGAGCACTGGCCAGCAGGAGATGCTGCTCAGCAGCTCAACAGACACAGTTAGACTTCCAGAAACTTGTGGGATGATGTGGGGACAAACCAGCAAAACCCTCAGGTGCAAAAACCAGGAGTTTTATATTTCAAATCAGAGAAAAAAGATTGAAAAACTGGAGTTTCCTGGCAAGTGCAATGAGCTTTGGAGCAGCAACCTGCAGGGAGAGGAAGGGGTTGGGGTTGGATTTGTGAAGCTGGAGTGAAGGCTCTTTACGGATCTCTGGGATCTACAGTTCTGAGTGGTTAATTCCATGCAGGAATGCCTTCAGGAGTGAATTTACAACATTCTTCTCTGGTTTTGTCTAATGTGCTGTGGGAGTTCAGAACAGGCTTTGCCTGGGAGATGGTTTTCTGGGTGATTTTTTGGCTGGGAAAAGTTAAATAGCTCTTTTAAAATTAGATTGTTTTGATTAAAGCAATACAATAGTCAATAAAAAAATAACACCTGCTCACTCCTCTTGAAATTCTGTCTAATTCAGAGCTTTATGTATCAAATTATCTCTGCTTCACTCAGATGTGAATGGCAGTGACTTGGCTCCTGATTGATGGTTGGTGGCTCTCAGGAAAACAAGCAAAGCTGATCTGAGAAGCTGAGCCATTCTTTGTTTTGTAACCACTTCTGGGTGCTGCAGAGATCCCCTCTGAGTGCTCATCCCTCTCTGAGAAAGCTGCTTTTGGCTGCAGAGGAGGAGGTTTTGTGTGAACAGTTGTAAACTCTTCTCCTGCTGCTGTAAACAGCACAAGATGGGACTTCTTTGCCACTCCAAATGTGGTCACCTCTCAGCAGGAGGGGCACTCAAAACTCATATTGATGCATTTCTTGATGGCAGAGGCAATAAGAGAAAAGCATGAACTTGTGGAGGTGTCTATCTGCACTTCAGCAAAGCCTTTGACATGGTCTCCTATGGGATGCTCCTGGAAAAGCTGCAGCCACCTTGGCTGAATGAGGAACTGGCTGATGGCAGGGCCCAGAGAGTGGTGGGGAATGGGCTGAATCCAGCTTGGCCTGGTCACATGTGGTGTCCCCCAGGGATTGGTATTAGACGTTTAATATGTCCGTGGATGATCTGGATGAGGGGATCGAGTCCAACCTGAGAAAATTTGTGGATGAAACAGAGTTGGGTGGGAGTGTTGATCTTCTGGAGGGCAGGAAGGCTCTGCAGAGGGACCTGCACAGGCTGAATCCATGGACTGAGGACAGTTGTGTGAGGGTCAACAAGGCCAAGTGTCGGGTCCTACATTTTGGCCACAACAACCTCCTGCAGCTCCAGGCTGGGGCAGAGGGGCTGGAAAGCTGGAAGAGGACCTGGAGTGCTGGTTCACAGCAGCTGAACATGAGCCAGGTGTGCCCAGGTGGCCAAGAAGGTCAGTGGCACCTGGCTTGGACCAGCCCTGGTGTGGCAGCAGGACCTGTGCTGGCACTGCTGGGGCACTTCCAGTGCTGGGGGCAGTTCTGGGTCCCCTAATTTAAGAAGGACATTGAGGGGCTGGAGTGTGTCCAGGGAAGGGAATGGAGCTGGATGAGGGTCTGGAGTTCATGTCCTCTGAGGAACAGCTGAGGGAGCTGGGGGTGTTTATCCTGCAGAAGAGGAGGCTCAGGGGTGGTGCATCACCTGACAGGACCCCTCCTGGGGAGCTGGGACAGGTTGGTCTCTCCTCCCTGGAACAGGGACAGAAGGAGAGGGCACAGACTGAAGCTGCACCAGAGGAGGTTTGATTGGACATCACGAAGAATTTCTACACAGAAACAGTGATTAGGTCTTGGAATGGGCTGCCCAGGGAGGGTGGAGTCCTCTTCCCTTGGGGTTTTTTAAAGGAAAGACTGGAGGTGGCACTCAGTGCTCTGGTCTGGGTGACAAGGTGGTGATCAGTCAAAGGTTGGACTCCATGATCTCAGAGGTCTTTTCCAACCTAAATGATTCTGTGATTCTGTAATATTGTAGTTGGCTTGTTTGAGTTTCTTGAAATATAAATATGTCTGGGAGATGACCTGTCTGTTGTCAACACTGATTAACAACCCACGTGTTAATCTGCTTTTTTTGGTGAATTAATCACAGAATCCCAGAGTGGTTTGGGTTGGAAAGGACCTTAAAGCTCATCTCATCCCACTCCCTGCCATGGGCAGGGACACCTTCCACTAGCCCAGCTTGCTCCAGCCTGGCCTGGAACAATTCCAGGGACAGGGAATTCCCTGAAACAGAGGAATGCCACAATCCTACCCTGAGTTCAGCCAATCCTTTGGTGAAGCAGCAGCTCCTGTGGTTGTGCTTTTATCAATGCTGAGCAAGGCAAGATATCTTTTTTTTATAGCTTTCAATTCTGCATATCTTGTACTCACTTGATAAAGGCCAGGCATTGCACTTGGCCCTGTGGCTGATGCAAATACAGCTAATCATGCATTGGAAATTACAGCGAGGGACAACATGATGAACCCATATTTTCTGGTTTGCAATCATTTTTTTTTTCATCTGGGAGGTCGTGGAGGTCAGCAAAGAAGCCATTTGCTTTATTGCACTGTGGATGTGAAGCTTATATTGGGCATTTAAAGTGATGTTAGAAATTGCCCTACAATAAACTAATGTAAATATCAAATGGCTTTGACTCCAAGAGTGGGTCGTAAATAAAACATTTCCTGCTTTGCTCTGCTCAGCTTCCCGGGGATGTAAAAACATGCTCAATTTGTGTAGGCATCACATTTTCATCTCCTTAGGCAGATGAGTTCTCAATCCTCAGGGCAGATCTTCATGCTGATCCAGAAAATGAAGATTTAAAGGGCTGCTTGGACTTGCCTACAGGAGTCTGGTGCTGTCTGAGGTGTCCTGCCCAGGCTGAGCTGGCATCCAGCTGGGCACAGATCTCCTGTGGGTCCTGGGTCACACCAAAGAAACACACTGATGCCAACACAGAGGAGAAACACCTTTCCAAAATGTGCTCCCACGTGGCTCAGTGGCATCTGTGATCGTTCTGAAGGGCTCCTAGTTCAGGCGTTTGAATTTCTTCCTCTTGATTATGCATCTGTTCCAGCACTCCAAAAGTGTCACAGTCGTGGTAAATGTCAGGTGCATAAATCTGATAATGATATTAATAATGATGGTTGAAGTGTACACAATAAATTCCAGGGAACAGGATAGAGTTCCTACTCCTCAGGAAGCTCTCAAGGAGCTTAGTTTGACTCTTGTGAGGAGGACATGATAAAAGAGTGTAGAAGAAGGTCAAGGCAAAAGAAAGATGATGATCATTTGCTGTTGTTGTTCTGTGGCAAGTCTTGTTCTCTCTGTGTTCAATTTAGTCCTTAAAATTGACTTAATCAGAAATTTCCAGGAAATAAAATGGAGAAATATCTCCAGATGTGGGAAAATGTTGTGTTTTAATTCTGCCCTGCCCTTTGGATCCATCCATGTCCAAGTGAAGGATAAGGCTTGTTGCAGAACTCTCTGTACTGATCTAGATGCAGGAAAAGGGGCTGAGCTGGTTTGTGTCCTCCATACAAATGGAAAAAATTAAACAAAAAGCCTTTTTTTGGAGCGACACAGACATTTTTAATGGGCATGGGAGCATTGCTGCTGCTATCCAAGCTTAGTGCAAAGCTGTGAGATCCAAAGAACTGCTCAAACCTCAGGTTTTCTCCCAGACAAAAGTGTGCTCAAGCCAGGATTCAAGGAATTGCTCATGGAACACTCTCCCCACTGCTTGTCCAACCCTAAAACACGAAGCCAAAAATGAATCTGAACAAAACGACCCTTCAAGAAGTTCTGAGCTCTGCAAAGCTCTTCCATGGAAACAACAGAGAGTCAGCATTTATAAAATAAATATGGTCTCTAAACGTGGACACAGGAGTGGCCACTTGAGCCCTCAGGTCCATGGAGTTTGATAACCAGGTGGGCTGCAGCATCTCTTGACAGTTGTCATGCCCTGATGAAGTTGTTTCCTACCTGATGTTAACATTTCCTTAAATAACTCTGAAGATGCTCTTGCAGAACCCAAAGCAGATCAGCCTTACAGCTGCAAATCCAGAGCCACACCATTAGAATCCATGGAATTACTTTGGATTTCCAGAAATGCCATTGAGATAAAATTCTGTGCCACGAGTTTCTTTCATTCCAGCCTTTTTGTTCCCCACTGAACTGTCAGAGAATTCCCTGTGTTATTTCCTGTTTGAAGTGTGTCATTCCATCAAACAGAGCTCCCAGCATTTGGGAAAACAGCTCAATACCTCCTGGAAAGAAAAATCAGGGGATGCTTTAGCAAGTAACATTTCCATATCTGTTTTGCTCTTGTGGTCCTTTTTCATTGAGATTTTTTTCTTCTTTATTGACTTCCACAGACTGCAGAGGGATCTCTTCTTGTTTTATCGTGGATTCATGGAGTGATAGAATTGTTTGGGTTGGAATGGACCTTGGAGATCATTTAGTCCAACTCCCTGCCGTGGGCAGGGACACCTTCAACTCTCCTGCCCCTTCCACTCTGCCAGGTTGCCCCACATCTCTTCCTTCCTAATTCCACATTTTCCCCAGTCTTCAGATTTTCCACTTTGTCCCTCAGGCCTGTGTTTCTCACAAACCTTCTCTCCTTTATATCCTTGCAGACAAAGGTAAACTGGAATGTTTTCCAGCTGACCTTTATTGCCATTTACTAAATGGAAATGGAATTGCCCAACATGAAGTTGGACAGAATCTCTTCCCTTTCCCTGCTGCCCCAAGCATCCTGAGATACCCCCTACTGCAGGAACATGGAGGTCTCTGCTCTGCTGGCTCAATGGCCACTGCAGAAGTATCATCAAAGGCTGAGGAATCACAGAATCATAGAATGGATTGGGTTGGAAAAGACCTCTGAGATCATCAAGTCCAACCCTTGGTCCAACTCCAGTCCCTTTACCAGATCATGGCACTCAGTGCCACGGCCAAGCTCAGTGCAAAAACCTCCAGGGATGGGGAATCCACCCCCTCTCTGGGCAGCCCATTCCAATCCCTGAGCACTCTCTCTGCAAAGACGTTTTTTCTGCTCTCCAACTTCAATTTCCCCTGGCAGAGCTTGAGCCCCCCGTGCCCCCTTGTCCTATTGCTGAGTGCCTGGGAGAAGAGACCAACCCCCACCTGGCCAGAACTTCCCTTCAGGTAGTTGTAGACAGTGCTGAGGTCACCTCTGAGCCTCCTCTTCTTCAGTCAATCCATGCTCCCAGCTCCCAGGATTTTTGCTCTATAGGATTTAATCCTGACCTTTCCTTGAGCAAGCAACTCCCTCTGCCTTATTGAGGTCAGTGTGTTTCCATTGTGGCTGCTCCTTTTTCCTTTGCTTTGGTTATTTTGAGTTGACTCAGTTAAACCCATGTCTTTTTCTAGTTTTAAAGGAAATGTATTTAAGGTATTCAGAGAAGAAAAAAGTCTTTTATATATAAAGGCACTTTGGAAAGGACCTTAAAAATCATCTCATCCCACCCCGTGCCATGGGCAGGGACACCTCCCACTGTCCCAGGTTGCTCCAGCCTGGCCTTGGACACTCCCAGGGCTGGGGCAGCCACAACTTCTCTGGGAATTCCAGCCCAGCCCCTCCCCACCCTCCCAGACAGCAATTCCTTCCCAATATCCAGCCTAAATCTCTCCCATTTCAGCTGACAGCCCTGAATGGAGGGTGGTGGTACCCACGGGGTTTTGAGATCCCAAAGCAGTAGGGAAGGTGCTGTGGGAACATCAACTCCTTATGTTCCTGGGGAGATGAGAGCAAGGTGCAGGAGCAGGAACCTGGAGTTAGGGAGTTATGGAATCCCAGGGTGGTTTGGGTGGGAAAAGACTTAAAGCTCATCCTGTTCCAATCCCAACACCTCCCACTGTCCCAGATTGCTCCAACCTGGCCTTGGACACTCCCAGGGCTGGGGCAGCCACAGCTTCTCTGGGAATTCCAGCCCAGCCCCTCCCCACCCTCCCAGCCAGCAATCCCTTCCCAATCTCCCCTTTCCCAGCCCTGCCCTCTGGCTCTGGGAAGCCATTCCCTGGGTCCTGTCCCTCCAGCCCTTGTCCCCAATCCCTCTCCAGCTCTCCTGGAGCCCTTTAGGCACTGGAAATACCAGTGACCTACACCAAAATGATTTTTAAAATTTGCTTTTGAACTTTCTTGAAGTTTTTTGTCTTTCTCTTTTTTTGTTCTGTGAAAAAACGGACCCTAGAACTGATGCAATAGCCCAGAATGAGCTTCATCAATGACACCAATAAAGGTGAATTCCCTCCATGGCCTCACTGCTGATTATCCACCCCTTCTGTAGGCTTGCCTTTATTCTTTGCTCCTATATGGATAATTTTTAGGTCTCAGCTTCCCAGATGTGGAATTTGGGGTTTAACTGTGTCCTAGTAAGCTCCAAGATGCAGTTTGAACAGCAAAACATCATCATTGTTTGCTGGAACTGTGACCTCCATGTGATCTTCCATAATTTTATAATTATTTCTAACTCTTGATCAGAGAGCTTCATAATTCTCGTGAAAGTCCACCTTAATCTGGTGATCATTCCCAATATTAATACCACACAGCACTTCTTTTTTTATTAAAATAATGACATGATATCAAATGGAACACCAAATGTTCACTGCTTTGCGTCTGCAGAGTTTCAGCTGAACTTGTGCTGACATCAGAGACAGATGTTGGGTTTATATTTGACCTGTTTTCTACAAAACCATTGTAGGATGATTGACACTAATTATATTCCTTTCCAACTGAATGTCATTGGGGCTTTTTTTTTTGGTTTGTTTTTGTTTTTAACCACGTACAAAGTCACAGTGGTGTGTGTGTGTTGTCTCTACTTTTGAAGTGCTGCAGGGGCTGGTGCTCACTCCCTTCTAGAATATTCAATATTAACCATGGATTGAGGATGTGAAACCCATATTTTCCTAAAAAAACTTGAAAAAATTAGATAGCTTTAGGTTTATTAAGCAGTTTCTTGCTCTGAAGGACTCCCAACTGCAAACTTCAAGGCTTGTTTTTTACGTTCCTTAAAAAAGCTTCCCAGATTATTTTTTAAATATGAAAAATACACTTCTGTGTCTCATAAATGGCTGAATGGTTATCCCCAAAAAATCTGTAAAATTAATTTCCTCCGGCAAATACAACTTTCAGCCCAAACCATAAAGTTTTTTGGTGCTTCCAACACCCAAAGAAAAATTCTTTGCAATCCCCTGCAGCGCTCCAGGCTGGGCACAGAGTGGCTGGAGAGCAGCCAGGCAGAAAGGGACCTGGGGGGACTGAGGGACAGGAAGCTGAAGAGGAGCCAAGAGTGTGGCCAGGTGGGGGTTGGTCTCTTCTCCCAGGCACTCAGCAATAGGACAAGGGGGCACGGGCTCAAGCTCTGCCAGGGGAAATTGAAGTTGGAGAGCAGAAAAAACTTCTTTGCAGAGACAGTGCTCAGGGATTGGAATGGGCTGCCCAGAGAGGGGGTGGATTCCCCATCCCTGGAGGTTTTTAAGCTGAGCTTGGCCATGGCACTGAGTGCCATGATCTGGTAAAGGGACTGGAGTTGGCCCAAGGGCTGGACTTGATGATCTCGGAGGTCTTTTCCAACCCAATCCATTCTCTGATTCTATGACTCTAGGAGTCAGAAAATCACATATTTCCACATCTACACACAAATGTGCGTATTTAACATCATCATTTCACTTTCTGTAATATTTTTTTTCATTTTTATCTCAATCAGCTAATTTTATCCTCACTGATTATTTTTCATCCAGGTCCTCTTGCCATTATATATATATATGGTTGCTATTTTATGTGCCAATATATTTCCCCATTATCCCATGATATATTATTATGGGAAAAACCCGTGAGTGTGAAATGAGGGGATTTTCCAGGGCTGGAGGAAAACCTGATTTCTTTCATTGCCCTCTAGTGGGCTCTAAGCACTTGTGCAAGGGCAGGGAACGAGGAGCTTTTTCCCTTCTCTTTGTGCAATACAAACCAGCAGGTTTCTAATATTAATTTCAGCCATTTGTGTAATTCACAGAGCACTCTTTTCATATATCTCCTAAAGCAGAAATTAGAAGTTTATGAATTATGAGATTCTGTGCTTTTTCTATTTTGCTCCAGAAAGCAGGAGATGCACAATTTCCCATGGGAAAATTATTTACCAAGTGAATTTTGGAAGGGACATTTAAATATGTACAGTCTGGAAAAGTAGATACCATTTTTTAGGCATCGTTTTCTGCTGTTTTCGCTGTGGACAATTGGGAATTCATCCCTCAGTCCAGCTGAAGGAAGGCTTGGAAAATGTTTCATCCCGTTTATTTGGGATTTATTGTGGAATCTCTGAGTGGTTTGGCTTGAAAGGGACCTTAAGGATCATTTAGGTCCATCCATGGGCAGGGACACCTTCCACTATCCCAGGTTGCTCCAGTTCTCAGTGTATGAATAAAAAAGGACATGATTTCACCTCTGCTCCACAATTTCACTCTGTGAATGTTTCAACAAATACATAGGATGTATTAGATAATAAATTAGATACACATCAGACTTATAAGGGGAGGAAGAATGAGGGGATGGTGTTTGGGTTGGGGAAAGATCCAACTNCTCTTCTCCAGGCTAAACACCCCCAGCTCCCTCAGCCTCTCTCCACAGCACTTGTGCTCCACTCCCTTCTCCAGCCTCGTTGCTCTTCTCTGGCCCCGCTCCAGCCCCTCAACCTCTTGCCTCAGCTGAGGGCCCCAGAATGGCCTTTTGTGAATTAAAAAGCAAACCAAAACAAAACTTGAGGCAAAGATGCTAATTTTCAACAGTAAGAAATCAAACACTTAAAAACCATCTCATTCCACCCCCTGCCATGGACAGGGACACCTCCCACTAGCCCAGGTTGCTCCAAGCCCTGTCCAAGCTGGCCTTGGACACTTCCAGGGATCCAGGGGCAGCCACAGCTTCTCTGGGAATTCCATCCCAGCAGCTCCCCAGACTGGTTACTAATTTTGACTCTGAGGAACTGGGCAATGCACGATGGGATTATGATTTGTTGGGCTTAAAAATGGAGTGACTTTTTGGTGTCAGATGCCTGTCCAGTGTGTGTGGGTTTCCTACAATGTCCTATTCCTGCACTACCCTGGGAGGAGAGGAAGGGAGAAAGTTCTAAAGTGTATTTTTGAAATGACAGCAGGATTCTGTCTCATTGGTTTAGGTCAGGTGGTAATTTATGCCATGAGGAAATCAGAGTTTTGGTTGGAGAGCAGAGGATGAGGGGCTCCAGCACCTGTGCCAAAGGGATGGGGCACTTTTGGTCATAGAACCATAGATTGCTTAGCTTGGAAAAGCCCTCTGAGATCATGGAGTCCAGTGGAGTCCAACCATTCCCCAGCACTGCCAAGGCCTCCACTGACCATGTGCACAAGTGCCACATCCACAGGGCTTTTAAATCCCTCCAGGGATGGGGACTCCACCTGGGCATCTGTGCCAGCACCTGATCACCCCTTCAGTGAAGAAACTGTTCCTGATATCCAACCTAAACCTCTTCTGGTGCAACTTGAGGAAACCTCTTGAGGAATCCTCTTCTGGTTTCCTCTCACCCTGGTGACTTCCCACAGATGATGTTTCTCCATCCACTAATGGGATTGGTTTCTGATTTGCTGTCTTCCAGTGGATTAGGACCTCCTTGGTTAGCCAGGACTGCTGATAAATGAGGAGGAGTGAGCACTTCCAGCAGCTCCCTCAGCACCCTTGGGTGGATCCTGTGGAATTTTGTGTCCAAGTGCTGTCGCAGGTCCCAGCCCATTTCCCCTTGGATTTTTCTGCTCCCTGTTTCTGTCTTCCAGCTCAGGGGGTTGGGTGACTGTTAAAGATTGAGGCAAAGAGAGCCTGAAGTGCCTCCACCTGTTCCTCATCCTTTGTCCCTTTATTTTCCCCGCATCCAGCCCAGGATGGAGGTTTGTGTGTCCCCGTTTGCGGATGTGCATCGAGAGCGGAGGGGGAAAAAAGAAATCTTGCAGCTTTGCACTTTCCTTCAGGAATGACTCACTCCCTCTGGTGGGAACATTTAATTCTGAACGTGTGATGCTGCTTTCCCTCCTCCTCCCCCTCCTCCTCTTGCCTCCGCCCCCCTCGCCGCATTCCTCTTGCTCCTGTGACATCTGCTCCGCAGCGCTTCGGTTTCTATGGGAGCTGCTGTAGCCAGTGGACCCTGAGATGAGCTCAGATGGTTAAAACTTGGTTGTAATAATGCCAAGGTCATGGGTTCAATCCCTGGTGTGGGCCATTGACTTAAGAGTTGGACTCGATGATCCTTGTGGGTCCCTTCCAACTCAGAATAATCTGGGATTCTGGGATTCTGTGACCCACGGACCGGGAGGAAAATGCCCCAAGTGGCTGGATTGAAGTGCAGGATGGTCCTTCCCCCTTGGCCAGGGGTTGGGATGGGTATGGAGAGGATGTTCCCAGGGGAGGTGGCTCCCGTGGCAGCACATTCAGGCTCCAGGGTCCGTCCTTTGCTTCTCCCATGAGGAGTGAAGTGGAGGGTGNATCCATTCTATGATTCTGTGATTCTATGACTCTAAGAGCAGCAGGTTGTGGGGTTGGTTGAACTTTTGCCTTGCTGACATCTCCAGCTTTGCAGCAAATGGTCCTCAGCCCCTGCCCTTCAGAGGGTGACAATGCAGATGCCAAAGATAAGACATTATAATTGTCTATTTATAACCAGTTTGTCATTAGAATTACCATGTCATTTTTTTAAACAAGGAAGGATAATGCCAGTTCACAATCCTCACCTGTAGCTGTTGTTGCTGTTTTTATTATTATTATTATTATTATTATTATTATTATTATTATTATTATTATTATTATTATTATTATTATTATTATTATTATTATTTCAAGCACAGTTCTACTTTGATTTGCTCTGGCTCTGAAGTCATGAGGAGGCCTGAATTAGCATCCTGCCCCATGGGCTGTGGCTCCTTCTCTCCTCCACCCCCCCAAGGTGGGAACACCAGGATCCTGAGCTGGCTCCCTTTGGCTACAGGGAGGCTGGATAAAACACAAAGCCAACCACTTCATTTTGGAACATTCTTTATATAATGGATTGAGAATATGGTTTGTGTTCCTCTGTTGAAGAACCCACGTGGCAGCATCATGGTTTGTGTGCCACCACTTCCATGTTCAGGGTCAATCCATCATTTGTGAGCAGTCCTGGCTGATGGGGAGAGTCCAGTTGAGTGGGACTTAGCAAATGGGATGCCCATTTACTGCTTTTTTGCCCAAATGGGTTGTCCAGCCCAGGGCAGGGGTGGAGTCCCCATTCCTGGAGTGATTTAAAAGCCTTGTGCAGGTGGCACCTGGGGACATGGGTCAGTGGTGGCCGTGGCAGTGCTGGGAATGGTTGAACTCCATGATCTCAGAGGGGTTTCCCAACCTAAATGATTCTGGGATTCATTTATATTAAACCCTTACAAAGATGTCTTTATTTCAGAGCAGTTTGTTCCTGGGAGATGAACCCAACAGGAGCTGGGATTGGCTGGTGAAACAGGAACCTGGTAAACCACAGAATCCCAGAATGGTTTGGGTTGGAAAGGACCTTAAAGATCATCCAGTTCCAACCCCCTTGCCCTGAGCAGGGACACCTCTGAGAGGAAAGGTTGGCAGAGATGAACCTCCCTCCTGTGTCCCATGGCTGGTGTCAGGAGGGTTGTGCATCCCGTGCCGGTGTGTGGGGTGTGAGGACATGGATGGTGCTGAGCTTTGAGTGTCTTCAGAGAGCCAGGTACTGCCTTGGTGGGGGGAATTAGTGTTGGATGCACTTCAGAGCACTCTGAAGAGTCCTTTTTATAGCTGATGAACAAGTCGTTTTTGGGTCCATGCTTCTTTTACATTTATTCTCTGAAAAATCCTTTTTGTTCCATTGTCAGAATTTCAAGTGCCAAAGCCAAGTTCTGAACATTTTGCATCTCCAGAGGTGTCTGCTGTACTTTGAGTGATTCTGTTCTCAGCAGGGCCTGTACCTTGCACCTTTTCTTTGTCCATTCTGTCAGTTATTCCCATTTAATCCCAGATCACCTTTCCTGTGGTCTTCAGCAGAAGCCCGAACCTCAGATCCCACTCAGCCTGTTTGAAGTTGTTGCCAATGACATGATACATCCCCTAAACCCTCTGTTGAAGTCTTGCTGTGTGTGGTGCTCTGAAGCTGTTCCAAAGTGGCAAAAATTAGGCTTTTTTAGGGAAAAGATCATGGAAAATGATGGCAAAAGATGACTTTTTATCAGGCTGCCCTAGACCTGTGACTTTCTCCCAGTCTTAAAGTGCTGCCTGTCTGCCTGTTCTACCCTTGGTCTTGCTCATGTTCCCATATGTTGTATGGACCCTCTTCCAGTTACATGGGAATCCCAAGCATCTTTAAGGACATTTCATTTCTATTTATTATTAATAGTCCTTAAAACCACATTTTTTTTCTTTCTCCTATTAGTTTATGAGCAGTTCAAGCTTTCCAGCCTTTAAACAGACTAAGCTCTGACCTTAATCCCTTGAGGTGTCACATGGAGTAGCTAAATCCTATCCTGGCCTTCTAAAGGTAAATGTGGAAAAGTAAAGTTAGATGTTCTTAAAAGAAGAGAAAATTCTCTGGATCCTCCCTCTCACTTACAGAGGGCACCACAGTCTCCACCTATTCTATATTAGCCCATAAAGGTACATTTCATTGCCATAACTTCAACTGTAAATTATTTTTGGAGCTAAAATTCTCCCACAATTGCGATTATTTGGCTTTTTTCCTCCAGATGTTTGTTTTTTCTTTCTTGATATCCACCAGTTTATGACTTATGTGTCTGCATATTGGTCAGGGTTAGAAGATAAAATTAAGGGATTAGCACATAGCAATGATCTATTAAACAGTGTAATTCATCATTGTGCAGAGGCCATCATTAATTTAATTTGTTTAATTAGAATAGCCCATTAAAATAGATTTAGGGACTGGCACCAACCCACTCCTGGCTTCCTTTTTGTGACTGGGCCATAATATTAGATGAGGTCTCAACAATTTCACTGTTCTGCTAATTGAGTCAGTTTGAAATTAGTGTTGCTGGGAAGGAGAAACAAATCAAACAGAGAACCTGGGGAGCATTTAAGGGTTAAAACAAGGGCTTTCCTTCTTTCCCTCTCAGTGCTTGTGAGCAGGAGGTCAGGTTATGATGGGAACATTAAAAACTCCCATCCCCCAACCTGCTGGATCCCTCGTGTTTGTGCTGACAGGGAGAAGCAAACAAAACCAAATGAAAAGGTAATGAGGTGGAGCCCAGAGGGGATGGGAAATGTCCCCCTCAGAAAGCTCTGCAATGGTTATTAATGCTGCTGCTTTGAGAGGAAAATGCAACCTGCAAAAAAAAAAAGCTTCAGAGTATTTTTCTGGTTTATCTCATGCTTTTGCAATTTGCTCACAGGAGAAAAGACAAAAACGAAGTAACTCCATCTGTGGACATCAAAACACAAAATGTAACGTGGTAGGCAGGTTGTATTTCTAGTGGGGCTGTGAAACATTGTTCATGGGTTGGAGAAAGTCCAGTTGTACCCTTTGGTGAAGTCTTTTTTGCTAATAATTAAAATGGAATCATGGAATGGTTTGGGTGGGAAGGGACCTTGAAGATCAACCAGTTCCACCTCCTGCCATGGGCAGGGACACCTCCCACTAGCCCAGGTTGCTCCAAGTCCTGTCCAACCTCACCTTGGACACTTCCAGGGATGGGGCAGTCACAGCTTCTCTGGGAAACCTGTGCCAGGGCCTCCCCAACCTCTCAGCCAACAATTCCTTCCCAATATTCCACCTAACCCTGCCCTCTGGCGCAGGGAAGCCATTCCCTGTGTCCTGTCCCTCCAGCCCTTGGCCCCAGTCCCTCTCCAGCTCTCCTGGAGCCCCTTCAGGCACTGGAAGGGGCTCTCAGCTCTCCCTGGATCCTTCTCCTCTCCAGGTGACCCCCCCAGCTCTCCCAGCCTGGCTCCAGCCCAGAGGGGCTCTAGTCCTGGAGCAGCTCCAGGGCCTCCTCTGGACTCGCTCCAGCAGCTCCATTATAGTCCTCACCTTCTCTTGGCTTTTCTTTCCTTCTCCATGATTGTTCTGGCTCTCCCTTCTCCTCCCACAATCCCTCTTTGGGCTGAGTTTGTGGTGCATCAAAGTGAAACCCCAACCCCTTTTTTCCCCTACAAGAATCCAGTGCCTGCCTGTGCTCTGGGCTGGCTGAGCCACCCTGGCTGACATACCTGAGTTCCTAGAGCTTGAACACAGAGGGGTCCAGTGACTTGATAATCCTGTAGGAGATGCTGGAGGAAAAATTTGGTTGCCTGACGTAGCACCTGGTGTAATTTGAGATGTCCCAGGGTATCTGAGACATTTATGGGGTTGTTATGGTGAAAGGACCTGGAGAAGCCCTTCAAGCTTCTGAATCAGCAGCTGGAGATCAAAGCAAAGTGTCTGAATTTTGGGCAGCTGGAACCAACTTCCAGTGTACCAGCAGACACCTCTGCTGTAGGTCCAGACCAGAACTCCAGTTCACGTGGAGAGAACTGCAGCTAAACTCTTTCTTTGGGCTCTTCCTCTCTGTCCTGGATCCCAGTGAAAGCCACACTGATGGTGGTGTGCCAACCACAGCTCTGGCCCAGGGCCAGGTGTGCCCTGCATTGTGCCCCCTCCTCAGCTGTTGCTGTGGCCAATGACATGGTTTCAGCCTTGTCTCAAAGCCACCCCAGGAGGGTTCCGAGGGGGACAAGGTGACACTTCCCAGGAGGCAGTTTGAGCGTGACTGGACCTTTGGGAGCAGGAGAGTCTGGTAGGTTGGATGTGAGCCCAGCTCTGCCTGGCCTTGGACTGCACAGGGAATTATGAATGACTCAGCTCTGCTCTCCAGCATGAATGAAGCCAGTCCACTGCAGGAATCTTTGCTGTCAGTGAGGAGAACTCCTCACAGTTTCCTTTGATTGTGAGGAAATCAAGAAATACTCTTTTCCAGTGTTTTAAATGACCTCCCCCGCTCAGATGGGTCTTGTCTTGTCTGTTGAGAAAATTCATAGAATCACAGAATAGATTGGGTTGGAAAAGCCCTCCGAGATCATCAAGTCCAACCCTTGGTCCAACTCCACTCCCTTTACCAGATCATGGCACTCAGTGCCACGGCCAAGCTCAGCTTAAAAACCTCCAGGGGTGGGGAATCCACCCCCTCTCTGGGCAGCCCATTCCAATGCCTGAGCAGTTTCTCTGAAAAGAATTTTTTTCTGCTCTCCAACTTCCATTTCCCCTGACAGAGCTTGAGCCCCCCGTGCCCCCTTGTCCTATTGCTGACTATTCATGGTAATATTAAGGAAGAAACAGTGCCATAACTTTCTCTGGTGGTTGGAGCAGTGACAAGGGGCAGGACCATTGGATGGGGCTTGGAGAAACCTGGTCTGGTGGAAGAGGTCCCTGCCCATGGCAGGGAGTTGGACTAGATGAGATTTAAAGGGCCTTTCCAACTAAAACCAACTCCAAACCACACTGTGATTCCAACTCACTCTGTGATTCTGTGACCTGAGGACACTCCTGGGTGAACCTGTGATGACCTGAGTGATACTCTGTAAATCTGGGGCCAATCAGCCCAGTTATTATCTGTAAAACTGGGGGATAAGATGGTCAGACAGTCAGAAAGTATTAAATAATAAAAGCCTGTGATTTATTATCCTGCAAACAAGCTGAGCAGGAAAAGGTGCTTTTTCCAAGAAACAGGAAAAAGGTAAATATCAGCGAGAGGGAAAAAGCTGTTTAAGGTGAAGAACAATTTTAGCACAAGCCCAGGAGGGTATAAATTGTCCATCTTTACATTTGGGTTGGGAAATGAGATGTTTTATACTCATTAGAGCAGGTGGGTTCAGAAACAGCTGCCCAAACAGAAGAGATGAGGGAAAAAAAGTGACAATTCCTGCAGCAGGGCTTGCAAAGCTCCTGAAATGAATTGTGGAAAAATGGGAAATAACCAAGAGGAAGTTGATTAAAAAAATGGTGGGAAAATGGGGAATAAGCAAGAAGAAGTTGATTAAAAATAGTGGATAAAATGGGCAATAACCAAGAAGAAGTTGATTAAAAAATAGTGTAAAAATGGGGAATAAGCAAGAGGAAGTTGATAAAAAAATAGTGGAAAAATGGGTAATAATCAAGAAGAAGTTGATTAAAAATAGTGGAAAAATAGGCAATAAGCAAGAAGTTGATTTGACAACAGTGTAAAAATGGGCAGTAACCAAGAAGAAGTTGCTTAAAAATAGTGGAAAAACTGGACAATAACCAAGAGGAAGTTGATACAAAAATAGTGTAAAAATGGGGAATAAGCAAGAGAAAGTTCATTAAAATTTAGTGGAAAAATGGGCAGTAAGCAAGAAGAAGTTAATTAAAAAATAGTGGAAAAATGGGGAATAACCAAGAGGAAGTTGATAAAAAATAGTGGAAAAATGGGCAATAACCAAGAGGAAGTTGATAAAAATAGTGGAAAATGGGCAATAAGCAAGAAGTTGTTGATTAAAAATAGTGGAAAAATGGGGAATAAGCAAGTAGAAGGTGATTAAAAATAGTGAAAAAATAGGCAATAAGCAAGAAGTTGATTAAACAATAGTGTAAAAATGGGCAGTAACCAAGAAGAAGTTGATAAAAAAATAGTGTAAAAATGGGGAATAATGAAGAGGAAGTTGATAAAAAAATCGTGTAAAAATGGGGAATAAGCAAGAGGAAGTTGATAAAAAAATTAATGGAAAAATGGGCAGTAAGCAAGAAGAAGTTAATTAAAAAATAGTGTGAAAATGGGCAGTAACCAGGAAGAAGTTGATTAAAAAATGGTGGAAAAATGAGGAATAACCAAGAGGAAGTTGATAAAAAATAGTGGAAATATGGGGAATAAGCAAGAAGAAGTTGATTAAAAAATAGTGAGAAAATGGGCAATAACCAAGGGAAAGTTGATAAAAAAATAGTGGGAAAATGGGCAATAAGCAAGAAGTTGTTGATTAAAAAATAGTGTAAAAATGGGGAATAATGAAGAGAAAGTTGATAAAAAAATAGTGGAAAAACGGATGATAACCAAGAAGACGTTGATAAAAAAATAGTGGAAAAATAGGCAATAAGAAAGAAGTTGATTCAACAACAGTGGAAAAATGGGCAGTAACCAAGAAGTTGATAAAAAATAGTGGAAAAAGTTGATTAAAAAGTAGTGGAAAAATGGGCAATAATGAAAAGGAAGTTGATAAAAAATAGTGGAAAAATGGGGAATAACCAAGAAGAAGCTGAAAAAAAAGTAGTGTAAAATTATTCATGGAAATTAAAGCAGGTAACCTAAACAGCAAGTCCAACCAGTTCACCAGAAATTCTTGGTGTGGAACACACTGCAGCACATCCCTGATGTGCAGGGCTGGATTGCAAACATGCTTTGATTTTTATTTTATTCACCTCCCAGGTTAATGATGGCTTTGATTACAGGAGCTGGAATTGCCATCTGTCACGAGCTCCGTGGGATGGCCAAGCTTCTTTTGGCTTCGTGTTTTCCTACACAGAATGTTTATTATTCCCAAAATAATGTCATGTGGGACAGTTAGTATCATCCTGGGACAGCTTGTCATGGGATGGCTTTCTCATCATCACACTGCCCTGGTAATGCAGTTCCATTTTCATCTGCCACTGTTAGGCTGGGAACTACAGGGTATTATATTGTGCATGGTTTAGGGGCAGGAGAAAAGGCTCCTGACTGATATGTCTGTTTAATTAATATTATTTCCATGTAATGAACATGTCAGGAGCTTTCAGAAAAGCTCAGAAAAGAGGATGTTGCCATCAGATTAAAATATCTTCATTTTGTTGAGGATCATAGAATAGAATCATGGAATGGATTGGGTTGGAAAAGCCCTCCGAGATCATCAAGTCCAACCCTTGGTCCAACTCCAGTCCCTTTATCAGATCATGGCACTCAGTGCCACGGCCAAGCTCAGTGCAAAAACCTCCAGGGATGGGGAATCC
>VWZD01013346.1:19979-48441 GCA_013396695.1 Sakesphorus luctuosus | reverse complement strand
AGCTTCCTGTCCCTCAGTCCCCCCAGGTCCCTTTCTGCCTGGCTGCTCTCCAGCCACTCTGTGCCCAGCCTGGAGCGCTGCAGGGGGTTGGGGTGGCCAAAGGGCAGGACCTGCACTTGGCCTTGTTGAACTTCATCCTATTGGAATCAGCCCATCCCTCCAGTCTATCCGGATCCCTGAGGATCCTTCTCAGATCTCTCACAAAACATCCTTCTTCTCCCATTCATTGGGAAACTTTGAAGATCAAATGTCCTGCTGCTGGTGAAGCACTGGAGGAGATTCCCAGAGAAGCTGTGGCTGCCCCATCTGTGGAAGCGTCCAAGGCCAGGTTGGACAGGGCTTGGAGCAACCTGGGCTGGTGGGAGGTGTCCCTGCCCATGGCAGAGGGTGGAATGAGATGATCTTCAAAGTCCTTTCCAACCTAACCCATTCTATGATTTCCTGATCCCTGGGCTGTATTCCAAGGGAAAAGGCATAAACACATCCAGTTTCGTCTGAGGCTTTGCAGATAAAAGAGAACATTTAACCATCATCCCAAACTGAAAACATTTCCAGGTGAGAAAACAAAATATGTGGAAATACCACTAAATAAACAGACAGCTGTATTATCCCTGAGCTTGAGTCTTAATTAAGATTGGGATCTAATTGGGAGAATATATTCCCATTAGCAGCCTTCCTGTGGCCAGGATTGCAGCAAATGGGGGAAGTTTCAAGCTCCTCACTATGTAAAGTTTGGGAAAACCTTCACATTGTGGGTCAGAACTCAATGAAATTCTCATTTTATAGACTGGCAAGTTAATTTATTGCAGGTTTTTCCCTAAAAAGTAGGTAGAGGAAACCCTTTGGGAGGTGTCACTTTGACCTCTTTGCTGCTAAAAACTCCCTCCATATCTCCACATGTCCCACCCTGTCACTCCTTCCTTCCTCAGGCTTTTCCTTGGCATTTTTTGGTCTAGAAACAAGAAAAGATATTTGAACCCCAGATGTGTGTGTGGAACAACAGAAGTCTTGGATTTTTTTTCCTGATGTTCCACACTAAGCTGATCAGCCCTAAAGAAGAGGCCTGGGGTGTTGCCTCCTTTTTCACTTTATTGAAGTGATGCTGATGAAAATCCTTCTGACCATTTCCAATCACATAAAAAGGGGGAAAAGAAAAGAATAAAAATGAATTGCCTTCAGCCTGAGCTTTCATGACAAGCTCTGCCACCAAATGTGGTGTCTGTCTGTAGGCAATGCATAAAGTGCATGGGATTTCCAACTCCAGGAGATGGGAAATCAGGAAAAATCCTTTTGTTTTGGCTTTTTATAACCTTCTTTTCACAGTTTTCATGTGGAACGCGCTGCAAACAAGCCCCAAACCTTTACAATTCCTTCCAAACTCTGGTTTGCTGCGTTTTTCAATGAAATTCCCATCAAACCTACAAAGAGGGAAATCAGGATGGTTCATCCAGCACATCTGAAGTTGCTCAAATACAGCCTGAAAAAGGACAGTGGGGTTTTTTTACCCTCCATTGTTTTGTTAAGGATTTAAAAAATCTGATATTTTAGAACCTCAGCTCCAAAGCTTAAAATAAACTTGGGAGCTTGTTTTCCTCCCCTCCACCCATTCTCCAGTGGGAGCTGTCCCTGCCCATGGAAGGGTTTGCAATTAGATCATCTTTACAACTCCTTCCATCCCAAGCCATTCTGTAAGTCTGTGATTAAATATGACTTATTAGAAGCAGCCTGGTGGTGACTCTGGGAGTGTTTTCCCTGGATGTGCTGCCAGGATGTGACCCATAAAAGCAAATCCTTCCTTGACCAGCGGTGCCCAGACCTGCCAGTGGAGAAATAAACCCAACACAAAAGAGATTGTAAGGCAGAGTTACAATTTAATACCAATATTCCAATCAATGCAATGGCACAATGAGAAATTGGGTTGAACCCCCAAAGCCCAGCAGTGGAACCCAGCCCCCTGGGGCACAAACACAGGGGGGTTTGGTGGCCCCTGTGCTGAGCCCCACGGGGTTCCCCCGAGTGCAAAGGAAAAGGAAGGGACAAAGCTGTTGGTGCAGATGATGGGACAGTCTGGTGGAGAGTGGTGGGCTCCTCCTGTGCAGGTTGTGCTCCTCCTCTGGATGCCAGGAGTGGTGGCAGAGGTGCCCAAAGGCCAAGATTGCATGCCCTGAGGTTTGGGTGGGAGCCCCCAGTGGGTCCCCCAGGGCAGGGAGTTGCAGAGTGGGGGATGTGAGTGTGTGAGCCAGGGGGGATTTTGGACTGGTTGGTGGCCCCTGAGCAGAGCTGAGGCCTGAGGTGGGTGTGGAGGTGGCAAGGAGTCCCTGGAGGGGAGTTGTCCCAGCTCTTCTCTGCCAGGCTTCTTTCCCAGGCAGCTGCCAGGCTGAGGGGTCGGGTGTGCCCTGGGCAGCTGCTGCCAATGGGCCATTGTTGGCAGTTGGTGGGCAATGAGTGGAGGGTGGAGAATGCCCAGCTTTGGTCACACCCACCCAGGGATAACTGGTCCCACCTGCTCAACTGGGACAGAAACGCAGAGCCAAAGAGCCGAGTGGCTGCTGATGGCAAACCCGATGGAAACATGAATCACTCGTCATCTTAACTCCTCCTGTGCAGTCAAATGGCATTCCCAGCTCCTTGGGGACCTGCAGAGTGGGAGGAGAGGCACCAGGAGCAGCATTAGCATGCAGGGAGATGCTCCTCGCTCTGCTACATCACCCTGCCAAGGGGGGCTGTGAGCGCTGCCGGTTTGTTGTGACAGAGCTCCCGAGGCAAGGCTAATAAGGCTGAAAGCAGAGCTAAATTAGGGAGATGGGGGATGGAGGCAGGGGTAGAGACTGAACTGGGCTGAGGGAAAAGCTTGGGCTGGTGGGAAAGGCAGAGAGAGAGGCAATGTAGCCAGGGAGAGGCCCAAGGGAGTCAGGCTATGGGAGCCGGGCACAAGAACCTGAGCAGGAATTGAAGCTTATTCTGGGTTTACCAGAGTAAAGATGGCTGAAGTGTCAGTATTAAAAACTCAAAAACGGAAAAAAACCCGCCACCAAAATCTGTAAAACAGAAGATCAGGTGAAATGATGCTCTTGGGCACATGGTGGGATTCCTGTGTGGAGACAGGAGTTGAACTCGATGATTCTTGTTGGCCCCTTCCAGCTCGGGGTAGTTTGTGATTCTGTGAGATGTGAGGAAGAGAAGAGAGAGAGCAATAAAGAGGATGCAACGCCCAAAAGGAAAGAAATGGCTGGCAAGTGAAAACATTTCTGTTAGAAGGAAAGAGCACCCAAGCCAGGAATTCTCCTAACCAAAGAGAGAGCCACAGTCCTCGTCCTCCACGAGGTTTGTAACACTCACCAAATGGTGGCTGTGAGCTCGGAACAGATGTAAGAGATTCTTCCCCAACTCCTCAGGAATTGTGTCACTTTGCTCTTGCAAAGAGCAGATGCCTGGGCTGGAAAGGCAGGAAGGATGAATTATGCATGGGAAGGGCTGCTTGGCTATTTTGGATGGTGCATGGCACAGTCTGGAATAGAATCACAGAATAACAGAATGGATTGGGTTGGAAAAGACCTCCGAGATCATCAAGTCCAACCCTTGGTCCAACTCCAGTCCCTTTACCAGATCATGGCACTCAGTGCCACGGCCAAGCTCAGTGCAAAAACCTCCAGGGATGGGGAATCCACCCCCTCTCTGGGCAGCCCATTCCAATGCCTGAGCACTCTCTCTGCAAAGAAGTTTTTTCTGCTCTCCAACTTCAATTTCCCCTGGCAGAGCTTGAGCCCCCCGTGCCCCCTTGTCCTATTGCTGAGTGCCTGGGAGAAGAGACCAACCCCCACCTGGCCACAACTTCCCTTCAGGCAGTTCCAGACAGTGCTGAGGTCACCTCTGAGCCTCCTCTTCTCCAGCACAAACACCCCCAGCTCCCTCAGCCTCTCCCCACAGCACTTGTGCTCCACTCCCTTCTCCAGCCTCGTTGCTCTTCTCTGGCCCCGCTCCAGCCCCTCAATCTCTTGCCTCAACTCAGGGGCCCACAACTCAACACAACACTCAAGGTGTGGCCTCCCCAAGGCAGAGGCCAGGGGAAGGCTCACTGCCCTGGGCCTGCTGCCCACGCTACTTTGGATCCAGCCCAGGAGCCCATTGGCCTTCTTGGCCACCTGGCCACACTCTTGGCTCATGTTGAGCTTCCTGTCCCTCAGTCCCCCCATGTACTAATAGGATTTGTTGCCTCAGCTCGTGTTTAAGAGGGAGAAATTGAGGAAAGAATGAGAAGGCGAACAGGGAAATCTCCCTCCAAAACACATGCTGAGGTCTCCTGGTGACAGAGGCACCAGCCCACACTGCAGAGCAACTGGGGTAAAATCAGGAATAAAATGTGAGGAACCTTACAGGATCATGGAATGTTTTGGGCTGGATGGGACCTTGAAGACCATGATGAAGATGCATGTGCACTTGCTTGAGCCATTTGTTGCTTAGAGGAGTCTCAGTGAGGGAATTGCAAACAGAGAACGTGTCCAGGTTGTCGCTTCAGTCCATCTCAATGTGCATAAGCAGGAATGATTAGAGTGGTAAAGTCACAATTAGTAATTCATTCTAAACTGAGTTTTGACCCCCTCAGTTGAGCCAAACAGATTTATTTCCAATATTTCTATTACGCTTTATAGACTCTGTGGGGCAGCTCAGACAAAAAAAATTATTTTTCTTAGGAAATATGAACGTTATGAAGGTTTATGTGCTTGGCTGTGTGAATTTAAAAGTGATTTGGTATTTTGTGTGCATGTATGAAAGGACAGAGATATCCTGAGGGAGGGAAGATTTGTGCAGCAAATGGGATCTTAATGGGATGTCCTGCCCTGACACAGCGTTATCCCCTGGTGGGAGGTGATCCCTTCCCTGAGAAGGGAAAAAAAACCCTAACAAAATTCCATAGATTTTAGTGGAGAGCTGTGGAAGAGGAGAAAGTTGACTGAGGCAGCACAAAGAGCAGGAAGCAAAGCTTGATATGGGATCTCCTCCAGCATCCACTGAGGAACAAGACCTTTATGTGGGTTGCCCTCAATTAATTCTTCCACTGTTTAGGAGACCACAGTGGCCTCTCAGCAGCCTCTGGTTTTCCTTTTTTTCAGCTCATTGGGAATATCCTGCTCAACATTGATCTTTGCCTGAGCTGGTGTTCTGTTGGCACTTTCCTCTTTAACAACTAGATAAATTTATCACCAGTGTGCAATGGATGTGAACTAGTTGGGAATATTTGTAGTTAGAGAGGTAAAAAGTGTCCTCAGGACAGTCCATGTGCCCTGTGGGAATTAGCCCCATTTCACACATGATGGGTTTGTCTTCTCCTTTGGAGCTGGGGGAGCTCAGCCTGGAGAAAAAGAGGCTCAGGGGGGACCTTCTCACTCTCTTCTCCCAGGGAACAAGTGACAGGGCAAGAGGAAGTGGCCTAAAGTTGTGCCAGACGACGTTTAGGTTGGATGGTGGGAACAATTTGTTCAGTGAAAGGGTTGTCCAGCCCTGGCACAGCTGCCCAGGGCTGTGATGGAGTGCCCATCCCTGGAGAGGTTTCAAAGCTGTGTGGATGTGGCACTTGGGGACATGGGTCAGTGGTGACCTTGGCAGTGCTGGGAGAATGGTTGGACTTGATGGTCTGAGAGGACTTTTCCAACTTAAACAATTCTATGTAAAATCACAGGCTTGCCAAGAATCAGGAAGTCACATTCCAGGCCAAAATTACATTAAAATGTTGCTGTGCCAAACAGCTTTTGGAATGAAAAGTGAAATCAAAATTCCTTTAAATTTTGGGAATGTGGCTCCTGCCACATATTTGCAGTCATGACCTTGTGCCTGTTGACTCCAGGGGAAGCAATTCAGCCAGTTTGGGGTTGTAGACTGAGGGATCTGGGTTTCGTTTGGTTTCTTGTAGAAAAACCTTCTGTAAGTCGTGGCAGCAGAATGCTGAGTTTGTGTGGGTTTTATTCTCATCCATCTTGTGCACTATTGTGGAATTCTGGGCTAGTGGGAGGTGTCCCCGCTCATGGAAGGGGTGGAACAAAATGAGCTTGAAGGTCCCTTCCTGGACCAGGATCCTGTCCTGTATCAAAACTAGCATGGCCAGCAGGCCCAGGGCAGTGAGCCTTCCCCTGGCCTCTGCCTTGGGGAGGCCGCACCTTGAGTGTTGTGTTCAATGGTGGGCCCCTGAGTTGAGGCAAGAGATTGAGGGGCTGGAGCGGGGCCAGAGAAGAGCAACGAGGCTGGAGAAGGGAGTGGAGCACAAGTGCTGTGGGGAGAGGCTGAGGGAGCTGGGGGTGTTTGTGCTGGAGAAGAGGAGGCTGAGAGGTGACCTCAGCACTGTCTGGAAGTGCCACATCAGGGAAGTTGTGGCCAGCTGGGGGTTGGTCTCTTCTCCCAGGCACTCAGCAATAGGACAAGGGGGCACGGGGGGCTCAAGCTCTGCCAGGGGAAATTGAAGTTGGAGAGCAGAAAAAACTTCTTTGCAGAGAGAGTGCTCAGGCATTGGAATGGGCTGCCCAGAGAGGGGGTGGATTCCCCATCCCTGGAGGTTTTTCAGCTGAGCTTGGCCGTGGCACTGAGTGCCATGATCTGGTGACGGGACTGGAGTTGGCCCAAGGGTTGGACTTGATGATCTTGGGGGTCTTTTCCAACCCAATCCATTCTATGATTCTGTGATTCCAACCCAACCCATTCTCGGGTTCCACAGTCACCCCAGACCAATCCTTAGCCAATAGAAATCATCACAACTCTGGTGTTTTCCAGGTGTTCCCTTTGTTCTATGCTAGGAATATCACCATGTCCTTTCAAACCTGACTAACTCAGATCCCAATCCTGCTTCCAGCAAACTCCAGAGGGTTTTTGCCAATGGTTTAGTGGTACCTGAGGTTGCCCAGATCTTCCAGCTTGCCTTATGTGCTGCCTGCAGTTCTGGGGTTTGGGAATGTGTTAACTTGGCTGGGATGAGGAGGGGCAAAGGCAGCAGTGCTGCTCTTCAGCTGGGGAAGTACATTTGTTGGGTAGGCTGTGTTCTTTTACTGCTTTCCTCAAATGCCATTTTGCAACAGTAAAACGCTCGCTAAAAATACTAAAATATTTTTAGTTGTCGAGTACAAATCAGATTGAGCTGCACATTCCCCTCGTGAGTAAAAGTGATGAGTTTGTGTTCATTAACTCAGGGCCATCTGGTGCAGACATGCTGCAGTCTGTGAATCAAACATGCAGCAAACTCCAGGGAGCAGAGAAACCAACAGACCCAGGCTCTGGGGGGCTCCAGGGTGGAGGGAGAAAGAAGAGGGTGCCCCACCCTAGATTTGCCTCTTTTCAAAATTAACTCTGCTCCTAATGTTGCACTGTTGTAAAACTGTGCCCAGGCTCACTGGTGACACTTTGAGGAGCCTTCAGGGTGCCTTTCTGGAGTGATGGTACCTGTCATCCCAACTGCTGCGTGTGCAGAAATGACTGAAGAGCTCTGTGGCTCTGAGTCCTTCAATAATGCATCTTGAGGGTGCAGCCACGTGGATGCAACCAAGAAATAAATCTAAGCAGTTTTTCTGGGTCTGCACCCATTGAAGTCAGGGCTGTTCCCAGTTATGGATCAGACTGCAGAGTGTTTGGGAGAAAATAATTTGTAGTTGGAGGCCCTGATTCCATCCTAAAGGTCTTTTACGACCTAAATCACAGAATCACAGAATCACAGATCATTTTGAGTTGGAAGGGACCCAAAATTATTCTTTTTCTTCTCTGTGAGGATAGTGAGGCCCTGGCACAGGTTGCCCAGAGAAGCTGTGGCTGCCCCATCCCTGGGAATGTCCAAGGCCAGGTTGGAGCACCCTGAGCTAATGGAAGGTGTCCTTGCCCATGACAGGGGTGGAACATGATGATCTTCAATGTCCTTCCCACCCAAACCCTTCTAGGTTTCTATGATTCTGTGAAATCCATTTCAATTACCACCCTGTCAACCTTTATACATTTCTCACCAGATGTCTCCAGACTTTCCTCTTCCTGCCTCTCCTGTTTGTGTTTTTTCCGGGCTCTGCCTGTGTCTCTTCCAATCTCATGCCTGTCACAGGTTGCAGCCATAGCTGGGTGGTCCCAAGAGAGGGGGAAGAGCCAATTTTAAGCCTGTGAGATGATCCAAAGTCACGGAACTCCACTTACAAACCTGTATAACTTTTTGAGTTCATCATAGAGTCATAGAATCGTTCAGGTTGGAAAAGCCCTCTGAGATGATCAAGTCCAACTGTTCCCCCAGCACTGCCAAGGCCACCACTAACCCATGTCCCCAAGTGCCACATCTACATGTCTTTGAGAGCCATAAAGTCTGTGGCCACTGTTTGTATTGTTTGAGTTGTTTCAGTGGTACCTCACAGGGTTTTGCCCAGGATGGTGATCACTCCCTGAGTCTATCCAAGGTGCTTGATGGTTTTGTTTGGGCAACTAATTAAACCCCCAAAGCCTTTAGAGCTTTTCTGCTGACCAAAGATGTAAGTGCTTGGTTTAGAAGGGCTTGAATTGCTCTCTGGACTCCACTGGGTGCAGTTAAGTTGCCAAAACATGCACATCAAGTGCTGTTAGAGACGCTTAAAAGTGTCTGAGATGTCCACCTAAAGCTGGAAGACAAGTCAGGTGCCCACAGGAGATTTTGGCCATGGGAATGGTAGTGAGGGGCTGGACAAGATTCCCTTTGGCATCTCAAATAATGCTTGTGGGTGCCTGTGTTTAGGCATGAAGCTGTGCCAGGGGAGGGTCAGATTTGATATTAGGAAAAGGCTCTTCGCCCAGAGGGTGGTGGGCACTGAAGAGGCTCCCCATGGAATGGGCACTTCCCAAACCTGCCAGAGCTCAAGGAGTGTTTGGACAATGCCCTCAGGGACAGGGTGAGATTGTTGGGATATCTGTGCAGGGCCAGGAGCTGCACTGGATGATCCTTGTGAGTCCCTTCCACTCAGGATATTCCATGATTCTATGAGCTGTATCCTGAAGTAAAACTTTATGGCCCTTAAAGGGAGCTTAAAAAGCTTTTGTAAATGCCCAAGTCCAAGTTTCTGGAGGAGAATCCCATTTCTTTTACTTTATTAGATATCCTGAGGAGTAAGTTGTATTCCTTATGTGTGTCATGTGCCCACTGGCTCTTTGCCTAAAAGCTGTGTCCATCCTTGCCAAAGATGGGATGCCGTGTCTCCTTCCCAAGCTGGTTGCACTCCCTGGGTGGGCATTGGTGGCCACTTTTTCCTCTGGGTTGTGGCTTTTCCACGTGTCCCTGCTGCAGTCAGTCTGCAAATGAGGAATGAGCCAGCAGAAAGCCAGGATGAAATCCATGCAGGAGACAGGAGAAGATTCAGATCCATTGTCTGTCACTGACTTAATACAAAAAAACAAGTTTAAAAAATCAACTATTAATATCTGAAGGGAGAGCACTGCTCACTTCTGAACAAAGATCATGTTTCCATGGCAATCCCCCCATCCCTGCATAATCCATACAGCAGAAACCCGTCTGGCCTGCTGGGATGTATTTGAGCATATTTGGAAAGAAAAAAAGTGTCTGAATCTCAGAGTTATACCTTTGAAAAAAAGTTGTGTTTTCTTTAAAGATTCCCATTCTTTTCATCACTCCCTTAAATGCCTCATGTTAATGGGCCCCATCAAAGGCAGTAACGGTGCTGCACAACCCCCTTGTTTCCTTGCTCTGTTCTCTTTGAGTTCGCTCATCAAAATGACCCGTCCCTGCTCCGTTTTGCTTAATTTCCTGCCTGCATTCAGTCCCTCTGCCCTCCCATTAAGGGCAGTTTGGTGAATGACATCTTTGAAAGCTCCTCATCCCTTTCATTTGCCTGCGAGGGAAGTGGTGCTTACTCATCCCCTTCGGGAAACAGAGTTTACCTTCCAAAGACGCCTCTTTTCTCAGCGCTTTGTACCGGAGCCTTTGCACATCTCTCCCTTGGCTGCTCCTTTGGGCACCTCTAGGAAGAGAAACACACGTTCCTGCTCCTTTAAGCAAGATATTGAGTGACTTTCAGGCTCTGATAGGTTATTTTTCAAGTAACTTTTTCCTTAGGACAAAGTGATTCTTTGTCAACTTTTGGAGTTACAGAATCACAGAATGATAGAATGGATCGGGTTGGAAAAGCCCTCCAAGATCATCAAGTCCGACCCTTGGGCCAACTCCAGTCCCTTTACCAGATCATGGCACTCAGTGCCATGGCCAAGCTCAGTTTAAAAACCTCCAGGGATGGGGAATCCACCCCCTCTCTGGGTAGCCCATGCCAATGCCTGAGCACTCTCTCTGGAAATATTTTTTTTCTGCTCTCCAACTTCAATTTCCCCTGGCAGAGCTTAATTCCACTGGCAGAGTTGCAGCAATTTATTTCTCTCTAGGGTTGCTTTTGCCCCTTCAGTATCAAGTGTCAGTTTGAGTTTTTGGATTTTGGCTAAAAATATTCTGGATTCTGGTGCTTTTTCTATCACTTGCATGTTGCTTAAGCTACTTAGGACCTGAGAGAATGGCAGGAGTTGTGCCAGGGGAGGGTCAGATTGGATATTAGGAAAAGGTTCTTCCCCCAGAGGGTGGTGGGCACTGAACAGGCTACCCAGGGAATGGGCAATTGCCAAACCTGCCAGAGCTGCAGGAGAGTTTGGACAACACCCTCGTGGATAGGGATTGCTGGGATGTCTGTGCAGGGCCAGGAACTGGACTGGAAGATCATTGTGGGATCCAACTCAGGAAATTCCATGATTCGCTTCACTTCATGGCTTCTTTGCACAGCACGAGCAGCAAGTTCACAACAAGCCTTGATAAAGATGATGATCAGGTGCAGAGTTTTTGTTGAAAGAGAAGTCAATGTTCATCCCAGCACTTCACTTTGTATTGCCTTGAGAAGGCAGATTCATAGAATCATTAAGGTTGGGAAAGCCCTCTAAGATCATAAAGTCCAACCATAACCAGTTCCACCATGTTCACCACCAAACCATGTTCCCAAGTGCCACAAAGGCACATAAAGCTTCCCAAGGCTTCGCTGTGAGTCCAGAGGACACCAAAATCTGAGCTCCCACCTTGGGCCTCATCCACCAGGACCACTAGTCCTGCACTTTGCTCTCCACTTTTCCTTCCTGCAGTCCATGAGGCAGCTCTTTCCATTCCATGGAAACTATCTGGTCGGGCGCAATGCTCAGTCAGACACAAACACCTCAGCAAGGACAGTCCCAACCTGTTTCCCTTTGGGATGACTGAGAGAGGCTCACTTTTGCTTTCCAAGGGAGACTTTGGAACTACTGATCTCTAGGAGTGGAGATCTCAGGGAGCTGTAGTGGATACAACAAGGCTGTTTTCATAGACTTGCACTTGCCTTGTTTTTTATTCCTATTTATTTTCAGAAACTGTGACAGAGAATAAAAAGAAGGAATTTTCTTCAGTCTGTTGTCCTTAGTCTTATTCCATCCTTCCCTCTTTTATCTCCATTATCTCCTACTTTTTGGAGTAGGAGATGGCCTTTCCTACATCCCCTGGTGACTGAATAGGCTCAGCCTCAATAAACTCAGCAAAGTTCAGGCTCCTCAGACCCTTTGGGGGTTTCAAACACCTTCGTCCTCTGTAGGCTTACAGGGACAACGAGTGTCACGTGCTGTGCCAACGTCATGGAGCGGTGCCAACGTGCCATGTCATGGAGTTACGGCACGATCTTAAGTGACAGGGCAGAGCCAGCCTGTGCCCCTGTAGTGGCCTGGGGTGCAGCTGTGCCCTCCCACTGGGGGCTGTGGGAACAGCATTCATTTCAATGCTTGAATTCCATCTGCATCTTCTTGGCTTTATTCAGTGACTCCATAAGAGCCCTTCTTTGAGCCCAACAACTCCATTTAATATGTTAAATAATCCAGCGCTATGTGTTGGTCAGAAAAGAAGGAGGCAGAAGTCCTAATTAAGCAGATCTCTTCCTAATTGGCTGTGGCAAAGAGATTTCTGTCCGTGCCAAGGGCACACAGTGGCCGAGTTTGAGGCTTTGCCTGAATAAGATCGAAGCTGTTTCTGCAAGTGCTGTCCTGGATTTGTTTGGATTTGCTGGGAGGAGTTGGAAGCAGAATGTCAGGTGGATTAATCTTGGCTTCTGTACATCCTGTCTCAGAGTGTCATCCCTTTGCCTCCTCTCCTTCTTGCCCAGGAGTTTCAGAGCAGCATTTTCAGCCTTGAATTTGGGGTTGTTCTGCTGAGGCTCCTGTGAATCAAACACGTTCTGAGTGGCAGCTCTGGAGCCAACGATGTGCCAGTGAGGGACTGAGTGGGAATTGAATTGTTGACCATGTGCCATCAAAGAAAGGAGAGAGGGGTTTATAATCTCAGCCATTAGGTTGCTTCAGTTTTGCTCAGAAAACCTTTTAGTTTTCTTCAGTTTTGCTCAGAAAACCTTCTAAACAACCTGATCGGAGCATTTCAAAGCACTCAGATGTGATGTTGACCATTTCTGTTGGCAGCTCGTCTGACCTTGGTGCTTTTGGGTCACCTCTCTGGCCTAAATCTGCTCCCTGTGGTGGGAAAGAGTCCAAATCAAAGCTGCTGGGCAGGAGTCAGTGGTCAGCTTGTGTGGGCTAGGTGGGGAGCTCTGGGATGTTGAGTCACTTTAAGAAAGCTGTGAGTGACCCTCTAGACCTGCATTATCAGAGCCTAAAGGGGCTCCAGGAGAGCTGGAGAGGGACTGGGGAGAAGGCCTGGAGGGACAGGACCCAGGGAATGGCTTCCCACTGTCACAGGGCAGGGATAGGTGGGATATTGGGAAGGAATTCTTGGCTGGGAGGGTGGGGAGGGGCTGGCACAGGTTGGGCAGAGAAGCTGTGGCTGCCCATCACTGGGAGTGTCCAAGGCCAGGCTGGATTCCCTTGGAGCAACTTGGAATGGTTTTTAATGTCCCTTCCAACCCAAACCATTTCATGATTGTATGAAATCATCCCAGGAAGCATTTTGAGCTATGCCCAGACATTTGAGATGAGATCTGCCACCCCATTTGCTGGGTGTGGGCAGCCCTTTGGCACAGCCTCGAGCCCTTTTGTGCCAGAGAGACCTTGCAGAGATATCAGAGAGAAGGAGGAGGGGAGGGTCTGTCCCAACCCAGCAGAAAACACCCCACAGAGCCTTTGCCCTTTCAGGGGTACATCATTTCCCCAGCTCCCAGATAAAAAGCAGCAGCTTTTCTCCCACCCCAGCAGTGACACAAAAGGCGAGATGGGGACAAGTGAGGAGGGCGAGGTGACACCGGTATAAGAATGGCTGCAATCAGGTTACAACGAGATTATATCAAATGTGTTGTGAAAGTTCTGATAATTAATTGTCCCTTAAACTGTGCAGCCTGTTTGTTTGATCTTCCTTCTGCATGGCTAAAGCGATGTATCATTTCTTTTCCTTCATCCTTTTTATTTTTTTTTTTTTGCCTTGTGAACCATATTTCTATATTTCAGGCTTGATTTAGTAACCATAGCAATGAAATAAATGCATTGTCTTCGTTTACAATGGTGTCTAAATAGGTGCTCAGCTCCCTGGAAGTCCTTTAACAAGGGATGCTTCCCTGCCACCACAATGAGGAGGCTCAGGGCGATGGTATTGAAATAATTTTCTCTTTGATTTCGTGACATCGAGCCCAAAAGGCTCTGAAAATGCATTTCTCAAGAGTATATACATAGAAATATAAACCCAGAACTTTCCAGGGGGATTCTTTGTGGAGAGAGGGAACATGGTTGGCATTATGTCTTTCCAGATACAAAGAGATGCATTAATACCTTTTATTTTCTTGTGCTGCCCTTACATTTTCAATAACCCAGAAGTTTTTCTAAGCAAAGAACAAAAAGAATGCAGACTGACTTCTTCTCTAAGAAGTAAGTACTCCTGTGCTTGGACAGTCCTTATAGGAATAGATGTAAACTGTTTTCATTTCCAAAGGTTAAAAATAAAAGCTGCAAATGGAAAAAAAATAAAGAAGAAAAGAAGAAAAAACTCTCCTTTTGTGTCCTTAACAGATTGGATTTGCAGCTCTGGTGGCAGAGACATGACTTCATTCACATTTTATGTATTAATTCTGTTTGTCAAACTCTTATGCAAACATAATTCAGGCATTTTCCAGAACCCAGCCATGGATTTCTGTGCATTTGTGCTGTGGTGGAGCTGTGGCCTCACAGCACTTGGAGGAGTTGGACATCACGGTCCAGCAGCTCTTTGTGAGGTCATGTGGAACAGTCAGAGGGTCATGGATTGGGTTGGAAGGGACCTTAAAGATCATCCAATCCAACCCCCAGCCATGGGCAGGGACACCTTCCATGATCCCACATTGCTCCAACCTGGTCTTGGACACTCCCAGGGCTGGGGCAGCCACAGCATCTCTGCCCAACCTGTGCCAGGGCCTTCCCACCCTCCCAGCCAGGAATTCCTTCCCAGTATCCCACCCAGCCCTGCCCTCTGGCACTGGGAAGCCATTCCCTGGGTCCTGTCCCTCCAGCCCTTGGCCCCCGTCCCTCTCCAGCTCTCTTGGAGCCCCTTTAGTCTCTGGAAGAGGCTCTCAGGTCTCCCTGGACCCTTCTCTTCTCCTTTCACAGAGAGTGCTGTCATGGACTCACACTAAAATTAGAATCATAGAATCATAGAATCGATTGGGCTGGAAGAGACCTCTGAGATCATCAAGTCCAACCCTTGGGCCAACTCCAGTCCCTTTACCAGATCATGGCACTCAGTGCCACGGCCAAGCTCAGTGCAAAAACCTCCAGGGATGGGGAATCCACCCCCTCTCTGGGCAGCCCATTCCAATCCCTGAGCACTCTCTCTGCAAAGAAGTTTTTTCTCATGTCCAACTTCAATTTCCCCTGGCAGAGCTTGAGCCCCCCGTGCCCCCTTGTCCTATTGCTGAGTGCCTGGGAGAAGAGACCAACCCCCACCTGGCTGGAACTTCCCTTCAGGCAGTTCCAGACAGTGCTGAGGTCACCTCTGAGCCTCCTCTTCTCCAGCACAAACACCCCCAGCTCCCTCAGCCTCTCCCCACAGCACTTGTGCTCCACTCCCTTCTCCAGCCTCGTTGCTCTTCTCTGGCCCCGCTCCAGCCCCTCAATCTCTTGCCTCAACTCAGGGGCCCACAACTCAACACAACACTCAAGGCAATTCCTCTGTGCATCCCATCTTTTGTCTCCCTCTTCCACAAGGAAAAATGCTGGACTGGTGTCAGCACTGACTCCTCCAGCAAATGCAAACTCAGTGTTGCTCGACTCACCATGGGCATGTCTTGGATGGAGAAGTTACATCTTCTGAGATTCAAATTTAAATCTTTCAGCTCCAGGCACATTGTGTAAAAGAAAAGGCTTATTATCTCTTTTACATATGGAGATTAGATTTCCAGGGAAAAGAAACTGGAAAGGATTTTGAACCATCAGCAAATTAGAGATCTAAATTAGAGTTCCCTGAAAATTTTACCCAGAAATATTTCTTGACCAAAAATGTGGGTTTTAACTGAGGGAAATTGTCTCATTAGGATGATTTTTTTTTATCTTTGGGTAGTGATGCCTCTCAGAAAATCCATTTTAGGCTGTTGACTGTATCTGTATGTTGACATATGGGTGTGTGTATGTGCTGTATAAACAGCCATTATCTGGATTTTTGGTTTTTCATGACAGTTAAAAAAATCTGTGAGGGTAAGAATAGACTAAAATGTGATTCTTCTGTTGGATTTGATCTGGGTTTTCTTTTTTCTTCTTTTGTGAAAGGAAGCGATTTTCCTACTAGCTCAACTTTTAAGAGTAATTCAGACCTTCTGGCCATTGCCTGTGTGTTAGAAATGCCCAATTGCAAAAACCAACTGCTGACTCTGGACTTTGAAACTCTGTATAACTCCAATAGGCTAAATCAAGGGAAAACACTCCTGCAAGGGCATGGCATGATTAGCAGCAGGAAAGGTGATTTATCCATTTCCTGGGGGTTGCAGAGAGTGTGACAATTGGAATTGAAGCTCTTCCCCACATCCTGGGAACTTCACTTGTGCGTTTCTTGCCCACATGGTGCTTTGTCCTCACCTGTCTCGTGGGGTTTGAGCCTCCACTAAAACCAGGTCTTGGCTGAACTCTGCATTTTGGTCACAGAAAGGGCCTTTAGAGCTCCCAGGAGGGCTGTGTTGGGTCTCTCCAGAGGATCATAGAATCATAGAATTGATTGGGTTGGAAAAGCCCTCTGAGATCATCAAGTCCAACCCTTGGGCCAACTCCAGTCCCTTTACCAGATCATGGCACTCAGTGCCACGGCCAAGCTCAGTGCAAAAACCTCCAGGGATGGGGAATCCACCCCCTCTCTGGGCAGCCCATTCCAATCCCTGAGCACTCTCTCTGGAAAGAAGTTTTTTCTCATCTCCAACTTCACTTTCCCCTGGCAGAGCTTGAGCCCCCCGTGCCCCCTTGTCCTATTGCTGAGTGCCTGGGAGAAGAGACCAACCCCCACCTGGCCACAACTTCCCTTCAGGCAGTTCCAGACAGTGCTGAGGTCACCTCTGAGCCTCCTCTTCTCCAGCACAAACACCCCCAGCTCCCTCAGCCTCTCCCCACAGCACTTGTGCTCCACTCCCTTCTCCAGCCTCATTGCTCTTCTCTGGCCCCGCTCCAGCACCTCAATCTCTTTCCTGAGCTGAGGGATGGTGTGTGTTGTGTTTGACCCAGAAGGAAAATCCTTTCATCTTATGAAAATCTTCTATTTCTTTTCACTTCCTGCAGTGCTGGTTTAGGTGACAGTGCAGGTTGTTCCTGCAAAAGGATAATGAGTTTGGGGGTGATGATTTTTTTAGGAGGTATTAAAGGCAGAGGTTGTGGCACAAGGTTGGTGTAAAATAGGAGAGAAACCTCTTAGCCTTCTCCTAAAATAGGAGCGAAGGTGGACAGACCTCTGAACTCTAAGAACAACAGAAATAACTACATTTTGGTGATGATCAGCCCTTTCTTTTATGTATGTCTCAAATAGGGAATAGAGAATTTATAGGAAAATAAAGGGTTTATCCTGTCTCAGCAGAAAATTCACAGGGCTTGGAGCAACCTTGGATAGTGGGAGGTGTCCCTGACCATGGCAAGGGTTGGAACTGGATGGACTTTCCAGACCCTCCCACCCCTCAAGGCTGATCCCAGCACAGACAATGGGACATAAGGATCTGGAAATCCCAGAGAAGTTGTGGATGCTCCACCCCTGGATGTGTCCAAGGCCAGGCTGAATTCCCTTGGAGCAACCTTGGATAGTGGGAGGTGTCCCTGCCCATGGCAGGGGTTGGAACTGGATGAGCTTTAAGGTCCCTTCCAACCCAAACCGTTCTGGGATTCTGTGATTTCTTTCCCATAAAAGTGTTGTTCTCTTAATCCTGTTTAGGAAATCCATCTTTCTTTATCCCCCTCTCTTTCTTCTTCGCCCCTCAGGAAGCAACTTTGCCAACCCCCAGGGTGCCATCCTGTCATGGTGGTTGCACTTCTCAAAGCCTATGGGGAAAACATTCCAATCCTGTGTGTTTTCAGCCTCCCTTCACTTTGGAATGCAGACATCTTAAAAGAAAAAAAAAGGGGGGGAAGAAGAAAACCTAATGGATGTGTTTTCTGTGTTAGAGGTGACAGCGTGAAGAGGAGGCACCTGATTTCTGACAAACAATTTAATTTAGATTTTTGAAAGCACTTTTGAAGCTCTGCAAGTCCCAGAAAGAGAAGCAAATACTCTCATTCTTATAAAACACTTTCCTTTTCATCTGATAAAACCCAAAGGAGGCAGATGTTCCTGACAAACCCGGGTGTTTTCTTGGCATAATATTCCGGTTCCCCATATTTCTGAGTTTATTATGAATTATTGTAGCAAAGGGCCAACTAAAAATGCAGCTACTGTGGAATATTTCTTGTCTGCAGACAGAATCAGCAGGTCCTTTTTCTATAGATAATCAGAATTTATTTAGCATTTCAGCCTTCCTCTAATTTCTCCTTCACATGTGAATCTCTTGATGGACAGCTCTGTAATCTTAAGCTTTTCTAAGAGCAGAGAAAAAGTGTTTCTGGGTGGCCCCTGGGAATGCTGGACCAGGAATGACTGACACTGTTTACCAAAACAGGGGCATCTTTTCAGAAGTCTCCAGGGAGGTATCAGGATGGATGTGCTACCACAGAACACAGGGAAACAGGCACCAGTTCTGTGGTTTACATTTAGTCCACAGCTTCTGTCCAGGATCCTTCAAAATGCTTCACCTGAGTGGGTTTTGACATCTCCAGCTTCCTTTGGGATGTGCTCCTACTCAGAGCATCTCGGGGTTCCTTTTGGTATTTTATTCTCTCCAGATTTAAACCAGATTTTAAACTTTCACCTTCTGAACTGGCATGCCAGGAAAGGACATCTCTGGTCAGCTGCTGCTCCTGCATGGAAGTGTCTCCATGTAGGGACCACCTGGGCACTGGTGAGGAGAGCCCATGGGATCCAGAGGGCTGTGCAGGTGACCGGATGTCTACTCAGGGAGTGTGGAATTCCTCCTGTATCCATTGACTCTACAGGGAGTTTAGACACCTGACAGACATGACATCTGAGCAAGCTGGGCTGGTGGAAGGTGTTCCTGACCATGGCAGGGGATGAAAACAGATGGTCTAAAGGCCCCTTCCAACCCAACCCATTCCATGATTCTATGAAGACCCAGAGATGCAGACACCTCTGTGTAGGTGTCTCCATCTCAAACTCAATTCTTCCCTTAGAACCAAATGATCTGCCCAGGATGAAATGATTCAGTGTGTCTGGAGATGTTCTGACATCTTCATCCTGGTGTGGGTCAGTCGGTGCAGGTTGGAAGGGACCTTAAAGATCATCTCCTTACAACCCCCTGCCATGGGCAAGGACATCTTCCACTAGCCCAGGTTGCTCCAAGCCCTGTCCAACCTGGCCTTCCAGGGATGGGACAGCCACAGCTTCTCTGGGCAACCTGTGCCAGGGCGTGACCACTCTCCCATCCAAAAATTCCTTCCCAATATCCCATCTATCCCTGCCCTCTGGCAGTGGGAAGCCATTCCGTGTGTCCTGTCACTCCATCCGTTATAAGAAGTGTCTCTCCATCTTTCTTGTAGCTTCCCCTCAGGTACTGGAAGCCACATTTAGGTCAACCTGAAGTCTTCTCCTTTTCCAGCCTTAATCCCAACTCTCTCAGCCTTTCCTCACAGCAGAGCTGCTCCATCCCTCTGATCACCTTGGTGGCCTCCTTTGGGCTCTCTGCAGCAGCTCCATGTCCTTATGCTGCTGTTCCCAGGGCTGGGGCAGCTCTACAGGTGGGGTCTCACCTGAGGGGGCAGAGGGGCAGAATCCCCTCCGTCCTGCTGCCCACGCTGTGGGATGAGCCCAGGACATGGGGGCTTTCTGGGCTGGGAGGGCATATGGGGGACATGTCCAGCCTATCCCCCAACAGAATCCAAAGTCCTTCTCCCCAGGCTGCTCTCCACTGGTTCATCCTCAGCTTGGGTTGATCCCAGGGGTTGCCCCGACTCAAGTGCAGCACCAGCACTTGGTCTTGTTAAACCTGCTGAGATTCCCATGCTCAATCTTGCCCCATCCCTTGGCATGGCCCCATCCTTCAGGGTGGGAACCTGTCAGCCCCTTGGAGATGGTTGGGGTGCTCCAGGGCATCACAGATGGCCACACATTGAGTGTCTGTGTGTGGTGACCGACTCCAGTCTGTGTGGACACCTCAGTGCTGGTGTCTGAGCCTGATCCTGCTGTCACTCAAGTGTTTTAGTGGGATATTCTCTGATGTGTCATGCAAGGGCATGAGGGAATTCAGTCCATGCCTGTCAGGAGAGTAGATGACAACATTCCTGACACTCCCTGCTTTCCTCAGGCCATTTAAGGAATCCATTTCAGAGGCAGTTTCTTTTGATGAACATAATTTGATCCTAATCATCTCCATCCACGTAACATTAAGTTTTTCGTTTGCCTCATTAACTGTTGCTTTAAAATGTTGCTGGTCAAATATTGATGAAGTACCAAGCTCTGGGACAGATCAAATCCTCATTCACTGAGTGCTGGGGATTGTTTCATCTCAGAAATTTTCATCAATTCCCCTCTCTGCACAGATCAATCACTTTTCCTTTTACCAGAGGAAAATTTATCCCAGTGAAATGATCCAGCCCAGGCTGGATGGAGCCTGGGGCAACCTCGGCTAGTGGAAGGTGTTCCTGCCCATGGCAGGGGGTTGGAATGAGATGAGCTTTAAGATCCCTTCCCACCCAACCCATTCTGTGATTCTGTGATAAGTTGTGTTTCCTGGGCATGCAGAATTTGAAGGCAGTGCCCTGGAAACCAAAGACATGCTCTGCAGTCCTGACATTCCTACGGTAAATCTTTCTTACGCCGTCCCCAGTTTTTCAACATCCCTTTAAAAATGTGGTTGGCAGGAGTGGATTTAATATTCCAGCATTAGTCTTGATGCTGCTGTAAATGAAAATCAAGTCACTCTCTCCTCCTACTCCTCCTCTGCTGTGCACATGTCCATGAATTGCATTAGTGCTTTTCATCACAGCATCCTAATGGGATCCTAGTGCTGAGCTTTTTGGCTACTGTGACCCCTAAATTACTTTCAGATGCTATTTTCCATTATGTAATCCTTTGTTCTCTCCATTCCTGCTTTCCTGCTTCCCAGCTGAACACAGACTCGTAAGTCTCTATTAAAATATGGGTTTGCTGATTGTACTAAGGAATCTGAGCTGATCTTATGGCCACCTCCCCCTCCTCAATACTCATTATGATGTCAAACCTGGTGTCATTCACAAATGTTATCAGCAACGGGTTTATGTTTATTTCCAGATCCCATAAAGGAAATTTAATAGTGTTAGACCTTAAGAGAAGGCCTTTCAAAGGCGATGCAACACTTAGGAGATGACCCTGGTGATTTATTTTATAGCCATTGGGAAGCAGGGGATGTGTAGGAGGAACTCTCAGTGCTGCAGATGAATGGGGAGTAGAGATGTTTGTCATATTTATTACTGGTCAATATGGTGCAATAAACCCCTGCTTTGCCTCCAGCTTAAAAAAAAAGGGTAAAAATGATGCAAATCTGGGTAGGTAACTCAGCCAGCTGGTCTGTGCCTGTTCCTGCTGGAGTTAATGGAGAGAGAAGGTCTCTGCAGGCTGAGACTTGGACACATGGAATTGCCTCCTGTCTCTGCAGCCCCTTGAAGGATGTCAGCAATCTCCATGCCTGAAACTGGGGGTGGGGATTACTCCTTTTTCCTCCAGCTGTTAAACAACAATCTGCACTTTTTATGACTCTCATTTGAGATGCCAGCACCTGTGGAATTCTCTCAATAAATAAAGCAAAGGACTTGTAGCAACACCTCAACATTCAGGAGCCATTTTTGGGGCATTACAGCAGTGACAGCCCTAATACTTCCCCTGCCTGAATTAATCCAGTGATCTTTAATTTCCTGATTGCAGACAGGCTTCCAAGTAATACAGTGCCCTGTATATATAATTCCTACAACTTCAAATAAAAATATGAGCAAAGCAATCCAGTGTTCCCATATAATCTTCCACATGTACCGTGTTGTAGAATCCTGATGTACATCTGAGGAAATATCCAGCTCTCCTGCATTTTTTCCCCAATCAATTAACTCTGTATCTAATTGCCAGTCTGCAGTTTGTGTGTGTTGCCAGGTATATTGTTTTTGTGCTTAACTGCTTCACTGCCATGAATTGTAGGCAGGAAGGGTTTGGAGAGCTCTGTGTAGCACCATGTGCTCGCTAAAATATTGAAATACATCCCTGAGAGGGAAAAAAAAGATAATTTCCAGTTGATTAAGGTGATAAACTGAGTGAGTGTGCCATGAAGGAATGCTGCCTCCCCTCATAAACAAACCAGCACTGGAGGGAGGTCCATGAAATTTGAGAGAGATGAAAACAGCAGAATCACCTTAAAAACCAAATTCTCCTCCTTTGAATAACTTTGTTCATTTCAGGGGGGTTGGATCAGAACAAATCTTTGCAAGAACATTTAATCCCAGAATGGTTTGGGTTGGAAGGGACTTTAAAGATCATCCAATTCCAACCTCTTGCCATGGGCAGGGACACCTTCCACCAGACCAGGTTGCTCCAAGGCCTTTCCGAGATCAAAGGAATGTGCACTGTCTAGGGGGGAAAAGGGAACTCTGCAGGTGCACCTCTAATTGGGGCAGTCCCTGATTTTGTGGATTGCTTAACTGAACTTGGTCCGGAGTGGAATTTCTTTGACTGAACCCCTTTCAAAGCTCAGAGATACACAGCAGGCAGCATGGGCATGGCTAAAAAATACCTGGAGGAACCTTCATGGTCCTGTTGGAAAACTTGAACCTGGATCCAGAGTTTTGGAGCAGTTAATTCATGGACTACATTGTAATGAGCTGCTCTTTCCTAAAGCTCCTTCTGTACTGCAGTGTGTGAAGAATCGAGGAGTGTGTCCCAAAGCAGTTGGTCTTATTTGCTTGTGGGAAGGTTGAGGTGAGGTCAAGACTGATGGCTGGGAGCAGGTTGACCCTGCAGGTATTTTCACAGGAGAGCTCCCCTCTGTGTTAGAGCTGCATTATTTGTAGGAGGGAATGGGGTGAAACGGCCTCAAGCTGTGCCAGAGGAGGTTTAGATTGGATACTGGGAATAATTTATTCACTGAAGGGGTGGTCACTCATTGGAACACTGCCCAGGGCAGTGGTGGAGTCCTCATGCCCGAAGGAAGTTAAAAGGCATGTGGCACTTGGGGAGGGGGGTTAGTGGTGGCCTTGGCAGTGCTGAGGAATGGTTGGACTCCATGATCTTGGAAGGCTTTTCCAAGCTCAGTAATTCTGTGATTCTGTGATTCTGCATGGCCTTGACCTACCCAGCTGGTCATGCAACGAGGTCAACCAAGATCCATCCTAGGAGGAATGTGCAAGGATGGAGGTTCTAGACCTCCCAGGCTTGGTGCCATGGTGCTGTGGACATGGATTTTGGGGAGTCTGGAGGGGCTCATGGAGCTGTAGCCTGTGGTGACATTAACCTGCTGGTAACATTTGTGCTGATAATGTGCTGATAAACATGGCCAGGGCACAGGCCTGTGGGTGCTGGTCTTCATGGAACCATCGGCATGGAACCGCAGAATGCTATCATAGAATCACAGAATCACAGAATGGATTGGGTTGGAAAAGACCTCTGAGATCATCAAGTCCAACCCTTGATCCAACTCCAGTCCCTTTACCAGATCATGGCACTCAGTGCCATGGCCAAGCTCAGGTCACCTCCTCTCTGGGCAGCCCATTCCAATCCCTCAGTACTCTCTCTGGAAAGAAGTTTTTTCTCATCTCCCACTTCAATTTCCCCTGGCAGAGCTTGAGCCCCCCGTGCCCCCTTGTCCTATTGCCGAGTGCCTGGGAGAAGAGACCAACCTCCACCTGGCCACAACTTCCCTTCAGGTAGTTCCAGACAGTGCTGAGGTCACCTCTGAGCCTCCTCTTCTCCAGGCTAAACACCCCCAGCTCCCTCAGCCTCTCCCCACAGCACTTGTGCTCCACTCCCTCTCAGGCCTTGTTGCTCTTCTCTGGACCAGATCCAGCACCCTTTGATTTGAAAGGGATTTAAAGGATCATCTTCCATGGTCAGGGACACCTTCCCCTATCCCAGGTTGCTCCAAGCCCCATCCAGCCTGGCTTGGAACACTTTCCAGGGATGTTCTCTTTCGGCCAATCCTGGTGCAGTTTTGGCCCTGGTAAACTTTCCAGACACTTCCCAAGCACTCTCTGGGAGCTGGCACCTACCAGACACCCTTCCCAAAAGATAGTTTGGATGCTGCTTCTCAGTTCTGGAGCACAGAAGAGCATTGGCATGGCCAGGCAGTGCCAGCTGGCCTCTGGCACTGGCTTAGCCGAGCCGGGGAGGTGTAAAGTTTTGCTCCACAGTTTGAGCAAAGCTCTGCTTTAAATCTCCCACCCTTTGCATCAGGATTCAGCACAGCTACTTTTAGCCACCAGAGAGTGAGACATTTCCTCTGAGCTCCAAAAGCTACAGGAGTGCAGGAAGTTGGGCTGCTCCAAAGGGCGAGTCATCCCACTTGGTTACCAGCTGGGGAGATTGTGCCAGCAGGTGATGAGCTCTGCCTGTTCCTGATGGCAAGGGGAGGACAGACACCTTCTGCAGGAACCTCATGGGAGCAGACACCACAGAATCCCGGGGTGGGGGGCAAATTCTGCCCCTCTCAGGTGAGATCCCACTTGCAGAGCTGCCCCATCCCTGGGGTCGCAGCACAGGAAGGACAAGGAGCTGTTGGAGCAAGTCCAGAAGTGGCCAACAGGTTGTTTAGAGAGAAGGAGCAGCTTTGCTGTGAGGAGAGACTGAGAAAATTGGGATTGTTCAGCCTGGAAAAAAGAAGGCTTCAGGGTGACAGAAATGCCTCTTCCAGTACTTGAAGGGAGCCTTCAAGAAAGATGGAGAGAGACTATTTACAAGGGTCTGGAATGACAGGACAAGGGGGAATGTCTTCAAACTGAGAGAGAGTAGGTTTAGATGAGATATTAGGAAAAAATTCTTCCCTGTGAGGCCCTGGCACAGGTTGCCACAAGTTGTGGCTGCCCCAACCCTGGAAGTGTCCAAGGCCAGGTTGGATTCCCTTGGAGCAACCTGGGACAGTGGGAGGTGTCCCTGCCCATGGCAGGGGGGGGAACTGAATGAGCTTTAAGGTCCCTTCCAACCCCAACCATCCTGATTCTACGGTTAAATGATTAAGGCTGGAAAAGACCTCCAGGATTCTCAAGCCCCACCTAATGCCTCATCCCCCTGGCTCAAGCTCTGCCAGGGAAAATTGAAGTTGGAGATGAGAAAAAACTTCTTTGCAGAGAGAGTGCTGAGGGATTGGAATGGGCTGCCCAGAGAGGGGGTGGATTCCCCATCCCTGGAGGTTTTTGCACTGAGCTTGGCCGTGGCACTGAGTGCCATGATCTGGGAAAGGGACTGGAGTTGGCCCAAGGGGTGGACTTGATGATCTCGGAGGGCTTTTCTAACCCAATCCATTCTGTGATTCTATGGTTCTATGTGCAGTGAGGAAGATCAGCAGTGTGCAGCGAGGGGGAAGCACCAGGCCAGCTTGGACAACACAGGAGATGTGTTGAAGAGCATCACAAGGCTTGTAGAAACCCACCCCCCTCACGTGGGATGTGAATGGAGCAAAAGCCCCAAAGCCATCAGGGTGCAGCTCAGAGAAACGAGCGCTGTGCTCGCTCTCATCTCTCGCAGCTCGCCTCCAAAAAGTGCTGATTGGGAGAAGAAAACTTTTCAGCTAATTAATGTCATTTTTTTCTCTCTTTTTTTTAAATTTTTTTTTCCCCTGTGAGCTCTGACTACTGTTCTTAATTTCCTGACCAGCTTGCGCCCTTCCCCCGCGCCTCTCCGAGCATCTGTGGTCGTTTCAAATTGAGCTGTACTACCTGCTGCTCCGACTCTCTCCCATACCCTACCAGTTGGTTTGCCAAGCAGTGAACTGCCAGCCATCTGCCACCCCGAGCAGAATTTACATTGTTTCATCTTAAAATAACGCCTTCGGAATATCAAGTAACTCTGAGCAGGGGGTGCTGCGAGCTGAGAATGGGCCAGGATGAAAAACAAATACCAAATGTGCCTCCCAAAGGAGCAGGGAGGGCAGGGGAGGGAGGGCTGGAGAGGTGAAGTTTGGAATTTGGGGGTTTTACCTGAGCTGCAGGGAGAAAATAAGACTGGTGGTGTTAACCTTGCAAAGTCTTTTAGAATCGTAGGATGGTTTGGGTTGGGAGGGGCTGTAAAGATCTTCTGGTTCCAACTCTTTGGTGTGGGAGAGACACCTTCCACTAGCCTAGGTTGCTCCAAACCCTGTCCAACCTGATCTTGAACACTTCCAAGGATGGGGCAGCCACAGCTTTTCTGGGCAACTTGTTGCTTTAGACAGAGGCAATTTCACAGGAGCTCGTGGGTTGGAGCAGGGGGATCGGGAACTGGTTTCTGTGCATAGCCTGGTACTCCCTGACTGTTTCTGGAGTCAAACACTCCTTGGGCCTCACTTTCATAGAATCATAGAATCAGTTGGGTTGGAAGAGACCTCTGAGATCATCAAGTCCAACCCTTAATCCAACCCCACTTTGATTACCAGATCATGGCACTCAGTGCCACGTCCAGTCTCACCTTAAAAACCTCCAGGGTGGGAGAATCCACCCCCTCTCTGGGCAGGCCATTCCAATGTCTGACCACCCTCTCTGTAAAGAATTTCTTCCTGATGTCCAACCTAAACCTCCCCTGGCAGAGCTTAAGCTGTGCCCTCTTGTTCTAGTGTTGGTTGCCTGAGAGAAGAGACCAACCCCCACCTGGGCACGACATCATTTCAGGTAGTTGTGAAGAGTGATAAGGTCTCCCCTGAGCCTCCTCTTCTCCAGACTAAACAACTCCAGGTCCCGCAGCCTTTCCTCACAGGACTTGTGCTCAAGTCCTTTTACCAGCCTCGTTGCTCTTCTCTGTCTTCAAATACTTCAGATTAAGTATTCACAAGTTCCTGGAGTACTCTGGCCTTCAGTCTGCAGTTCGGGTTTATGATTTTCATGACTGCAGCAGCAAGCTGTGAATTAATGAGTCAGTTCAGAGAAACTCAGAATATCCCGAGCTGGAAGGGACCCACAAGGATCATCAAATCAAACTCCTGGCCCTTCACAGGACATCCCAACAATCCCACCCTGTCCCTGAGGGTGTTGTGCAAACACTCCTGAAGGTCTGGCAGCCTCAGGGCTGTGCCTACTGCCCTGGGGAGCCTGTTCATTGCCCACACACTGGCTCTTTCTCCTGCCAGGACCCAACAGCTGCATTAGAAAATACCATTTTCCCCCCACTGATTTTCAAAAGAGCCACTGGGCTCTCCTCAGTTAAACATTTGGCCTTGGGAGACCACTTTCTATTTTGAGTCTGGGCTGGGTGTCAGTAGTAGGAACTCCTCATTCAGATGTTTAAGCTTCAAATCAAGGGGATTGACCCACCTTCGTACCTACAAGTTCAGATGGGCCAACTCTAAATTCCTCTTCAGAAGTGCCTGGGCCAAACCACTGTTATTTTGTTAAAGAGCCAAGCAGAGTTGTGGGCACTTGGAAGGTCGTTCTCCACACTATAAAAATGCTATAAAGATTCCTGGGATAAAAACTCTCCTGGATAGTGAGCAGACACAGTTAAAACACTTGGAAAGACAAGGAACTATTCCCAGTTGGCTCTTTGGATGCAACCAGTATGTCTGGGAAGGAAGAAACGTGTGGCTGTGCCACGTTAGTTGGGCCTCAGGGGCAGAAAATGGGTCCTGGCACATTTTTTGCCAGTATAGGTGGTAGCTGGAGCCTCTGGTGCTTAATTGAAGTGCTGAATTCCTGCCAGGCACCTGCATTTTTAGGTGTTACAAACTCTGAGCAGGGACCTGGAGCAACCCAAATCTCGTGCCTTGGGTTGCTCAGAACTGGGCAAGGACCCAGATTCTGGTTTGGGAGCTTTCTGCATTATTTATATGCTCATGTTTTAGTAGCCACTCCAAGCCCCAAACCCACTTAGGTGAAGTGTTGTGTTGAAATAGAGCAGTGAGATTGTCCTGCCTCCAAACCCACTTGTGATTCCTGCATGAGGTGAGAGGCAAGAGGTATTTTCAAGAAACAGATGATGGGAACACAGGATAACAAAGAGATCCATTAGTAAAAGTATTCAATGAATTTCCTCCACTGCCTTTTCTCCCTAAGGCCTCACAAAAAGGTAGTTTATAAAAAAACGACACTAAAAGTGAAGAAAATAACTCCAGGTAGGGCTTGAGGGCAGTGAGGTTGAAGCTGGTAGATGAGACTTTACTGCAGCCCCAGAAACACAGGTGGAGCATATTGAGCCTCAAATTCCCTCCAAAATGGGTCTGACAAGGGAAAATTGTAGGTATTTTAAAGGTGTTGAAGGTGCCTCAACACAAACCCTTAGTTTTTCTCATTGCTAATGTTTCACATCTCTCCTCCTTCATTCTGAGAAGCACAAGCCCTTGTTAATCCTTTCACCTGCCAGCTGTGTTTGAGGATTAGCAAAAATCTGTTTCCCCTTGTCCAAGGTCTCTGAGAATTGAATTCTAACCATTCATTGCTCTTAAACTCTCAAAGAAGCACTTGAGAGCAGTTCCCTTTTAGAAAATCCAAGGTGAAGGATTAGATCATGTTCTGTGATTTGAATTTATCAGTAAATTCGTTTACTGGCAGATCTTGTGGTTTCTTGTGGTTTCCACTCTGTGCTGGCTGGAGGGCCAGGCCCAGAGAGTGCTGGTGAATGGAGCTGCATCCAGCTGGTCACCAGTGGTGTCCCCAGGGGTCTGTGTTGGGTCCAGTCCTGTTTAACATCTTTATTGATGATTTAGATGAGGGAATTGAGTCCATCAGCAGCAAATTTGCTGATGACACCAAGTTGGGAGGGAGTGTCGACCTGCTGGAAGGCAGGAGGGCTCTGCAGAGG